>CM052716.1:7879088-7894617 GCA_028551405.1 Uromys caudimaculatus
AAAAAAAAAAACAAAACTGGAAGACTGGAGTGGGGTACGGGGTCCCTGGGGAAGCTCGAAGGTAATTGTTATATACAACCCAGGGGAGGGGAGCTAACTAGATTGTATGAGTTTCTACACACTTTACCCTAAAATGAATCACTGGCTTTGCTAATCATGCCTCCAAATTATCCAAACGCCAGGAGAATCACCTGTGCTGGGTTTTACATCTCTGCAGCAAAGGTCATCAGATCATCACTGGGCGTGGTTTTATGGGCCATGGGGTCTGGGATAAGGGGAAACGCCCAAGAAAAGCATGCAGTCAGTGGATGCTATCCTGGACATTATCTTGAGCACATTCCCTGGGGGCCAGGACATCACTTACCTGCTTGAAGATTCCATGATGATGGGCCCTGGTTGACTGTGCCGCTTGTCTACAAAAGGCCTTTGTAGGCCCCACGCAAATGGTGAGGTAACCACAAGGAGAAGCTTCGGAGGAGAAGGGTGATCTGCATGTAGCCTACAACAGTAGGCAGAGTACTGATACGTGATACTCTGGGGATACTCCAAGCGGCTCGGTGGAAGCTCTGAGCCCAAAACCCAATAGGATAGTCGTTTCCCACAAACCTGAGAACTTGGTGTCCGTTGTCACATCTATAGGGTGGGTAAGTGAGTCTAAGGTGGGTTTCCAGTGGTGCAGATGAATTCTTAAGAACTTGAATCAACTTCAAATATCAAGAAATACAGCCGTAAGGGTGGGATGAAAGGGTGTCTTCTTGACTCTGACACTGCTTTGGTTGTCCGTGTAAACTCAGCTGTCTTTGTCGCATCCTCAAAGTGCGTGTGATCACTATGTGGTTGTGTATGAATACTGAGAAAGGTTGGGCTTTGAGACAACACTCTTTGTAGAGCTGCTGCTGCTGGCGCCACTGCCCACTCCGCCGCTGCTGCTGTGCTAGTCTGTAAACAGTACAGACTTTTCGATGGCTGGGAGCCATTTAGTGCTTTCAGTTGTAATTCTCAGCCAGTGGATTTGATGTGGCAGTAACTAACATTTGCCTACCCCTTTGCCCTCCTGGCTTTCTGTCTCCCATCTTTCTCTCCTTGTTCTCTACCTATAACTTAGGTGTAGCTAACTGTTAACACAAGGAAGCACTTTGCAGTATACAAAGCATTTTGTATCTGCTGTCCAAAGTCACGGAATTTCACTTAGTTTCTGGAGGTTCCACTCCTGCAACTCTACCAACAGTGTTGTTGTTGATAAACATCACTGAGGAAGGCTTCCCCAACCTCTAGCAGATCAGGCCCAAGGGATTCACAAGGAAGAACCCGGAAAGGACTCTAAAGTAGTGAGCAGAGCAGAGAAAAGAAGGCGCCATACCAAGTGAGTCCGGCTCGGATTGATCACCACGGGCCCCTGGACTTTGCACCTTGAGCTTGTCCCAGATCTTGTCTTGTGAACCATGAGCTGCTCTTGAGAGAGAGAAACATAATTTCTATTCCCAGGTACTTCCCCTTTTGCTTATGGGTCTGGGGAAGAGACACAGTACCCAGAGAAAATCCTCCAATGTCACAGGTAGCTTTAGCTAGGAGATGGGAGTGAGGCGGCAGGAGACTAGACAAGCGTCCTGGGCTGGGGACACCCCCATCAGACCTGTGTTTGACTCCACATGGTCCCCATGGTCCGAATGCCTTCATTCTCCTTCCTCACTTTGCCCTTCATCAACCAGATGAACAAAGTATGCTTTAAATCCAGCCTGGGTGTTAGTGACACATTCTTTAAATCCAACCTGGGTGTTAGTGACACATTCTTTGATTGCCGTAGCCCAAAAGCAAACTCTGCCCTTTCACATTGTTTACCTTGAGCATCTGTCTAAGAGGAGAGAGAGCCTCCCATTATCAGTTTAATGAGTCTTTCCCTGGTGTCATCCATGCCCCCTGTTAGTGGGTCGACTCCTAGGTAACTGATATTAATACATCACTCCGAGACCTCAATTATCTCCAGGAAGGCGGCTGGGGAAATGAACCCACCAGATGACAATGAATAATGTTATCACCGGGACTCCCAGCCATAGTGAAGTCTGCATTCTTCACAGCATTGCACATTGTGCTTCAAGAGCTTTACACAAGGTATTTCTCAAAACGCCAAGCTTTTCTAATCACCATGGATACTCAAACAGTGAACACATCGATTGTTGGGATGCTAGGTGGATGTTGAAACATCCACCAAAGAGTAAAGCAATGCCCTGGGCAAGAAGAAAGTCTTCCTTTTGAGCCACATATGGGTGTATTTCACTTGTGTCCTAAGCTGAAACACAGTTAGCAAATAATTCTGGTCTTCAAAGTTCTTTCGACTTTATCAAGCAAGCCCACAGGTACAACACAAGGCGTATAGACCAAAAGGAAAGAGACGAAAGGAGAGAAAGATCAGTCTTCTGCTGAGAGTGAGAGAGGACCTGGGTCAATTTTATAGATTTATACCCACGTGAAACTCACAGAAGCACAAAATGTGAAAGACACTGGCTAAAAGAAAAACCACACCATCAGAGTAAGTTAAACCACTGTATGTTTACAGTTCAATAAATGGAAACTATCCAGGATCTTTACCGAAATCAATTTCTTGGCATCTTACAGGAGCTTCCACTGATTCTGGTACAACTTTAGACACACACACACACACACACACACACAGACACACACACACACACACACACACAGACACACACACACACACACACACACACACTTGCAAACACTGTTTCTAAGAGGCAAAGCATAGCATCAGAAATTTCCACTTTCGCTCATCAGGATTCCAATTGATTCAGGATTCCAATCGATTCAGGATTCCAATCGATTTGACTCCCACAAGCTGCCCGATCAATTCACACTGATTAACCTCCACCCAATCACCGGAACTCTCTAGTTCTGGGATATGCTTTTAATTGTCTCCATGATGGACTTGGAAGGTCACTGGGGAAATTGCACACACAACATTTCCTGTAGGGCACACTGGCAAAATAATGACTCAGAGCAATGACACCCAGGAATTCGGAACCTCCATCCCAAATTGACCTCTTCCCTCCCCGTTCTGCAGTTCCCTGGCGCTTCTTGCTTTGTGGATGTTTATGTGGATGTCAGCTACTCCAACCCCGACTCTGTAAGGTTTGCTCTTTCCCAGGGCTCTATCACAGAAGCAACTGTTCAGTCAAAACCCTGATATTTTCTATTTTTTCCTCAATTTGTAGCAAAAATGAGGCTTGTCTGATAAATTTATGGGAGTGCCATAAAGCTCAATAATCAAGATAAATAATGTCTGGAGGTACTGCTTTCCAAAATCAGAATGAATGTGAATGAATTGCGGCATAATGAATAAAGGACCAAAAATGTAATACCTCTACCTTGGCAGGGGCTCTGTGGTGGTCACAAGCTGCCATTAGTGCTTCTGGACCCATAATGCATTGTTTCTGATTCCCTAGTCAATACAGGTGGAGACAATGTGTCCAAACAGAAATAGCCACTGTCACCTCTAGACACAAGCATGTGTTTGCTGTTTCAAAGCCATTCCAAAAAATTCTTTTTTCTCTCATTCCCAGCAATGGACAAATTTATAGAATTAGCAACATTGTATCGCAAAGCCCCTTAAAAAGGTTAATCAGAGCCTTCCTGCAAACCCACAAAGGCCATATGCTTTGAGCAGTAAATAAATCTGAATATTTCAAGCTATCAAGGTCCTGGAGAATGTTTGTTACAGCAGCTGGCCAAACCTCTTGTGACGGATACTGATCACACACAAGGCTCTTACTCAGTTTTTCAAGTGAGAGAGACAAAGTTGTCCCTACCACCCAGTCTCTCTGCTGAAACGTCTTCACTAAGAGCAAACTGCTTCTCCTCTCCTTTTCTTCCCTGTAGATTTTATTCTTAAATCCAGTGTCTTTGCAGATGGACAAATATAGATTGGAAAACTCATTTTATGTCTTACAAGCACATAGAATTTCAGACAGTTCCTGCAAAAAGAGTTTTTTTAGTCGTTGGGTTATAGAGTCAGGCCAGAACCCTCATGCACACCCTGGCATGGTAGCTATGAAATTAAGTATGTTAGTACACAAAGCACCCGGAACCCAGCTGACGACACATTCTTACCCAGCTTCAATTGCACCTGACATGTTTACAGAAACCCTGCTCTACATCATCTGTCCCCTGCCCAGCCGGCCATCAAGCCGTGCTATGGAAGCTTCATCTGGTGGTTTTGCAATAGAACCAATCCCCTGCATATCCCTGAGTTCTTCCTTTCCCTGCCCCCTTCCCAGGCCATTACTACCTTCCAGAAGCAGTAGTCTACATTGTCCCACTGACAAATCTATTTTCTTGGCTGAGATGACCTGGGAGTGGGAGGAGTCCTTGTCAAATCAGTTTGCAAATTTTTTAAAAATCAGAATGAGAAAAAAAATTAGTATAGTGTTTAAAATGTGTCCCCTGCTAGTTGTAATAAGTAGATATAATACTACAGCCCAAATGATTGTTTCTCCAAAATGCATATGCTGACACTCTGGGCCTTGAGATTATGGTGTTAGAAGGTGGGGCCATGAGAGATGATCAGGGACTCTTATGCTGTAGATCTGTCTCGTTATGAAGGAAGCTTGGGGAAGTCTTGGGTCTCCTGCCATAGAGAGCTCATGAGTCAAAGTGAAAAGGCCCTGTATAAACCAGGAAGCTGTTCACACTGCACACTAAATATGCCAGGGTCCACATCCCAGACTTCTAGACTTTAAGATCGAAAGAAATAAATGTCTGTAGGTTATAAGCCAACCCATCTATGATATTATGTTATAGGAGCCAGAACCAATTTAGAAATGGAAATGTTTAGCAAAGTTTTTTAGGAGGGACATGGTTTTGTTGGATAATATACTATCCCATTTGTATTTACCCACCGACTAACAGGGTGTATCCCAACTATTTGGAGTATGTGTTAATACAAAATTGCCACTTTCCATTTTGAGTCCAGGGGAGAGGTGTTTTAATGAATTGGGGTAACAAAGAGTAGCCAGAACCCACAGATTTTCCTTGGCAAATACACTCAACTCTTATCCCAATGTAGGAAACAAGACTCCTCATTGAAACAGCCACACTTTGAGTTTCTAGAGGTCAAAATTGACATCTATGGGGATTTTCCCTAAAAATCTGTAGGTCCTATCAAAATGTTACTTAAATTATCCTGATGATTTCCCATTTCTCCTAAGATTAGCACTGAGGGTCCACTCTGTGACTTCAGATGCCAACTGATAGCAGCTACCCTGAGATCCTAATTCAAAAGCACAGCTCAGGGTGTTTGGGAGGTCTTGAGCTTGGACCTTACGAGAAATTCGTGTTTGTCAGAAATCAGAGGAAGCTGGGTGACAGCTCAGATCATCTGTAAGTGTCTCCGGGAAGCTAAGTTGGCACCCAAGGCTAACAGCCAGAGTGAGGCAGAGAAAGCATGTACCATCTTGCTGACCATGAGTCATTTGGAGGCCATGAATAGAAACCGCAAGAATTGTAGGTCAGCCATGTTTCTTTCCCAGAACAACCTGGATATCGGGAAGGCCTGGAAATGACCACAGAGTTCACAAACCAGGCAAGGACAAGAATAACTTCTGTCCTAAGGGAAAGACCCAACACCCCACATCTCACGGGCCGGGTGATTTGAGAAGCTATCAGGAGGTGAGAAGAACTTATCTGAGGGCTGGTGTGGCAGAGGCTACGGTGTTCCATCCCTGGTCTGCATGTCTACTCTTCCTTACAGTAAAGATTGGCAGGAAGTATGGTATTGCATGTTCAGTACCACATGACCATTGAGATGTCCATGGATTCACAGGGCCCATGATGGTGCTGGGGCTTGAAACAGCAGCACTGTCATTGCCTCCAAGATTTGGAGAACAAAAATCCAAGACTGAGGTATTTGTAAGACAAAGATAGGCACTCTCCCTTGTGAAGCCTGCAGAGAAATCTCTGTTGCTTCTTTTGGCTTGTGTTGGCTCCTCAACATCTCTTGGCTTGCAGCAATAGCATTTCTCTTATCTCCAGGTCTTTGTCTGTATAGTTTCTGGTGTGTCTCCACAACACTTGAGGAGGTATGAGCAGGACTTGCTGCCAGGGCTTTTGAGGAAGTGCTTCAACATGATGATGGAATTTGCACACTACCAAAATTTCTTTTTAATCTTCCATCTTGCTTACATCATTATTATTTGCAGTTTCTGTTATCTGCAACGGAGTTGAATCCTATCTGTACGCCGGCTTCACCAAGCCAATAGCCACAGCATCTTAGTTAGCTTTCTGTTGCTGTGATCAAACGCCATGCACAAAGGCAACTTGGGGGAGGAGGAAAGGGCTTGTTTCATTCACAACTTGTTCATCAGCCCTGGAAGTTAGGGCAGGAACTCAAACAGGACAGGAACCCGGAGTCGGGATGGAGGAGGTCTTCATGCTTGCTCAGCCTGCTTGCTTATGTGATTCAGGCCCACCTGCCCAAAGCTGGCACCACCCCCAGTCAGCTGGGCCCTTCAACATCAATAATTAACCAAGGCCAAAAGACTTACCTGCAGGCTAGTCTTAGGGGTATTTTCTCAGTTAAGAGTCCCGCTTCCAAAATGACTGAAGTTTATGTCAGATTGATATAAAACTAACCAGGACACGTGATAAAAGAAGATGGTAGCAGTGGCTATGGGTGGTGTAGCTGTCCTTCCTTACCATGTCACACTTTATCTGTCACAACACAGCTCCAGGTTCCCACGGTTTGGTGGCAGTCTGACAGCAAAGCAGGAGGGACAGGTGGTAGCATCCATGACTGCTGGGCTTGTCACAGCCTGCAACAAGAGCCAGAGCTTCCATGCCTGTCACTGCTCTTTGGGTCTTACAGACACAGTTAAGTCTAACTGTGTGTGAGGCCAGAAAGGAGACAGAGGGTCTTACAGTCCCTTCTCTCCCTGGATTCTCAGACATTCCTGGAAAGAGCTTGAGAGCAAATGTCATGAGTTTGAGTGAGAGAAACATTAGTTACTTTTCTTCTCTCTGTCAGCATAAGACATGACAGAAACAACTTGAGGGAAGAACTTTATTTAAGCTCAAGGCTTCAGAAGGTCACAGAACAAGAAGGCAGAGAAGGAGAAACCAGCCGGCCTGAGCATAACTGCTTCTCATGTCTTGGCTGACAAGCAGCAGCAAGAACAGGCTGGAACCATATGTCTAAGTTTCATGGACTTGCTCCTAATGATTCATTTCCACCAACCAGGCCTCACCTCTAAAGACTCCAGTCTCTAAATGTCACTGCAATCTGGAAACCAAGCACTCAGGACATGATCCTGTGGTGACGTTTCAGCATCAAACCACACAAGGGCCATACTGCCCCAGTGTCTCTATTCAACCTTGCTGTCAGTCTCCCAAAGTAGCCAGAAACAATATGTAAATTCACAGCCATAAATGTCACTGCTTGTGAATGTCGCACACCTGTGTGTGTGCACACACATACACCAAACTTAAGTGTTACTAGTATAATCTTATTAAAAGTCAAAGACTTGAAAGGTTACTAGACCATGTGTGGGCACCGCCATGAATATTCATCACAAAACCCAGGGCTCAGCCAGCACCTAGGTTTGTCAATAAAGTTTTATTGGCCCACAGCCCACCCATGCATTCCGATGTTTATAGCTGCTTTTGTGCTGCATTGGAAGAGAAGCATCATTGTGACAAACACCTGAAGTGTTTACTATCTGGGTCTTCACAGAAAACACTTGCTGGGTCCTGGCCCAGGCAACAGTCCAGGCTGAGATCTAACTCTGCAGGCAGTGCCAGCCCTATTGTCTGTACCTGCTTTTCTGAGAGCCTCTCTTGCAGGCATTGCTGTGAGAATCAAAGGTATCCCTTCAACAGTCCTTTCTCATAGGGCCAACCTACCAATGCGCTCGGTGCTCACTAAACATCCACCAGGTGTCTCCAAAGACTAAAGAGGAACTTGCCTCCTCAGTTCTAGCATGTACCACAGGCTGCTCAGCTCTGCATCCATTGCTCTGCTATTGATGACCAATACTGATGACGGGGACCTAATGAGATGCACAGAGACAAAACATCCCTCTCTGTAAAGGCTTCTGTTGTTTGTGCAGTGGCATGAGGTCTAGCGCAGCTTGCTAACATGGATTGCCCATGTATTTCAAGTAAGTCAAGACATCTCTAGGGTTCAGGGAGATGGCCCACAAGAGTCCTTGCCCATGAAGGCTCCAAAAAACAAATAGGTTCACAGAAGAGGAATCCAGAGTGCAGAAAGGTGACTAGGAAAGGTGGATACATTCCTGCCTTTAACACCGCTCCCTGTGGAGTCCGACCTGCTCCTGTTGGGAAGAGTGTGCTGAACATCAAGTGAGATAGAAAAGAGCTATCTCATCCAAATCTTCCCGTGATGGTGAGAACATAAGGCAGAAACTCCCAAGGACTTCCACTCAGCAAAGGATGCCACAAGCAAGGGAAGAAGACAGATGGTCCTCTCAATGGAGATACTCTTGCTGAATAAAGCAGCAAGAGATTAATGTCTAGAATAAACAAAGAATGTCTTTAAATTGTTTTTTTTAACCAGTAGGTGTTTCTGTGAATGGGAGCTATCTGACAAGTGACATAGAGATGCCGAATGTTCCCTGCAATGTGGAGAAAATTAGAATACCAGTGGAAACCCAGCACCAGAATGCAAGCTGCTGATGGGCCTCCAGCTGTAGAAGAGACACCCTCGAGAGCCGGCGCCGCCATGGGGAGCCATCTGTAGGACTCCGAAGCTAGGCACACTGCCCTCAGTCTTGGCATGAACACCCCATGGCCGTTCACCCAGGCCAAGGCTCCACATGCAAGGAAATGCATAGACGCTCTATCTGTGGTCACATAGAGAAGAGGCAATCTGCTGCCATTTGTAAGTGGCTGTATACAACGGTAGCTCCACTATGAACAGGGAGGAGCAGAGAACTGGCTGAATGAATAGCACCAGAAGAGGTCCCAGACATGTAATGTTCAATGGGACATGCAGAGAGGGTGAGCGTGAAGAATGGTATTCAAGTAGCTACACACACACACACACACACACGCACGCACACGTGAGCATACTCACATGCATATACACACACGCACATGTGCACATGCGTGTGCACACACGGGTGTGGACAAACATACACGCACTCGCATGCGCACACATGCACACATGCTCATACACACACACACATGTGCATGTGCACACACACCTACACATTCTATGCAGATCTATCTACTTTGGATCCTGAGTGAGAGAGGGTTCAGATGTTAGTGACTCACTGAGGAAAGCCTGCAGGGAGAAAGAAGGAAGGAAGCGGGTCGGAACAGATGAGCAGAGCAGCAGAGCTATGGAGGAGGGGCCGGAAAGCCTCTTGGTGGAGCTGTGGGGCATCAATCATATCCTAGACTTGTTCTCTTGCCTCAAGGGGACTGCTCTTTCACAGCCCTTATCACACAAGTCCTGGCTGGAGTAGGGGAACCACTCAGCCAGGGTCGCTCTCAGGTCTGGAGTCAGCAGCTGTAAGAGCACTCAGAGCCAGCTCCTGGGACAAATGAGGAGGGCACAGAGAGAGGACAAACTACAGAAAATAAAACATCAGATCTCAGACAGCGGGGTGGCAGGAACATGCCAGAAATAAGAATGCGGTTAACCTCAGGACCCAAGCTCCTGCCTCCTAACTTATAATAGCGAGGGGCAGTCAGGACAGACAGTGCTCAGTGCAAACCCTGGAAGCTCCCATCAAAACCAGCAGGATGGACGCTCTGCCGCCTGCTGGCAGATGGCAAGGCACAGATTCTGTGCATCTGGAAGAAGCAGGGCTCCAAGCCCAGGTTTATCTGTGAACAAAGAAATCAGGGCATTCAAATCCCCTCTCTGGGAGGTAAAATATCTATAGCCTCAAAACAAGCCGCCATAGAGGGGAACAGCAACAAAAGCTAAAAGGGATTCTAAACTTCCCTCCATGTAATCCACACAGAAAGGCAGAGCTTGGTGAAAGGCTGACTAGAGGGCTTCCTGGGTAGGGGAGCAAGGCTGGAAGCAGCAAGCACAAGATATTCAGAAACAGAAGGCAGAGATCTTTCATATAAAAATAGATGGTAACAAGTGCTGGGAGCATTCCAATATATAGAGCTTGCTCCCTTCGGAGTGGGACTCTTGCCACCTTTGTGGAAGAACTGCAGGTACTGGTGGCTTTGTCTTGCCCAAGTAAAGCAAAACCACTTGTCAAGACTGGCTGCATCTCTATGTTATGTATGTGTCTCCCCCAAAGCATGCACACAGGTGCACATGTATTCCTGCATACAGATGTGCTTATTCATATACACATGTGTACATGTGCACAAGGTAGGTGCAGTTGAAAATCCACCTTCCTCTTTTCTAAATTAAACCTTGTTTCATCAGCCCAAAGAGATAATGTTGGGAACTTGTACTGGCTGGTTTTGTGTCAACTTGACACAAGCTGGAGTTACCACAGAGGAAGGAGCTTCAGTTGAGAAAATACCTCCATGAGATCCAGCTGTAAGGCATTTTCTCAGTTAGTGATCAAGGCGGGGAGGGCCCCTTGTGGGTGGTACCATCCCTGGGCTGATAGTCTTGGGTTCTATAAGAAAGCAAGCTGAACAAACCAAGGGAAGCAAACCAGTAAGGAACATCCCTCCATGGCCTCTGCATCAGCTCCTGCTTCCTGACCTGCTTGAGTTCCAGTCCTGACTTCCTTTAGTGATGAACAGCAATATGGAAGTGTAAGCTCAATAAACCCTTTCCTCTCCAACTTGCTTCTTCGTCATGATATTTGTGCAGGAATAGAAACCCTAAGACAGAACTCTTCTGTTACATAGAAACCATCACTTTCAGCTTCTGCCCAGTTTACTTCTAAGAACTGAGACCCAGGCCCAGGGGTTGGACTCAGAAATCAACCTTTGACATCATACCATTCCCCAAAGCATGTGGAGACTTCTGTATAATCTCCCAGCATTGAAACTCCCGCATGCAAATTAGCTTCTGCAAATCTCTCCTCACAGACTTGCCCTGTCTGGCCATCAGTCCTGCCAGATTCAACCCTGTGAGATCCCATCAACCCAGGCAGCTCAGGCCAGTGAGGCTCAAAACATGGTCCCCTAATTAACGGCTGCAGCTGTGTAAGATTTTTGGGCACACCGGCTCTTTTATTCCACGCAGGACTTAGACTCTTACAAAAGATGGGGAAACTGAACCTCGTCGGATAAGAATGGGCTGTGTCCTCAGAGGACAACTTCCCTAGAAGCTTAGCCAGAGATGAGCGTTTGGGTCCTCAGAGAGCCATGGCAATGGTGTCCCTTCAAAAGAAGGAAGAGGGGGGATTAGGAGCTGAGGGAATATTGGAGTTCAAGCTCTGATGGAGAGCATCTAAGTCTGACTCCTCAGAGAGCTGCTACGCATGAACTCACCCGAAATCTTGTCCCACAAGAAGGGAAATGGCTTCTGTCACCATGTCAGTCAGTGGGTAATGGACTGGGGTCTGTCCTCCCCTCCGGGTACTTTAAGACTTGGGCATGGCAGCTACCATTCCTCAGAGAGATTTTTTTCAACATGGCAGCAGCTTGGATCTGTCAGCCTCCCAAATGTCCAGCACCCAGGAACAGCAGCTGCGACAGTAGAGCTGGGAGCCTCCTGGCTCCTGCGCTGTTCCAAGCCCTCAGGAGATCAGCCACAAGAACTGATGGAGAGAAGTGAATTAAGAGGTAGTTCACTTCACCGGCTCGCTTTCTTGAGCTGCTGGAAAGAAATGGCACAAAGCAGGTGGTTTCTGAACAGAAACGTCTTCTCTCACAGTTCTGGGATCGTGAAGGCTGAAACCAAGGCACTTGGCAGGGCTCTGCTCCCTCCAGATTCTCTTCTAGGTTATGGGGTTCCATGCCTCTCAGCTTCTAGATAGGCACTTCAAATCCCTGCCTCTAACCTCCTCCCAAGCGTCTCTGTCCTGTTTCTGTGGTAGGTACTCCCTAAAGGTGATCCTGTACACCCACAAAGACTCTGTTCCAAACATGTTCTATGGACTAGATGCAGAGACCACCATACCTCAGGGGATGCTGCAAGAAACTTAAGGTTGACTCTCTAACCACAGAGCTGCTAATGTGAAATACAAGAACCAATTACAAGTGACTAAAACAACACCATTTTTCTGGAAAAGACACTTGTGCTAGGATGGAGCTTTCCTTCCACGGTAATGCTTGGTGGTGTGGGCAGAATTTGGCACCACAGTTTCAGACAGATGGACAGACAGTTGAGGCAGTAACAGACAAGCATGTCCCATGAGGATTGAGACGGGCTAGTGCTCCCAAGGGTGGGTGAACATTGATGCTTTCAAAGCCAAACACGCTGTGGTAGTGCCAAAGTGCCCTATCTTCTCAGGAATTCTTCTGAGTTATCATTTCTGCACTGAGATTTTTTTCTCTCCATTAGAACAAGACTGTGAGGAACAAGGTTCCCAGCGGGAAGAGCCCATCTTGAAAAGGCAGTGACGTGAACTCTTGACTTTTCCACCTAGAATCTATACAGCCAACATCTGGAGATAAGAGACTAAAGGAAGGGAGGGTCTTAGAAACCAGGGATGTGACTACACGGTACAGGAAGTGAAGAAAGGAAGGGGGAGCATGTATTCTTGTCAACACAAAATTCAGTAAGAATCCAGACAGGACGCATGAGGACAGGCACTCTTCCTGGGCTTAGAGGGTTCAAGGGGCCAGAGCACAGCAGATTTCTCTGAGTATCAGGAGGAAGGAAGCTACCTCACACGGTCCCTGTGGCTGTGCTCTAGGTTTCTCCATTAAACCAGAACCAAGTGCACACGGAGATGAAAGGGAGGTAAAGAGAAAGAATAGAAGAAAGGAGAGGAGTGGGGGGAAGGGAGGGAAGAGACAGGGGAGTCTTCCAGGTGGTGCTTGGGCACTTCTCAGGGCCTGTAGCTACCTTGGGTAGACAGGGTACCTAGCTGACTCAGTGCTTCTCTCTCCCAGGTGGGATATACAAAGACAGACGTTTCTGGTGTTAAAGTGGGGTGCTAAGGGGGCTGAGTCTGAAGAACCAGAATACAGAAAGGACTTTGCTAGGAATCTAGGGACCATGGGAACCCAAAGTGCACACAAGAAGAGGGCCTGGCAGAGTCTGCAGAGGCCGGGCTTGCTCATGGAGAGAATGAAGCCAGCAGGAATGGCTGCCCAACTCCACTGCGTGGATCAGAGCCTGCTGTCCATGGTCAAGGTCAGGTCCCAGCCCAGACAGTTTGGCCTTCCTGCCATGCTTGCTAGAAAGCACATCACTGCCAAGAGAAAATGATTCAGGATCATGAACTAACTTATTATCCCTAACAGATAACTAAGCTTTAAGCCAGAACTGGCTAGAATCAGCAGGATAAAAGTTCTCTGCCATTTGTAGACACAAAGGTCTTTGAGCTAAATTAAACTCAATTATAAAACAATAAAGAAAGTTACATTTCTTCATACATACAAGAGTTCTATGGTAGTGAAAACTGTACCTACCAGGCAAGGAGTGGAATTACAACGAAAGACAGTGTGATGTATACAGACTGCCCCCGGCCGGAGAAGCAAAGTGGTTTATGAATTCAAAGAAAGGAACACGTGTGCCTAGCGGAGCTTTAGAGCCTGTCTCTGCTCATAGCTCAGCCTTTTCATCTTAGAGATTACCTGACACTTTCCCTCAAACCCAGCTTCCCCTAACCGTATTAGTTATGACTCTTTGGCCACAAGTGACAAAATCCCTAACTCAAATAAGCTTAAGAAAAGAAAAACGGGAGTTTCTTTGCTCACAAAACTGAAGAATCCTAAGGTTGCTGTTGCTTCAGGCTCAGCTTGATCCAGGCTGCACAGGGCCTCTCGGGGACAGAGCATCTTTCTCTGAACTTTTCAGCCCTGCCTAGCCCGTGCTCAGCGCCCGTGTGCTCACAAGAAATTGGCCACAATTCCAGCCCACTCACCCTTTCCTATTCATGCTACAAGTAAAGAAAATATGCTGCTGGTAGTTCTAATGAAAGCCTAGAAAATAACTCTTCTCAAATGTGGGCATCAGGTGTCCACCGGAAAGCCAGTCTCTCCAGCGCCAAAGATTGGAACATGCTGATTGGCTTAAACAGAGAATCTGCTTTGCCCATTGGAGAATGATGGAACACTGAGTCCCTGGGTGAGTGGGGGCAGGGGGTGCGTTGTACTAGCGGCAAAGCAAGCATCCAGTTGTCTCAAATTACAATCCACAGTTTGGTCGCTTACCGTTTCAAGATAGACTATTCCCGAGCCTGGGTAACAGTCCAGTTGTTTGCCCCGGATGGAGCTGTAATACTGACGAGTTCTTTGGATTTGTTAATGTCTCCCACCAACGCAGGCTACTTAACCAGAAAGGGGGAAAGGAAGGGAGAAAAGTGAGCAGTGAAAGAGAAGGGGAACGCAGAGGGCCGGGAGAGGGTCACAGAGGAGAAAGGGAACTTACTGTCAAGTACAAAGGAATCAAGGAGCCTCAAGACTGGGTCTGCATCATCCCAGACCACAAGGATATTTCTGTTTCCTACTTTCTTTTTTCCCTGCGTGTTCCTGTCAATCTTCTACTTTAGTCAAGAGACCCTTCTGTCTCTGACTGCATGGTGGACTGTGGTCATCCCATGACTCCTGAGGGCTGTGGGTGGACATTTAGCAGCTTGAAGCAATTGCTTGCTGTTTTCCAAGTTCTTTGATTCCAGCCTGAGCTCCTGGTGAGCCACAGTCAAAGAAGAACCATCCCTAGCTACAGGGTTGATGTAGGTGTGGGCAGGTGAGCCAAGCAAAGCCAGGGAGGTGGGAGGGCGACCCTGGTGGGACTTTAGGGAACTGGTGATGCAATATACCCTGTGCACCTTAACCATGACATCGTTGACTGGAACTTCCGCAGCATCCTTGGTATCAAAACCTGAGATTTCACCAACCCATTGAAAACAGTCAAGAAATAGAACGAGTCTTTCACCTGACATGATTTATTAGGCTGTTGGATCAAGCTAAGGCTATGGAGAGTCCCACCTTTAGGTGTTTTAGTCAAGAGTCAAGAGATCTCCTTCTGTGTAAGGCAGTTGAACTAGATGCCAGTCTCCTCTCTCATACAGTGCTTTATAGATGTGTCGTCACTATAGTGTCACATGTTACCTCTTGCTGAAAATACTAGTTCCTGGTGAAAACACTTACATCTCCCAGCAGAAGAAATGTCTATACCCTGTTCATCCGATTTGGCCAAAGGGTTTTGTAATGCAGTGGTAGGTATGGAAAAGCCCTGCAGGATGGAACACATTGGTGGCAAGGAGGACACTCTGTCCTACGCAACTCATCCTTGTGTGCTCAGTGCTTAGCAGCCCTTTCTGCATCTGAGTGGAAAGAGTCATTCTTCCTACTTGATTCATATTCTGTCTAGTAGTGAGCTCACTGCAGGCAAGCATGAAAAGCAGAAATGCAAGTGTTGGAGGCTTGGTGTGTGTGTGTGTGTGTGTGTGTGTGTGTG
>CM052716.1:7904861-7924842 GCA_028551405.1 Uromys caudimaculatus
CCCCTCCCCTCCCCTCCCCTCCCTTCTCCTTCCCTTCTCTTCTCTCCTCCTCTCTAGCCATGCTCAATCTTCTTTCTTCCTGCATCCACTTTCTTCTTTGACCTCACACTTCTGTCTCCTGAACCCTACTTTAGCCTCCTCCCCAATCCTACTATTCTCTTCTTTCCTACTTCTCTCTCCCAGCTCTCAGCCTCTGCTGGCATGTTATATTCTCTCCTGCTCCCACAAGTCCAGGAGCCAACTGTAGAGCATAGGGTCATCTAAAGGGCCAGGCACATAGACGAGTCCATTCTACATTCCTCTCCCATTTGTTTTACTAATTATGCAGTTTTGAAGCTGCTCCTCAATTCTTTCCAATCTCTTTTCCAGGGTTCTTGAGGGTCTGGTGTGCATTGGTTTGGGGCTGACTGACTGTTTGAGATTGGATGATCAATTAGGGAGCTTATCCCTGGAGAAGAGCGGCTCTTTGTCTCTAAGTAGCTACAGCAGCCATTAACCATCTATAGCTCTTTGTCCTGGCTAGTACCCTCTCAGTACTGTGATGACACAAGCTACAGTCATCAGAGAGGAGTGAGCCTTAGTTGTCTCCGTAGGATTGGGCTGTAGACAAGACTGTAAGATATTTTCCTCACTAATGATTGATGTGGAATGGCCCAGTTTATTGTGGATGGTATCATCCCTGGGCTGGTGATCCTAGGTATATAAGAAAGCAGGCTGAGCAAGCCAGTAAGCAGCACCCCTCCACGGCCTCTGGATCAACTCCTGCCTCCAGATTCCTTCCCTACTTGAGTTTCTGTCTTGACTTCTAGCGATGAACAGTGACGTGAAGGGCAAGCCAAATAAACCCTTTCCTCTCCAGTTTGTTTTGGTCATGCTGTTGCATCACAGCAATAGTGACCCTAATTAAGACACTCTTCATTTTGGTATCGGGCCTTGAGAGATTTCCCTGACCTAAATTGGCATGTCAGCTGGTATTGTTATTGTACAGATATTACTTAGTGTTTCCCTTTGATATTTCATGCATGCAGCTTTCTTTTCACATACAAAAGACATAATCTCACAGCAGCCATCCTGGTTCTCTGGCTCTTACAATCTTTTCACCCCCTCTTCCACAAGTTTCTAAAATAACATATTAATTTATCATGGTGATTTGAAGAAGAATGGCTCCCATAGGCTGATGTTTAAACACTTGGTTCTCAGTTGCTGGAAGCATTTGGAAAGGATTAGGCGGTGTGGCCTTGTTGGAAGAGGTGTGTTGCAGGGTGTGCTTGGGGTTTCAGAAGATGCACACCATTGTGAGCTAGCTCTATCTGCCCCTGGCTAGGAGTTTGAGACCTGGGCTCTCAGTTATTCCTGACATCATACCTTTGTTTCACCATCATGGACTCTAATCCCCTGGAGCTGCAAACTCAATTAAATGCTTTCTTACAAGTTGCTTTTGTTGTGGTGTTTTATCACAGTGATAGAAGACTAGCTCATAAATTTATTCCTTGAAACAATATATAATTTCTATCTTATCAATCACATGACCTCCTTCTAACTCTTTTCAGAAACACTAATGCGTCTTCCCCATGACTTCATGTCTTATTTAAATATTTATCATTATTATTATTATTATTATTATTATTATTATTATTATTGGTTTTTCAAGACAGGGTTTCTCTGTGAAGCCCTGGCTGTCCTAGAACTCACTCTGTAGACCAGGCTGGTCTCAAACTCAGAAATCCACCTGCCTCTGCCTCCCAAGTGCTGGGATTAAAGGCGTGCACCACCACTGCCTGGCTATTATTATTATTATTATTATTATTATTATTATTATTATTATCAACAGACTCCAGTCCAATAATTTCTGTATATGTGGCATTCACAATCATTTGTTCAGTTATGATCAGTTTTGAGTTTTTGTATTAACTACTATTCACTGCCAAAAGAAACTTCTATGACCCAGGTTGAGACCAGTACTAACCTATGCTTCTAAACATAAATATTAAAAATACTATTTTGACAACACACCTACTTAGTATCTCAATAGAATACCCCTTATGGCTTATGATGTATCCTGTAATGGGCTTTTGACCAAGTTTACAATAGCAGGCACTAATCCCTTTTATGGAGCAGGCTTTAGATCCAACCATGAAGTGGTTGGTTATTTCTATAACTATCGCACCACTATTGCACCATTAGACATAATTTGCTTGACAGATTTGTTTTGTAACATGTAAGGTCAGTAGTGGGTAAAACCACTGAGGTCCTATATTTCCCAGAAGCCTGCATAGCAATTTCTGAGTCTATGGAAGCTAAGCGGCAGGGAGAGAGTTTTCAGGTCAGTTTGAGATTGATTTCTTGGTATCTTGCTTTATTGAACTGGCTGAAACTGGCCTCTGGGGGGATTTGGCTACTATATCTCTCTAATAAACAATGACTATAGAGGATCTAGAACTGGATCATGAGCGAGTCTATTTGATCTGGGGCCTAGCAAAGAGCTCAGTCTGAATAATGGCTTTGCCCATACGTTTTATTTAACTGTAGATAAAGTATGAGATCATGAAAGTTTTAAATTATAGCAGCTAACTTATAGGAAAGTGTATTATATGGTCTTCTGTTGAAATGACTGCAGGAACTCACAGGTGCTTCTACAAGGAGCAAAGTGTGAAATGGGCAAAAGGAAAGGCAAGAGACATTTTATTTGTTGTTATGATTTTCTAACTTGTCTTTCTTGTTATTTCTCATATTTAGGGAAAGAAGGCATGCTGGAGTGTCACATACTAAAATCTCCTACATCAAAATTCATCAGCCTTCCAAATTCCCACAAACTATCTTCTCTTTAATGAGCATCCAGATCAAGAAATAGAGTATAGTTGGGCCCCCTGAAGTTCACACCTCCCTGGGACTGAAGTCAGGCAGCCCTAGCCTAGCTAAGGAAGAATGAGCCATTTAGCACAGTAATCTATTACACTGGGGGGAAATGGGTAGGAACATTGGGGTCTGTTCAGGAGATAAGTGATGCCAAAACAGCATCTACATCCTCTTGTCTTGTGAGATTCAGACCCTATGAGAGACTAGTGAATGACCTTCGAGAAAGATAGAAGGTGGTGAAGGGTGTGGTTGAGGAAAGATAAGGAAACCAGGAAGAGACAGTGTGAGGAAAAGTGTGTGTGGGGACCAAGGGCCTGGGGTCAGGTGGTATGAAGACCCAGTACTCAAAATCTCATGAGACATGGATTGTCATCAAGAAGATGGGGTCCTGAGAGATAGAAAGGGGTCACACAGACCTTTCTCTGATCCTTTATTGGCAGATAAGCAGTTAATGAGAGTGGCTATGGCCATCTCCTGGTCTTAATGCCAACAGGGAGGTGTAAGCTGGGATCAAGAGTGAGAGAGAAGGCTATCTTAAGTGTGCATGGCCTCAGGAAGGACACAAGTGGACACCCATCTGAAGGCTAATGAGAGCTGATGTACTTACTGGGTTTGGAACAAGAAATCAGCTTCACAACAGGAACAGAACAAACAGAGGCGGATGGCCAGAGTCAGAGAACAGTTCTGCAAGGCCACAGAGAGTAACATGATGGCATGTCCCAACGTTGCCCATAATTCTTGGATAATCTAGTCATATTGCACATTAAATATTGTTGGAAATGTAAAAAAGTGCTGACATATCCAGATATACCCAGGAAAGTTTGTTTATAGAGCTATAAATGTTAAGAGCACATTGTCATACTTATATAAACTATCAACAGTTTAAATTAATGGAAAGAAATGTAAGTTAAAAATAACTATTAACTCAAAATAAGAACAACTCAAATAATAAATTTTGATCCATAATTATAAAACGTTATTCATGCAAATTTGTGATTTTTTTTTTTGGATATTGGGGTTTGCACAAGTATTATACTACTAAGATACACTCCTGGTCCAATCTGATGAATTTGCCCAAGTGTCATATTGAAACACATAGCTTAATGTGAAACCAGTAGAAGGAACCAAGATATAGTAACCAAGTTTAATGAAGGCTACAAATAACAAACCTAAAACCAACATCATCCTGAATGGTAGAACATAACATATTCTTTCTAATGTCAGGAATGAGAGAAAGCTGTGTGCTCATTCTATTCTTAGTTAATATAATGCTTGTATTTTTAGCCAGAGAATAATACCAGCAGAAGAGATACACAGAACTAATAGGAAAGGAGAGGCTGGATTATCTCTATTTGTATATAATGTGGTTCTATAATTAGATTGCCGTAAAGACTCTAGCAGAAAAAAAGTCTTAGGTCTGATGTGCACTTTCAGCAAGCCCAAACAACAACTTACAAAAGCACAATCTTCTCCATACACCAGCAATGGACATACCGAGAAAAAACTCTAGAAAAGGATTCCATTTGAAATATCTTCCAAAATATCTGGGACTAAGCCTAACCAAGATGGTGAAAGATTTCTATAACAGAAACTTCAAAATACTGAAGAAAGACATCAAATAAGACAGAAGATGGAAAGACCTTCCACACAGACAGATTGTCAGAATTAATATTGTGAAAGTAGTTACATCACCAAAGGTGAGCTATAGATTCAGTGTAATCCCCATCAAAATTCTAATTTCTACCAAACTAGAAAAACAATCCTAAAATTCACATGGAAGCACAAATGTTGCCAAATAACTAAGGCAATCCTGGGCATAGAGAGAAGATATCAGAGCAGCCAGTTCAAATTACACTCCAGAGCTGTGCTATTGGCAGAAAACCAGACACATAGCCCAGTGGATGAACAAAGGACCCACAACTGAGTCTTCACAGCTACAGTCAATGATTTAAGGTAGATTGCCAAAAATATATATGAAGAAAAAAAATTTCTCCAACAACTTGTGCTAGGCAAATTGAATACTCTCCAGTAAAAGTGAAACTAGATCTTATCTCTCACTCTAAGAAAAACTGAATTCAAAATGGATTAAAGATCATGACTTTGAAAGTACTAAAGAAAACCATTTAAGTTACAGGTGAAGGCAAAGGGTTTTTGAAAAGGGCTCTGCTATTAAGAATATACAGAGATTATGTGGAATTATGAAACATCTACACAGAAGAGAAAACAACGAACAAAGAAGCAGACTACAGAGGGGAAGACAATCTTTGCTAATTATACATCAGACAGGGATTCATATCCAGAATATGTAAACAGTTCCAAAAATTAAATATCAACTCCATTTCCAGTATCTAATCAATAAATGTGCAGTAAACATATGAAAAGTATTCAATATCCTTAGTCATAGGCATGCAAATCTAAATTACATTGAGATTATAATCTTATCTTTTCTAGAATGGCTACCATCAGGAAGATAAGCTAATGTGGCCATGGTGTGGAGGGAAGTAACATCACGAAATGCTGGTGGGAATATGAATTAATTTCAGTCGCTGTGGAAATAAGTGTGGGGCTCTTCAACTTAATGAAAATATACCCTGTGGATACGTGGGTAAGCCAGCAGAGCATAGTTGTCTGTATATTCATGTTTACTGTGGAAGGATTCATAGAAGATAATATATAGACCTGCTTATATGTCACACACACACACACACACACACACACACACACACACACACACACACACACACACACACACAGAGAGAGACAGAGAGAGAGCCATAAAGAGCAACAAAATTATGCTATGTGTAGGAAAATGGATAGAACTAGAAATTATCATATTAAGCAAATAAGGAAGACTTAGAAAGCAAAAGTTTTCTAAATTTTTAATTAAAATAGAGTTATTTCATTTTTCTTCCCTTTTCTCTGTTCAACCCCTTGCATATTCCTTCCCGCCAACACCCCTCATTTCTCTGCTCATTCTCTTTCAAATTTATTACCTCCTCTGTTTTGATTATTATTTTTAAATTTTCAATAGGTGTGATATGAATCTGGTTTGTTCTTTATGTGTATATGGCTCCAGAATGGACACGTTCTGTTAGATAACCAGTTAGGAGGCTCGTCCCTGGGTTAGCCTAATTTTCCTTGACAGTCATTAGATGCCTGTAGTTCTTTGTCCAGGAGTTGGGCCTTGTGGGACTTCTCTCCATATTAGCATATCAATAGGTGTTGCCAGTTTTCACCATTTATTTGGGCAGTTATATTGTTGAGTTACAGTGTGTGTAGCTCCCTTGTCATTTCTAGATACAAGTGGTCCTCTTCTAGGTAGAATCTAAATGGAAAAACAAATCTATAGGACATGAAATAGAATGTACTAGCTACTCTTCCTGTTGCGGTGATGGAACACTCAGGCAGAAACAAAGTAAGGAGCTTATTTGGATCAGGTTTGAGCGTACAGCCTCCTATGGGGGAGTCAGTCTATCAAGGGGGAGTCAGTCTATCATGGGGGAGTCAGTCTATCTTGGGGGAGTAGGTAGTCAGTCTATCATGGGGGCAGTCAGTCTATCATGGGAGGTAGGTGGTCAGTCTATCATGGGGGAAGTCAGTCTATTATGGGGGGTAAGGAGTCAGTCTATCAAGGGGAGTCAGTCTATCATGGAGGAGTGTCAGTCTATCATGGGGGAGTTTATCTATCATGGGGGGGAGTCAGTCTACCATGAGGGAGTCAGTCTATCATGGGAGGAGTCAGTCTATCATGGGAGGAGTCAGTCTATCATGGGAGGAGTCAGTCTATCATGGGGGGAGTCAGTCTATCATGGGGGGAGTCAGTCTATCTTTGGGGGGGTTACCATGGCAGGGGTTTGAGGTAATTGGTCACATTGTATCAGCAGTCAGGAAGCAGAGAGCAGTGGATACTTGTGTTTTGCTCACTTACGTTTGCTCACTTTTCTCATTTCTACACAGTCCAGAGTTCCGTGCCAGGGTATGATGCCTCGCATGGTGGCAGAGTCTCTCCCCCGTTATCCTAACCAAGAGAAGACTCCATGTGAGAGGCCTGTGCTGCAGGTGATTTTATACCTCATCAAGTTCACAAGAAGAGTAACCATCACAAGGAGGGTGCAGCAAGAGATGATGGTGGGGGCTAACTATGAGCAAAGTAAATTCCACATAGGGAGGTGTCACAATGAAGCCCGTCTTTGTTTACCAATATAAATTATACACAGTTATGACATTTGTTCATTCAAGAACAGGAGGGTAAATTCTTCCTACTTCTGAAAAATGTCTTTATCTGTATGACTTCGAAAAATTGTGGTGGAATATTGATCAGTTCAACACACATATTTCTTTGTGATTGCAAAGAAATTTCAGGAATTTTCACCCAATTTGATAATTATAATGTGATAAGGTTTGAATATGCTTTGTTTTTGACCTGTGCTCTGGTTGATAAGGAATTGTGTCAAAATTCACGACAAAGCCGTAACCTTGAATATCACTGCAGTTAGAAACAATGCCTCTCAAGAGATAATTAAAGCTGAATGAGGTCATATGAGTGGGGCAGTGATCAAGCATGACGAATGTCTTCGTAAGAAGAGGAAGAGACACAGTGCTGGTGGCTTGTAAGAGAGGCCAGGTTAAGGTACAGAGAGAGAGGCGGAGGGCCAAGGAGACAGACTTCAGGAGAAACACTTCCTGCCAATAGCCTGGCTCTGCCTTCCAGCCTCTAGAACCGTCAGAAACAACTTTCTGTGATTTAAGCAGGCAGTCTGTGGTATTTTATTATGCCACCACAGGAGACTAATATGTGAGTTCACCACACTTTGTCATTTCTAGAGGAGACGCCATTCTCTCATTGTTTCCTTTGCTTACCTTGGTACAGAGAATGCAGAAGGCAGCTTACCATAACAATTTCAGCACTGTCATTTTTTAAGCTACTTGTTTGGAATTTTAAAATATTTACTCTTTTAAAAGATTAATGTTTGAGAATTTCATGCATGTAAACCATGTTCTTTGATCACTTCTTCCCTTTCAACTCCTCCCATGTAACCCCTCCCCCACCATGTTTCTTCCCAGCACCCACATGCTCTTTTCGAAATCCACTGAGTCCACTTGGTGCTGCCCATGTGTGCATGGGCACAGGGGCCACCCTCTGGCACATGGGTAGCCTATCACATCCTTAAAAAGAATAAACCCACACTTCTTTCCATGGAAACTTGGACAGTATTAGTACTTCAATGTGGTTACTCCTCCTGGCTGCTGACACAGATCTCTGTGGATTTGTAGTTAGGATATATTTTTTCCCCTTAATTGAATAACTGAGTCATTGATCTTGACCAAAACTCATAAATGCCTTATGGTTCATATTTTTAAAATATGGAAACTTTTATTATGATGAATGTCCTCATATCTCCGTTCTTGAAAAAGCTAGTTTATTGAAATACTTGCAACAGCGAATAAACCAATTATGCGCTCATTTGGCTGCATATTTAGGAAAAGGCACTCTGACTTTCTGTGAAACTCACAGTTTGGGCTCTTTATACTTTTTTCTTTTCAGTGTTAAGGTTTGAACTCAGCACCTCAGGCATATTAAGGCCCCAAACTCCCGTTTCTTAGCTTTGAAACAAAACATAAATGGCAGTGTTGTGGATATTGTGATCATATTTACATGTTGCACAGAGTCTGGAGTGGAAGGAAGTGGGTACCTGACTGAGACTTTTTCTGCAGGATAGCACTTAGCAGAGATGGTTTATAGTCCCCGGAATGTGAGGAGCTGCCTGGGGTCCGTCGTGGAGACAGAAAAGCAGAGCTTGGCTGCAGATACCTCTGAGCTTTTGCAAATTGCTGCACCTGGCTTGTTACGCGTGCTATAACCTGGTTTGTTAGGATACTGGGAACACAGATACTCACAAAGTTCCTGCCTTACCAACTTCGCCCACACAAGAAGCTGCCTGGGCTCCAGCAGGAGAGGACCGACACCAGTCATCGAGAGAGACTGTTACGGGGGAGAGGGGAACAATCAGTGCGTTTGTTTTCCCGCTGACTTTATCATCTCAAGAAAAGACTCAGTAAATAGGAGCCTTTGCTGCTCTTAATGAGAACCAGGGCTTAGTCTCCAGCACCCACAGTGGGCAATTTACAACCACCAGTTACTCAAGTTGCCGGGTTATCAGATGCCCTCTTCTGACTTCTATGCGAAGCTGCGCTTATGTGGTACACATACAGAGAAGTATGCACATACATATGCATAACCAAAAATCAATTAAAAAGCCGGGAAGGCAGAAGGGCTGGGCAGGGCCCTTCTGAGGTAGGTCAGACACGGGTGTGTCAGCCAACCCTGCTTGAAGATTAGCATGGATTTGTAACTGGTCTATGTCAAGTGACTGAATATTCCTGTGTGAAAACACAAAGTGATTGTCTGCTTCACAGTCCTTTATTCCTTCTGTTGGTCCCCAAGAACCCAGCAGCGCCTTCACCGTTGGCAGACTGTGTGAATGGTTGGCCTGTCATTTGCTAGTCCCGTTGGATGCCCCCACCGACAGCCTGTGGTTCTCTCTCTCCCACCTCCTTTCTTTCAGTAAAACCTTCCTTGGGAATTTTACTCCCTTACACAAAGTTCTCATTTTTAGAGCTGAGTCTGTCCTAGTCAGCCATATTGAACTTTACTTTGTCTCTTCTTTAGTCTCCTCAGGGTTCCACCGTTTTGCTGTGGTTTTGTAGTCAGACCTGAGAGCCACACCCCCAGCCACCCAGGGAGAACAGGAGCTATGATGAGGTGAACAGAGACTGCCTTCTTCACCGTACCCATACCTTGTCAGGAAACAGGCACCCCGTGCCATTTAAGTGCTGGGGACACCTTGAGGAGTCACTGTGGCAGGGGCAATGTGAGTGGGACCCATGAGTGACAATGATGGTGGCAATGTGGAGACCATGCTGTCTCTTCCTCTGTCTGTCTGCCTGCCTGTCTGTCTCTGTCTCTCTCTCCCTCTTCTTCCTCTTATCTCTTACTCTCTCTCTCTCTCTTTCTCTCTCTCTCTCTTTCTTTCTTTCTCTCTCTCTCCCCCTCTCTGAATCTACAGCCTTATATCCCTGGCAGAATTCATGGGGTGTAGGGATAAGAGGAAGAATTAATGCGATTTTTTGCTAATTCATTTTGGGAGGAAATGGGAGTTGAGAGAAACTGTTTTAAGAATAACCTGGCCAGCAAGACATCTCAGGAGGTAAAAGCACTTGCCCCCAAATCTTGAAACCCGAGTTTCTTCATTGTGGAAGGAGAGAACCGATACCCAAAGTTGTCCTAGGGCTTCCATATGTGTACTCTGTGTGCATGCACCGTCTCACACAATGATACTCACTAATAATAAATAAATAAATAGTAGATATTAAAAAAAAAACTTAGCTTGGGGAATTTTCATTTTTCATCCACTTTGTGATCATCACAGAACACCTTTGTGTCCTCTTAACTCTCTGTCTGGGAAGTGCAATGCACCAGTGACACAGTTCAGTCTGCTCTGGCTGATACCACAGCCTTCACCCAGAACACGCCCTGCTCCTCCCTAGCCATTGCTGACCCTTCCCTTTAGTCACTCCAGCGTCACCGCCTCAGATGCACTCTCTTCCCTGAAGTTTAGCGTCTTCCTCCGTAGGATTTGCTGAAATGTCCAGAGAATCCTAATGTGTGGGAACCCAAGCTCTGGCTCCCGCATGAGCGATCAGAAAGAAAAGGTATTTTCTCTACTATCTTGTATCATAAAATGGGTTACTGAAAAAAAAAAATGTCTGCGAGGATCATCTCTGACAGGCAGCAGTGGGATTCCTCCCCAGTGGTCTGACTCACTTTTTCTGGAGGACAGGGTGTTTTTATTCCTTGTAACTCACATGATACCTTCCCGTCCTTAATATGCAGAGCCGCACAGTCTTCCTATTTATTTCAGCTCAAAGGAACCCTGTGTTCCCTACTCTTTGAGTTCCCTTAGAAGAGCAGCTCCCTGCTGTTGGACAGAGGTGGCAATTAGTAAATTGAAGATAATGAGCCCATGGTCCAAGCCAAGGCTCCCCTGGGAAAACAGAACAGACGAAGGAAGATGGGTCCATGTGGAGAGTTACAGGGAGGGATATCTCAGGATGCCCAGTGTATAAACATTACAAATGAAATTAGAATGGCTATCCTGTAACTTCCGAGAAAGAATCAAAACACATTGAAAAATTATCCCTTATTTCTAATAGCTTAGATACAAGAAATGACCGCTTTCCTCTCGTCTGATTGCAAATCCTTCCCAAAAGCCACCTCAGGAGTGTTCAGCAGTTGGGCTCTGGAAACCATCAGGGTGCCTCTCTCAGAACAAGGTGAACATTTACGACAGCGCAAATGTTCTGCCTCAGTGAGGGCTCGGTTATATAGGCTGATTCCTAGGGTTGGTTCTGCAACATGAATAAGTAGGGTGAATACCTCCCTATAGAGCTGGATACTTAAGCACCAGTGCAACCGTTGGAACAGTGGCTGCTCTTGAGGTGACTGGGACATAAGGGTAAAGTGACTGGGTGAATTCTGTTGGCCTGGGTAGGTTTAATGTTGAGGCGTGAGCTCCCCATGAAGCACAGTCAGCTTCCTTCCCTTGCCTCTCACCGTCTTGTTCTCTACCAAGAGACTGTGAGACAAGGGTTTCCTCCCCAGAAGCTGGCAGGTACAGCCTCCAGAACCCCAAGGATATACACTTCTGTTCTTCACAAGAATGAATCTCAGTCTACAGCCCTCTGCTTTGGCAGAACCAGCTAGACCAGACCAGGACAGATCTGTTGATTTGGATGCTGACACCAACTTGCCCAGTTTCAAAGTCCTGCTCTACCAGTTGCTGACAGCGATGGGTTCTGTAATGTGTGGGTGCATGCTAGAGTTTGGATCTGAAGGGTGCCTGCAAAAGGCTCCGGCATAGTGTTCAGAGGCGGGATCTGAGGAAGTGATACGATCATGATCTGTTGATGGGTCATATGATTGCATTGCTGTGAGTTGATGGAAGGATTTCAGAGTGGGGACCGCAAGAAAGCCACTGGAAGGAAGGCATGCATCTCATTCCCTCCTTCCCCACTGTCTCTGTGCTTATGTCCTCGGTGGAGTGAACTGGTCCACTTCACCACGGGTTCCACCCATCCTGTTCAAACTTGCCTGGTGGAGTAAAGAAACCATGGAAGCTCCTGGAACTGTGAACAGAAGTAACATTGTATCACCTTAAGTTGTTTTTCTCAGATATCTGTCCCCATAGCTGTAAGTCTGGCTAGCACAATGCTCCAGTCTGCTCACCTGCAAGAAGATGGTCTCTATGCGCAGACTCACTGGGAGGCTCGAGTGACTTAATATACAAAGTTGCTAGTACAGTGCCAAGCCTGGAATCTGGAGGCTGCTAGTTGCTACTCTTATTTCTAAAACTTTTCAGTGCTTGTATCTTATTTACAGAGCAATAGGACCTGGTGGAACGATTTCCGGAGCTAGACCCTGGGGGCTCTGCAGCTCAGAGTCCAGTCTGCCCTCTTGCTCAATAGGAATGTGACTCTCCACTCTTCTGGATCTCATGCAGTTATCTGGGACACAAGAGGAAAGAAAAGATGGAAGAGAAGAAAGGAGCAAAGAAGGGAGAGTAGGAGGTAATGAGAGAATTATAAGAACCCATTAAAACTTCATGTCACCCGTCTCTTCCCCTCCACAGTTGGGGACACTCCGGGACTCTTTGAAGGCTACCCATCTGTATTAGTCTCTTTCTGTTCCTGTGATAAAATACCACCACCTAGGCAACTTATAGAGGGAAGAATTTATTTTGGCTTAAGTTGCCAGGATAAGGTTCTATCCTGGTAGGAGGCATGCCAGCGAGCAGCAGGAGCAGAGAGTTCCTGTCTTCAAATGCAAGCAGGAAGCAGAGAGGTCAGGCTGGAATTAGGGTGAAAGTTCATACTCTTCAGAGTGATGTACT
Source organism: Uromys caudimaculatus (assembly GCA_028551405.1). Taxonomy (NCBI): domain Eukaryota; kingdom Metazoa; phylum Chordata; class Mammalia; order Rodentia; family Muridae; genus Uromys; species Uromys caudimaculatus. Next base: position 7,917,668 of record CM052716.1, read on the forward strand.
TTCTCTAGTAAGGTCACACGCCTTTAGCCCCTGCCTCAGAATGCACTACCGAGTGGGGACCAAGTGTTCAAGTACCTGGGCCTGAGGGGGACTTCCTCATTTAAGTCACTACACCATCCTAAACAACTACCGTTCCCCCATAAGAATCCAACCCTTTGTGCTCTCTCCCTCTTATATTCCTTCCATATTGTCTTTATTGTGCCCTGTTCTTAAAAGACTTCAGACATTGGACTCTGGTATGACTCCCGCTTATTCTAAACTTAAAAGTTTGGTAAGGCCCTTTCTTAGCAGAAACATATTCCTCACTTATTGATAGTGCTTAAGGACAAATTCTGGGTCATTCATTTATCTATGCATAGTACTTTCATTGTGCTTACAAAGTAATAGAGAATTTAACTTTATTAAGTTGATTAATAGGGCAGTGTTTGCAAGATTCAGCATCCTGTACAGCAAGGCGAGAGCGGTCAGGATGAGCATGGCAGACAGACATCTGCTGGCTGTAAATGCTGTTCACCCACACCGGTGTGTACCAGTCAAGTATCAGTCTGTAGCCGACAACTGTGTGAATGGGTGGAGGGGATAAGGGGATGAGTCAGAGAAAGAGAAAACTCCTGCTTTCTTCCCTAAGGATGAGTAGCAGTGGAGTAAGGAACTCTGTCTCCCTAACAGCCTTATGATGGCTGCTCTGGATGGCGCCTGCCAGCCTGGCAGTCAGTGGAGCCTTGTCTGTGAGCCTGTAAACCTGTGAGCCCGTGTGAGCAGATATCACCGCACTGGGTGCCATTTACTTTTTCTTTTCAGAGTGCTTCCGGTAAAACGCTCTCATGCCCCACATAGAGTTCACATGGTTCAGCTGCAAAGTGATTTATTGTTCGGGGAGTAATAATCAGAACTTCTTGTCAACTCTGCTTTATTTTGCCAAGGATGGGAAAAGATAAATTTTGAACAGAGCAATTCTAAGACACAAGTTCTGTGGAGAATTAGCTGATGAGAATGAGAGGAGACACCATGGTGAACTGGCAGAGGGGTGTACTCCTCACCAGAGGAGCTGAACCAACCCACTCTACATAAACACAGAAGGCTCTGCACTGCGTGTGCAGCAGGCACCGCAGGCGCAGCAGGCTCAGTAGGCTCTGGGCAGATCAGCAGTTCTCAGTGCTTTCCCTCTCTCATGCAGGCAGAATGTCAAGTGAGGTCGGAGGGGGTGTGCTTCTTTCTACTTTCTCATTTTACCAAGTTAACCCGCAGCCCTGGGGCAAATGTACTATCTCACTCCTATGTACAGAAACGGGTCGGTTCCTAGTAAATTCTTTCAAAGGAATGCTCACTGCTACTAGATGCACAACTTCCCCAAGCCAACACCACCCTAATTCATGATTCCTTCCTACCTGGAATGCATATTTTCTGGAATTTCTTTCACCATCCCTGCTATGCCTAAGCCGCCTTCAGTTGCTAAATGACCTCCTCTGCCCAGTTGGCAGTTCCAGGATATCTTGTTCACACTGCCCCTCTGGCTTTGTTCCACTGAAGGCTTTATGATGGCAACCTATTTCTCCCTTTCTATGTGTCCTCTACAGCCACCCCCCAACTAGTCTTCTACCCTTCTCTTACTCATCTTCAAACTCCACTTACTTCAAAATTAGTTCCCCTAAAACAGATCTATGTTCAAATCTGTCCAAGTCTGTTCAGTACACTCCTGTGAATACCTCAGACTTCCCTGGGGTATGTATTTTAACCAATTAGTTGTCTGGATTATTTTTAAAAAATATTCTGCTGTATATTCCATCTTATTGAAGGTTTCTGTCTTTTCTACTTAAAATCTTTATTTCCTTTTTATAATTAATTCTTTCAGAATTTCATACATTTTATTTTGATCTTATTTATTCTCCTCTGCCAATTCCTCCTAGATACCCCTATACCCACTCAACTTTGTATCCTCATTTAAAAAAAAAACTAGTTCAGTCAGTGCTGGTTATATACTCTTGAATGTGTAGCCATCCACTGGAGCTAAGTGGCTACATCCTTAAAGAAAACTAACCATCCTTTTCTTCGCAGCTATAGACCCTGCTGGAGAACCTACCACCATGTCTCTGCTAAGAGAATATGGTATTGAACCAACTCCTAATGACTTACCATTACATCCATAGATGAATGGATGTCTAAAACTTTATCACAGAAGCTTCCTATGGTCTATGACAGCTAACACAGAGGCCCGCAACTGATCAAGGTGCAGAGAATAAGAGACTGCGAAGTGCTCAACCCTAAATGGGATGCCTACATCACTTCTCTACTCCCCAAGGCTCAGAAATCATCGTGGAAGAGGTGACTGGCAACTCTAAGACCAGAGGTCACAGATGACACAAGGAAACAGTGATTCCCAAAATCAACAGGGACATTGCACAAATGAACTCACAAGAGGTATAACAGTGTGCCCAAGACCTGCACAAGCTCAAACTGCCAATAACCAGCCTTGGCATTCATGGGGTGGGTAAACTGAGGCAGGCAGACACTGAGGGTCAGTGCTTAGAACCGCTGACAGGGGTCCAGATATTCATGGGGGCTGCTGCCTAAGGTAGCCAGAGATTAGAGAAAGTATTCAGCAGACTTTTCTCTGAGGGGACAAAGCTTATTTTACTGGGATTGGTATTCCTTGTGGCCAGCAGAAAAAACTCTGAATTCTTTTAAGTCCTTGGGGCCAGTGAGAAAGAAAAGGAAAGAAAGAAAATTCATAAACACATATACACATACATACACACAGAGTAAATGAAGCAAAAGACAGACTCCAATAATTTTATACATACAAATACATACATGTATGCATGCATACATACAGACAGACAGATGGGCAGACATATACATATTCACACATAGAATGAATAGAGCGAAGCTCCAGCAAGCAGGCTCCAAGTATTTCACATATACACACATGTACATATACATGTGAATATATACCCGCATACTTGGTGGGTAAATGGAACAAAGTCCCAGGAAGCAGGCTCCAAGCACTTCACACATACGCATACATACTTCTATACATACAATTGGTGGGTGGAGCAAGCTCCAACACACAGCCAGACAACCTTTATATATACACATACATATGGATTTGATGGCAGGAACAATGTTCCAACATACTCTCACACAAACTTTACACATATACATACATACACATAGTTGACAGATGGAAGGAACAATGACTTTATTCTTTCTCCTATGGCGTATATATCAAAATCTTTCAAGCGCTATAACTTTACGGTGTGATTACATTCTAGTTTTCTTCTAGTAAATGACTATGAAAAACAGTGTGTTCCCCAAAACCTTTACAAGAAATAACATTATGTAATATACATAACGAAAACAAACTATTCCCAAGAACATATGTACATTTGTAACTAAGCAACTTGTTATAGATTAATAAAGTGTGAGCAAGATAGTTTTCTCAGTCAGTTTCTCTTACTGGCAGGCAGCAATTTGTGGTTACAAAGAAAGGATTAAGTATTATTTTTAAGATTTGTTTATTCATTTAATGTATATGAGTACACTGTTGCTGTCTTCAGACACACCAGAAGAGGATCCCATTACAGATGGTTGTGAGCCACCATGTGGTTGCTGGGAATTGAACTCAGGACCTCTGGAAGAGCAGTCAGTGCTCTTAACCGCTGAGCTATCTCTCCAGCCCCAGGATTAAGTATTTTATTATCTATCTTTAAAAGTAATCTTATAAATAAGAATCTTAAAATAATCACAAACCTAAACTTTTATATAAAAAAATTCAATCATTTCTACTTTAAATTCCCAGAATGCATATCTACTCATCAGCAGTTTTTATTAAATCATATCAGGAAGCTGAGGGCAAAAATGGGTATAAGGAATCAATCATCACCAGTCCAGCCTCAGTGAGAGTCAGGTCAGCCAGTGCTGCCTTGTTCTTGTTCCTTGACCATAAAAGGTCCCTAGCTTAATTATTAAGGGTGTGCCTTTCTGAACTTCAGATTGTTCCCTAAGATTTTCTACATCAGAGTCAGTAGCAAAAGCATCTTAACCTAGCTTCACTAACAACTTTATTTTTCCAAATCTTTCGAAGGTTGGTGGTCAGTGCTGACAATCTACATCTTTAAGTTCTTCTCTAAGCCGGTAATTAATCATTAATTTGCTCCAGCAGCAACGCCTGAAAGAGATCAAGCATTATTATTTGTGAGTGCCAGAGATGCTGTCCAGTGAGGGGCTGGAAGTCCCTTAGAGTTTCACACAATTCTTCAATTAAGAGGGAAGTGAAGGCAACCAGCAGAGCAGAACTCTGTTACGGCATGAAGTCCTCAGGACCATGCCTCAACCAAGGCATACCCATTGTGGCTGTGCTAACCAGTGGGCCACATTCCATGAGTTCGAAATCCGTTTGTTGTTCCTCCTACATGACCTTCGGCATCAAACTACACAGTTCCTAGTAGTCAGGGTGACATGGTCATGAAGTGCAACCCCAGCTGAAGAACTACTAGTAGTAGTTGGTTGGCTTTTAGCATGAGACTTTGGGAAATTCAGGTTCAGCAAGACGACAGCAGTGACCAAAAGACTGAGATTTTACACTGTTTCTTGGATCTTGTTTGTGGGGTGGCTTTCTCTGTTTTTTTCCCCTATATATACATACACATACACACGTACAGCTTCAGGTACAGGTGCACATACAAGTTCAGGTAGAGGAACAGGAATAGGCACAGTTACAAGCACAGATTTACATGATCAGCAAGTCAGGGCAACCCCAACCAGCACTCCAGCTTCCTTGGTGATGCCTTAGCTGCCATCTTGGCAATGCCTGTCCTGGCTCCAGCTCAGCTTCTTCTTTTGCTCACCTGCCACTGCATGGCTTGCTCTGATCAAGCTCCATGGTCTTCTCCGATGGACCAACACTCTCTCAGTGTTTCCTTCTGGGCTGCTCTTCTGTTTCCCCCGATGAATTCCTATCTTTCAAGGTCTGTAGTGCACCCCTACTGCTGCACACAATCCCGCCCCATGTGTCTCTGGGCTGTTTGCCTTTCTTCCACCTTCCTTGGAATGCTCAGCAACAGGAAGCAACTCTGGTCATTTTTGTCATGGTTTTCTTTTCACCAATCAGTCCTCTGACTAGATATTCAACTCCCTGCAAGCAACACCAGGTAGCAGACTTCCTTATGTGCCTAACAGAATATAGCTTTAGCAGTAAATAACTGTAACATGCTATTTACAGTAAATAAGGTGACAATGGCCTTATGTCCTGTCCCACCCCCCATCACCACCAAAGCAAATGTGGTTAGCTTCCTCTCCTTAAATCTTGAGCCAGTTGAAGAGTTGTCTTGTGTTTAAGTTATGTCATTTAGATATGTTTCATCTTTTTATTCAGTAACTAGAGAGAATAATGTTTCGGGCCACTACTAGACACTGCCAATCCAATGTTCAAGTAAGCCAGTCACTAGAATACATGAAATTTCAGTTAGCTCCAGAGCAAAGAAGCAGATAGTATGCCAACAAAACAAATAATGCCACGTCATATCAGATAGTGTCACATCATGTATTTGCTGCTTGATTTTTGTCACCTAAGAAATATCACATCAGACAACATAAATTTAAAATGAGATTCTATAATAAACAAGAGTGTTCTAATAACCAAGAAAATGCTGAGCCCAGTGAGCTGGATGACAGAAAATCCCAACAGCTTGCAGCTCAGTACATGTGCATGTTCAATCTAATCTGATGCCTGAGTAACAGAATTAAACTTGGTTTTCTTGGCAGGAAGAGAAAAGTAGACAAATCAGACACCGAAAACAGAAAAATTGTAACTTACGACATCTGTCTAGAACCATGAGCATTGTGCCGTTAAGGTTCTTTTTGTAGCAACCCAAGGCAATCCACTCGGTGCCTGCATCATGACAAGGCTCGCTAGAGAGTTCAGGTTGGCTTTGAACTTACTAGTGGCCTAACTTTATCTACCAAGTACTGTGATTACAGGCTGTGCCCCTATGCCCTCTCCCTTTTAAATCTCTCAAGGAGAAGAATGATGAGATCATAGTATAATTGAATAAGACCTTTCCGACTTGAGAATAAAATACTAAAAGGAGCCAGAGAGCCAGAGAGAGAGAGAGAGAGAGAGAGAGAGAGAGAGAGAGAGAGAGAGAGAGAGAGAGAGAGAGATATCAGTTTAGAAGATACCACTGGCTCACTCTTCAACAAGTTCTTCTTTTTGGCTGCTTATTCTGTTGAATGACAGGCCCAGTGCAAGAAGCAGAGTGGAAGCTTACGTAATTGGCTCACAATTTAATGGAAGACTTGGACGTAGATAAACAGATATTAAAGTAACTATATTTAGAGGCTGTGCTATGAATAAGATGCTGTGATGATATAAACAAGTATGAATGTATGTGAGTTCCATCTTTATGAGTGATTGGGGCACAGCTTCCTCGAACAAATGGCTTCTATTCTGACACCAAGAGGATGAGGAGAGCACCTTAGCTCTTCTAACAAAGATAGAGGGCAGGAGAGTCTGTTGGGAAGCTGGAGGCCCTGGAGATCTGGGAGACAGTGGTCTGGGATGTCATTTTGGAGAGAGAATTGGGACAGTTGCAGCACTCTGAGGAGCAGATGGAGCTAGGGAACTCCTCAGAAGACTGAAGAGAGGGTGGGGGGGAAATCTGTAGGACGTGATGGTGAATTTGGGGTGAGATGTGGGTCAGGGAGGCTGGAGCTGGTTCCCTGGCTGAGTAAACTGGAAAGGCAGAGTCAGAATAAGCCACAAGCTGCAGAGTGGAGCAGGTGAGATGCTCACCACCCACCTCAGGGAGATTCATCAGCACAAGTCAGCAGGGCGTGGGCTGGGAATGACTTCAGTTATAGCAATGGCAGAGTTCATCCAGATTCAAATGACCCTGCTGCCATGTGTGGAGCCCGACATTCGATGATCGGAGACCACAAAGCTTCCCCGCTCCATTCATCATGAGGATGAGGAAAGCCAAGAGTGGAGGTGTTAGCAGAGACATTTTGGTGTCATTTTTGCTACTCATGGGAGCCAGTGTTGATGGTCAACAAGATGTCATCCTTTTCACTGAGATTCTAATGCTGACTCTGAACAATGATATTGACGAGAGGTGATGTGAGAATATTACTAACTGCTACAAAATCCATTATTTACCACATTTAGTTGTAAGCTT
>CM052716.1:7934185-7955849 GCA_028551405.1 Uromys caudimaculatus
TGAACTACATATGAGGCAGAAGAATCACCTCGATGGCCACCAGGGAGAAAGGAGAGGACTTTGGGCCTGAGGGTGCTAGGGGCACCAGTAAAAGGGAATGTCAAGGTGGGAATATGGGAATGGGTGGGCGGGTAGGTGGGAGGAGGAACTCCCTCACAGAGGCGGGGAGGGGGAGGGGACACGGGGTTTCTAAAGAAAACGGGGATCATCGGAAATGTAAATAAAATATCAAAAAAAAAAAAAAAATTTCCACTAGGCAAGCATGGTGGTGCATGCCTGTAATTCCAGCACTGTCGAGGCTGATTCAGGAGTGCTTGAAGTTCAAGGCCAGTCTAGGCTGTGTGGTGAGACCTTGTCTCAAAAGGAAGAAGGTTGAAGGATGTTTTCAGCAGTAAGTTTTGGCTGTGATATAGAAAGTCATTGTCCATAAATTTCTATGTGTTCACTTTGCTCCTGATAGTGTAATTGAGGTATTGATTTTTTTTATTGTCCTGCCTAAAAATTTGCAACAAATCATCTTAATTGATATCCAGTGTCTACCTCCTCATAGAAAGGTGCCAATTCGCAGAAGGAAATACAAGGGTTGTTATGGTTATCACTTTGATATGCTACCATGGAAACATCTACATTTATCTTTTGCTTCCAGCCCTAATGTTTCATTGGCTTCAGATATATTAGAATCACCTCAGTTTTTTTCAGCTCTTGCTGCTTACACATTATTCAATGTTGCTAAGACTCTTAGATTTGCATTCAGCTTTTAAGTCTCTTTGGAAGGTATTATCTATCTATCTATCTATCTATCAACCTATTTTTGTGAGTTGATCAGAAGTGGACTATAGATTCCCTGAACAGCAACCATCAGGCCCTTCCCTATGCCTGGCAAACTGTTATGAGAAAGCTGCTCCTTCTTTGGCAGCTGGCCAGACTATCTCCAAGGCAGGCCTGGCTGATGTAGGCACTTCGTCACCACTCTGAGAGCACTTCAGTAGCTGTGGGAGCTTGCTTTAGTTTTGGCTGTGCCGGAACACATGTGCAGTCTTAGCATACCTGACTCCAGAACATGCCTTTATACTCTAAGTGACTCCACTCTCCCTTGAACTATGTCAATCAGGCCGAGAAGGGTGTACTTCTCTTGGTAGCTCTGAAGGGAATTTGTAATGTGAGGCCTGAAGATTTGTCATTATGTTAGGCCTACAGTTGGTGAAACAGAATGCAGAAACTCAGTGATTTGTGCAAGTTAAATGTTGTGCCTGCACCTCTCTCTCTCTCTCTCTCTCTCTCTCTCTCTCTCTCTCTCTCTCTCTCTCACACACACACACACACACACACACACACACACACACACCACCTTTTCTATTTATATAGCAAGGCTACTATTTGGCTTACTTTTCAAGTCAGCCAGGAGAGGAGCCCATTTCCTATGCTGTCACTTCATGTTGTGACGTTGGGACCTAAGAAAAGAGTTCTACATAGTCTCTTCTTGCCAACTTCTGACCTTCATTGTGGGTAGAGTAGATGGGGATGGTCCACAGCAGCAGCAGAGGCAGCACAAAGTCAGCTGGGGACTTATTGAATGCTAACAGGGTACAGAGACTAATAGATGTAGAGAGGAACGTAGGCAAGATGGGCTGCCGAGACAGCAGAAGGCAGACTTGTAGAGGAAAAGATGGACTGTGGGATCCATACACTGGAGAATTCAGAGAGCTACTACGTACTAAAGGTAAAGAGTTTCAAAGTCTGGGAAGTGTAACAGGAGCCACTGTAAGAGCTGGAAGGTCTTAAGACCTAAGCGTCGCAGGCTGAGACACCATCCACAGTTAGGTGCCATGCGTCTTGTGACCCAAGGCTTAGGAATCATAACACCAGCTGGCGCTGATTACTAACCACTGCTTTAAGCCAAATTTAACTAGCTAGGGTTGGGTGCCGGTCCACTGGCAATCAGAGCTCAGAGCACCACGCCTTTGTCTTGAGCACATGAAGTTCTAAGTTCTGTCTTCCAATGTCTGGGTCAATTCTCTAGAACTCAGATATTGAAGCTTTAAGCTCCTGAGTCTGTCGGCTCAGCTCATAATGCTTTAGTCGTCAAGCACATGGGCACAAGCTCTCCTTTCTTAGAAGGAAGGGTACTAATCATGCTGATGTTCTGTAACATAATGTTCTGACAATTTATTGTCAGACACATTGAATTATCATACCACAGATAAAAGGCTGGTATTGTCTTTCCACTCTACTGTCTTCCATGTGGATAATCATAATGGGAAAATGATGGAGGCAATTTTGATATTATTCACGAGAGAAGTCTGGAAAAGGAGTTCTACAAACGAAACACTCATTGTAGAGAAGGTGGTCACATGCCTTCTGCCTGCACAGGAAACATTTTATTTGTATCAAGAAAAAGTGTGTAAAATTGCACAGTATCACAGTTGTGGAGGCTGGGAAATAATGCTGTGTTTGGACTTCATTTCCAAGATTGTAAGAAATTCCTAGAAATAAAGAAAGTAAGAAATTGGTCCAAAAAGGACTTTACATAGTCTACTTCAAAGCTTATGCTCTCAGTGGAAATGCTTCCATGTCTTTAAGGAACTGATTAATTCTAGGCTCTTCCCCTAAAGCAGAAAGAGTAAAGCTTCCCCATTACCTAGGGGCGCCAGCCCAACAGTATTACATGGATGGCAGAACAGAATCGCTCAATCCAACCCACCTTGAATTGTAGATGTGCTTACCGGAGCACAGCATCAACAGAACACAAATAAGTGTTTTCAAAAGTAGTACCCGAAGTGCAGGCAGCAGGAATGCAAGGATGGTTTGATACAAGAACATCAATTGATACAGTGTGCTGCCTAATCTTTCTTACCAACCTGACTGGGTTTGTAATCACCATGGCAACATACTTCTGGCTGTGTCTCTGTGGATGTTTTCAGAAAGAATTAACCAAGGAAGGAAGGCCCACCCTGAATGAGGTGGCACCATCCTATGGGGGTTCTGGGCTGAATATAGAGGATAAAGCAATCAAGCCCCAGAATTATTTTACTGTTTCCTTTGGTTACAACATGGCCAATCACCTCATGTTTCTTCTGCTACGTCCTAGTCACTACATAGTGGCTATGAGCCCAAAGCTTCCATAGTGTTCCACCCCTAAACACCATCAACTGAAGATCAATCACTCAGAACAAGATTCTGTGGGTGGAGTTTGGGGAGCATTTCAGACACAAATCATTGCACTCTTCTGTAGCTCCACAGGCTCTTGGCTATCTAGTAATACAAGATGCCTTTATTGTAACATCATGAGTCCTTGGGGTCTAACATTTTCAACACTATTCAAAATCCTGAAACCTCTTCTAACACCAAAGGAAAACTTTTAGATGTAAGCTCCTGTAAATCAAGAAGCAACTTACACACTCCCAACAGGCAATGACACAGAAAGTTTCCATTTCCAAAGGAGGAAAAAGAAGGCAAGACAGCAGCTATCTCACGGTCCCGTCCTTCACAACACCCCAGGCTCTCAACTCTGGGCTAGACTCCTTCATGGCCTGGCCTTTCCGAGACTCTGCAGGGACTTGGATGCCACCACATACTGTGGGGCTTCGAAGGCTTTCTCTGTAACCTAGGAGCAAACTTTCATGGAACCTTGTCACTCTTACAACCGTCACATGGATGATGACATGTTCTGACGCCAGTTTGAAATGTAGTTGGAACATTTGGATCATGGCTGCAGGGGCTTCTGAGTGTAAAGCAGCTCCCAGGTAGCCTTGTAGAGGTTTTCATGAACTCTGCTCACAAGCCCTCTCTGTACATAAAAGTGCCCCAGCACATTTTGAACTTTACACACTAGAGGCTTTGAGGAGATGGGTTGGTCTCTCAAGACGTTGTTCCTGTTACCCCAAGTTTATCACGGCAGTGACCCCTCTTCTCTACAGCAGCCTTTCTGTAGTAGTCACCTTTCTGATCTCTGGGACAAAGTGCCTGACAAAGCAAGCAAAGAAGAGAAATACATTTTGGATTATGGTTTCTTAGGCAATGGATCATCACAGCCAGAAAGACCTACTTTTTTCCTGGGAGGCCCTGTGTGCTGAAACCCCACTCCCTCTCAAAACATCACCAGGAAAAATTGGGAACTCAAAACATTTGTGAGGGTTGACTGCCTAAACTATCAGTTTACGTGATGATATTACAACAGAAAAAAGAAACATACCACCGTTCATATTTTTAAGCGAATATTAAGGCAATGCTGGGGTGTCTAGAGTGTGAGGAGTAAAAACTATAAATTCATATTTTATAGGGAAATTTACATGTGTTTCAAAAAGAAAATTATACATGGCATAGCGACTTTTCTAGACGGTCACCAGCAGGGAAAGAATAAGAGTAAATGCAGGGCCAGGGTGTGGTTCACGAGCATGTGTTTCAGGGAGCAGACAAGACTGCATTTGAATCTCAGGCACAGGTTTTCCTAAGCCTTGGCCTTTTCAGAGTTATGCCAGACAGTAATTAATCATACCCCTTAGAGTTGTGAGGGCTAAGTGAAGCAGCATATGCTGAGCGCCTGGAAGAACACCTGATGTATTAGCAGGGCTCTGTATGCTTCTGTTGCTGTCATTGTCATGGCTATTAAGGTCTCTTCACATTGTACAGACCTTCAGTCATGGGAACCATGACGCAGAATTATGCTTTCTGACAGAGGATTCATTTTCAGTATAATTCATTTTTCTAGTCTCCAGTGTAAAACACAACTCATTTAGAAGAGGTTGTGTTTAAGACAATGTAGCTTTAAGAAGGACTTACATAAAATGAAGCAAGTACATTTAACAATGTTCATTGGAAATATAATTAATTGACAGCATTCTTGATGTGAATCTATTTGCAGTGTGTGTGTGTGTGTGTGTGTGTGTGTGTGTGTGTGTGTGTGTCCCCTGTTACCTGAAGATTAGGAAAGGTAAGCTTTCTTAGAGTTCCCATTGCTGTGAAGAGACACCATGACCAAGGACAACATTTAATTGGGGCTGGCTTGCAGAGTTAGAGGTTCAGTCCATTGTCATCATGGCAAGAAGCATGGCAGCATCCAGGTAGGTGTGGTGCTCAGGAAGGTGAGAGTTCTCCATCTTGTTCCAAAGGGAACCAGGAGAAGACTGTTTCCAATCAGCTAGGAGGAAGGTCTCAAAGCTCACCCCACAGTGATACTCATCCTCCAACAAGGCCACACCTACTCCAACAAGGCCTCACCTACTCCAACAAGGCCACACCTCCTAAGAGTGCCACTCCCTGGGCCAAGCATATTCAACCACCACGTAAGCACAAGATATAAAAGTAGCCACTTAACAAGATCATTTTAAGTGGCTACATTATCTTCCTATTAAAAAGCCACTCATATGGAAAAAGTAGCAACTTAACACACTCTAACATGAATGTGCCTGAAAACTTTACAGTAAAAACATAGAAGAAAGAAGTATAGTTCATGGCTTTATTTTAAAGATCAAAACAAATTCCTTTAGGGAAATTATATATTTTATTCTATAAAAGATGTTACTGATTGAGTTCTAATTCTTAAGTGAATAATAACCTAGGTTGAGTGATTTTTTTGGCATATGTTTCCTAGCCTTAAATGTCAGCTGGGAACCTGACTCATGGTCTTTGCATGACATATTTTCTGTCAGGGCTCTCTTCCCTCGGCTACACCTACCCACTTTCCCCAGGGCTTTCTTCAACTTACCCTCACAAGCAAACCTTCTCCTCCCCTCCCAACTTCGCAGTCTCTAGACCCTCTCGCTTGGATCTGTTCTCCACGCTCTGGCCTCTTCCTTTACTGATCTGCCCATTCATCCTCCCCTTTAAAAAGTGAGGGTTAGCTCAACAAGCTTTTGCTTCGCTCAGCTTGTTTTGTCTGAGCACAGGAGTCTCTAAATAGTTGTTGATTCATATCATGCCTCGTATAATGGGTCTATGGCAAAAAAAGAATTAAAGCCATGTTCTTAAACATGTATTTGCAATAACCACTTTCTACAATAATCCAAGGAGGAGAACAACTTGTATCCCCTGACAGAGGAGGACAAACCAAAGGTGATACATCACATGACAGAATATACCTCAATTTTAAAAGGAGGGAAGTCTTGAGGCATCTGTAATATGGATGAGCCTTGAGATACTGTATTGAATAAGATGAACCAGCCACAAACCGGTACACTCCTTGAAAGTCCACTTCCAGAAGGTAAACAGTAGCTAGGACCCCAGAGATAAGTATAGCGGTGTCTGTCACCTAATTAAGAAGGTGGGTATGAAGAGCTTTGCTTATGAGTGGGAGTTTCATTTTAGCAAGATGAAAACATTCCAGAGAGGGCATGTTCAACACTATGAGTTTGCTTAAGTCTAGTTAAAAGGGGTAAGGTGATAAATACTGGGCACAGTGTGTTTAATCTCAATTAAATCTTTAAAAAGAAAGGGAGAATAAACAACAACAGAGAAAGGAAGAGGAAGGAACCTAATACAGGAAGGATGTTTCCAGGACATCACTGTGCTTGCTGGCTGAGGGGGTAGGAGGGCATTCGGCCGGGATATGGGGGCCCCTTCTCTAAAAGTTACTTTTAGTTGTGTGGGTCTAAAAATGCTAATATTCTTCCCTGACGCTTGGCAAAAATTCAATTAAGAAAAAGGACTGTGTGGACTTTATTTTGAGTAGAGACCACGAGGACAACATGAATACAAGTTATAAAAGTTTGACTAGCTTACACAGTGGGGAAAATGAATTTTAGGAGATTCATTTTCATTATAACTTACTTTTCCAGTCTCCAGTGTACCATGTGATTTATTTATTTAGAAAGGGCTGTATTTAAGGCAATGGTGGCTGTAAGCAAGACTGACATAAAATGAAGCCACTACAAGCTCACCCTTCATGAGTCTCAGTGTTGTAATTACGTGGTAGCCATTTGCAGTCATGAGTCAGCTATGCATCTGTGTCGAATGCTCCATGCACTGTGGTTGTTCATTTCTCTCGGTGGGAAGGCCAGCACCCAGCGTTCTCATCGCCACCTCACCATCAACGTCCAGGGGTCATTATGCTCAAGCTGGGTACCTGGTGTCTGGCAGAACTGATTATTGCTGTGGCTCACAGGCTCTACAGTTCACTAGAACCACGGATTGCTTTTCTTCTCTTGGCAGCTTTTTAGCACTTTTGCCTACAATGAGAGCTAGTCCTCAGGGAGGAACCTTTCAGTTTGGTGCCTCCAAATCCTATGCCCAAAGTGTGTGGGGCCTTCCACAACAGAGTCTTGCCTTCAAGTTCTGGGAGACCCCAAGGGCAACAGTAATATTAGTCTATATTGTTTTCAGGTTTTCTCAGATTTCCCTGACAACTCAAAGGGAGGTTTGCATACTTGGCACTGGAGTTTTGTTAGATAGTCAGTTTATGGCTCTTGCAGGGGACGTTATAACCCTAAGTGATGTTGCTTCAATACATATATATTATATATATTTTAAGTGAGGACAAACTAATGTTTCCCTATGGCTTTCCCAAATCCCCTTCCTGTTATTTATTTTTCATTCACCCCTCTCCGTGTTACACTTCCTCCTTCCCTGCTATAGTCCTTCCCCATTGCTTTTCCCATTCACCCCTTCAAAGCACATGATTTCTGCTATCCCCATCTACAGAGGCACTTGTACATTGGCGCTATCCAACTGCAGTCTAATTGGACTCAAGGTCCACTCAATAGGAGAAAACTGATGCCAGTACTGTAAACCTACCCAACTACTCAGGGTTAGTGAGGTCATGAAAACCAGTATAGTTCCTAATTTGACTATAAAAACTTACCCCTGTACCCACAACTCTGATCAAAGAAGTTTCTTTTTCAGAAGATGAAGACTATTACAGAAATTTACAACTGACCATAGTGAAGAGAGCAGACCATGGGATGGTGACCCTCAGCTGACACATCTACAACACAGCTCCTGCACCTGATGCTCAGAACATTGTGGACACAGTGATGTGGGAGCTTTCAAGGACCACGGGACCAAGATGGCTACTGAGAGAGTGTGTCTAATCAAGACTAGCACCTTAACAGCACTAGTGGACTTGCTGACACAGATAGGGAGAATCTCAGAGGGTCCCACCCCTAGATGAAGAACTATAGGCAAGAAATGGTTGCTGAGAGAGGAAGTATGTCTTTTCCATGGATGGTAGGTCATCTGAGGTTGTCTAATTTCAGCTGGTCAGACTTAAACATATGTACATAGAAGCAACACTAAATGGGTTTATTAGGTTGTGTGTGTGTGTGTGTGTGTGTGTGTGTGTGTGTGTGTGTGTGTGTGTAAAACAATAATAATTAAAGAAGAGATTACAAAGTTGAGATGGAGTTTGGGCCAGAGATGGAGTTAGAGGAGGAGATGGAGAAGCAGAAATGATGATGTAAATTCAGTACTCATGTGTGAAATTCTCATAAATATCTTTAAAAACTATGGGCAGATGTTCTCTAGGCTCCACTGTGTACCCACTAACTCCAATAAGATCAGAGCAGGTCTGGAGGCGACAGAGAACTTCTCACCAAGACATGAAGATCTCCCTACCCTTTCTGCATGCTTCCTATAATAGAGGCATTATTCTGTTACCTACTCAAGAGGCCAAGTATCTGATGGGTTACATACCGGAATCCCATACTAACCAGAGCAATGACTTCTGTCGCGGGTATTTTATGTGATGTTTTATTTTTTAAAAGATAGTCATGGTACTTTGAAAACAACTTGTGTTTCTACTTAAAAACATGAACATAGCAGAAGAATCTAAAGTCAACTTAAAACTGTTTCCATCCCTCCTTCCAGTGCTGTCCCAGATGGAACAATTTGGTATGACTTTGTTCTTTTTTTAAAAATTTAAACATTTTAAACAATATATGATTTTCTCTCCTTCAACGTTTTCCAGATCTGCTCCACCTTCCTACCCATCCAATTTTATGTTCTTTCTCTATTCCTTCCAAAAACAAAACAAAACAAAACAAAACAAAACAAAACAAAATGAAACCCTACGAAATTAAAGACAAACAAGCAAACTTGACGAGACAACATGCCAAAACTAAACAAAATCCCACAACCCCCCCCCCCCCATGGAGTTTATTTTGTGTTGGCCAACTATTCCTGGGCATGGGGCCCATCCTTGGGTGATTCATATACCCACTGACACTCAGCTGGAGAAAACTGATTTTGCCTTTGCCAGCAGGGATCAATTGGAAACAGCTTCCTGGTTAGGGATGGGATCCCACATCTCCATCCCCCCTCAGTGCTGAGACCTTGTCTGCCTTACACCTGCAGGTCTTGTGGGTGTTGTCACAGTGTCTGTGAGCTCGTAGGTACACCAGGCCTGTTGTGTCTGGAAAACATTGTTCTTAGAATCATCCATCAAGTCTGATTCCTGCCATTTTCCCCACCTCTTCTTCCTCAGCTCCATGAGCTTTGAGGGGAGGAATTTGCTGAAGGCAATCCCAGCAAGATCCAGTGCTGCAAAGTCTCTTGTTGTCTGCACATTGTTAAGCTAATCTGGTATATTTCCTGTATAATCTTTTGCTTAAGAGATTTATTTATGCACGGGTATGTGTATGTACATGTATATGTATGTTTTATACACATTTTCCTTTCATAATGACAATATCAAACTAAATATTGTATTCATTAATTTGCTGTTCTTTGTCTTTTTCATCTTCTTCATCTTCTTCCTCCTCTTCCTCCTCCTCCTCATCTTCCTCCACCACCTCCTCCTCTTCTTCTTCTTCTTAGTTGTCGTTGCTTCCCTCAATTGAACCCATGACTTCGTATACTATAGCTGAGTCAGCCACATCCTCCAGTCAGCAACTTGCTTTTTCTTTATTCACTTTAGTGCATCATACTCTCAGGACCTACACTTATGGGTTGTGTAGCAGCATGGTGTTGCGCTCTCTCCCATTGGGGGAAGTGCAGTGAGGGTGGAGTCTCTGGGTCCGGGGACCGCCAGGGGTCGGGTCCGCAGAGTATGCCCTGGGCTTCAAGGATCACCGCCGCAGCCCTCTTCATCGCAAATGCCTCGGGGCCTGACGCCGCCGGAGTGAGATGCCGGGGTTGAGCACCCTTGGTGCTAATGGAGTCTGCCGACTTGGTGCCCAAGCTGCTGCACGCTGCCTAGCGCTGCCGGTCTCGGCCAGTAGCTTGGCCGAGGTGTAGGAAGGGAGTGGAGATCAGCCGTGGGCATCCACCGGCTCCGTTGTGCTCAGAGCACTCACCGTCTTGCGCCCCAAGAGTCACAGCTCCCTTAGACAAAGTTCTCGGATGCCAAAGTAGTTTCTATCTTTATTTGTTCAAGATGGCGGGCAGTGCTCCCAGGGCAGGTGGGTGGAGAAGGAGGGGAAAGAGAGAGAGAGCTGGGTCAAGGTGTTCTACTTATAGTTCTGAGAGAGGGGGCGGGGCTTGGTAGTTGATACTTTCCATTGGCCAGCTTGGGAGCCCTAATCTGCCTATACACAAGTTTCACACGCCAGGCCTCTTTCCATACAGGGGTTGTGATATGAAGAATTTCCCAGGAGCGTTGGCCAGAAGCATAAATTCTGGTCCCTGGTGTATGTACCACCGGGTCTCCCAGAGCTTCCAGCCCATGCTCAACTGGGCATCACAGATCACTGCCCCACAGCATGGCATATATTTAGTTTTCACAGAAAACACTGCTTTGTAGAGAATGTTGAGTAGTTATCATGGGCATTTCTCTGACTCTACCATTGGTTATAGCAGTGGTTCTCAGCCTCTGGGCCATAGCCCCTCTGGGAGGTGAATGACCTTTCACAGGCGTCGCTCCTAAGACTGGTGGAAAGCACAGATATTTACATTACTGTTCATAAGAGCAGAAAAGTCACAGTTACAAAGTAACCATGGTTGGGAATTACCATAACATGAGGGCTTGTATGAAAGAGTTGCAACATTAGAAAGGTTGAGAGCCACTGGTCTTTGGGACGGGCCAGAAGTCTTGCAGCGAAGGTACACAGTGACCTCCCTGTGAGCTTATATATGGACATCAATTGTTTTCTAAAAACAATTAGCACCAAGAATTATTAATTACTAATTTTTAATTAAGAAAAATTTTGTATGCGTATAGGGACCATAAAGATGTTTTGATATATACTCACATTGCAGAATGGTGAATAAAATTAGTCAATATGCACACTTTCTTATACTTACTATAGTCATTTGTGTGTGTGGTAAGAACATTCAGATTGTTAACAATTTTCAAGTACATAATGCAGTATCGGTAACTGGACGCCATGATATATAAAAGTCCTTGAGCTCATGTCTCCTGACCTAGACATATGTGCCTGTTGCCCAACAGCTCCAGA
Source organism: Uromys caudimaculatus (assembly GCA_028551405.1). Taxonomy (NCBI): domain Eukaryota; kingdom Metazoa; phylum Chordata; class Mammalia; order Rodentia; family Muridae; genus Uromys; species Uromys caudimaculatus. Next base: position 7,945,513 of record CM052716.1, read on the forward strand.
AGTTCCCACTCCAGTATCTAGTGACTGCATTTTTATTCTGTGTATGTGAGAGGGACACTTTTAGAGGATACCATCTAAGAAGGTTACAGAGGCAATACTGTTGAAATGTACAATTTTACAAACCATTGACTCCAGTCATGTTTGTGAGCATACTTTTTAACTAAACATGCATTAAAGTTAACTTATCTAAGAAAATTCTTACCCACTACCCAAATGTGAAGTTTCCTTAGGCTCAGATGTAACAAAATAAGGCTCTGACATAGTAACTTATGGCTCCTCTGTCTGCTCTGGAGCCTTCAGTAAGGTACTAGTTAAGAGAACTTGACAACTTTTCAGACAATTGTGACTTATCTTGTTGGGAGCCAGCATATCAGGAAGGACAGAGGTAACATCACAATTGGAGGAAGGCCCCAGGAAGATGTACCTACAGCTTCCCCAATGACTCCCTTTCTGGATTATCACATTTGGGGATGAATCAGATGTGTTTGGAGTTATTTTTGTAAGTTCCTAGTTATTTTTGTAAGTTCCTATTCAAACATCAATGATGATTATTATTTAGAAACTCCAGAGTGCGTGCTGGAGAGACAGCTCAGTGGTGTAAGAACATTCTGGGTTCTCTTCCAGAGGACCTGGGTTCAACTCTTAGTACCTACACAATAATCTGTCACTCCAGTTTCGGGGCATCTGATGCCCATTTCTGGCTTCTCTAGGCTCCAGGCATACACATATTACACAGACATAATTGCAGGCAAAATATCTAAACATATACAGTAATAAATTTATTTATCAACAGCAAGTCCAGAGTGATCTAATGATACACCAACTCCCCTCTCACTGACACGATCACCACTTTAGTTTACAGAAATCATTTATAGAGTGCCATGCTCAGCTGAGGTAATAAAAAAGAGGACAATTCAAACAGAACAAGCAGAAGGCTGGTGATTAGACAGATAAAATCACGGTGTCTAAGCACTGGGAAGAAGAAAACGAAGTCCTTGGATGATGTGCTTATGACACATCAGCACGGATGCCGAGTGGATTAGCTTCAGCAGTCTTCCACTGAGACACAAGCAAGTGCTGGTACCAGGGACTGTGGCTTGCTGTGTTTCCTTTCTTGTTTCTGAAACATGGTCTGTGGTTTCCCCTTTCCTTGGGCCTTTGTTGCTATGCCCTCCACCACACTCACTGATACGTCTTGCTTATTTGCTGGGATTTCCTGAAACATTTACATAGAGCTTAGCTGATAAAAAGAGCCAACTGTTGACCATTGGACTGAGGTCGGGGACCCCTATGGAAGAGTTAGGGGAAGGACTGAAGGAGCTGAAGGCGCTTGCAACCCCATAGGAAGAACAACAATATCAACCAACCAGACCCCTCAGAGCTGCCAGGGACTAAACCACCAACCAAAGAGCATACGTGGGCTGGTCTGTCACCCCCATTACATGTGTAGCAGAGGGACTGCCTTGTCCAGTCTTAGTGGGAGGGGATGCACCTAGTCCTATGGAGACTTGATGCTCCAGGGAAGGGGGGTGCTAGCCAGGTGAGGTGGAAGTGGGTGAGTGGGTGGGTGAGTGAATGAGTGAGTGGGTGGGTAGGTAAGCATCTTCTCAGGGGCAAAGGGGAGGGGGAATGGGGTGGGAAACTTGTGGAGGGGGACCTGGGAAGGGGCAACATTTGAAATGTAAATAAATAAAATACCCGCTGAAAGGGGGTAAGTCAGAGCTCAAAGCAAGCAAAGAGATGGGAGCTAACATCAACATTTTGAAAGTGGTCAGTCGGGGAGCACTCCATCTGCAGGCTGTTGGCATGGATTGTTCTATTCAAAGACTCTATTTGCCCTCATGGCACAAGGTGATTGAGTGCCTGTCCTTGCACACAATTGTCTTCAACTAGATGGACCCTGAGCACCCTCAAGGAAAGACCCTGGAAAGCATCTATCCAATATACCTCGAAGGCTGTGATTTAAGGGCGTCTGTCTCCTTTTCTCTAACTTCAGGGAGGATGGTAGAAAAGTGGGAGGAAGTGAACAGTGAATACACTCACTAAGTAAACGCTCCACACAACATAGATCATATTTTGACAAGTTTCCTGGCTCCAAGCAGTAAGATCGTACCAGACTCTCATTTTTCATTCTATTGACTTTAATTAGAGTCACAAGGCTGACAGTTTATTGTTACTATTGGCATTGTTTTTTAAAGTGAATATTCTTAATAGTCATGCTCACCAAAACTCATCTAGTTTTACTTTACAAATTATGAAGAGAAAATACGGGAATTTTTTTGTGTGTGTGACAGTTGCTACCATCAAGTCAATAGACTGGCTACACTTAGTCACGGTGCAGTATAATATACAAAGGGAGCCTAATAAAATGCCATTCAGGATAAAATACTTTAAAATGAGCCAAAGTTTTCACTGTGGGAAAAGAAAAAAAATACATAAAAAATTTGCACCTTAAAATAATTTGGTAGATATAAATGGATATAGCATGAAATTTGGTGATTTGGCCTGTTTTCAAAGGTCCTGTCATCTGTTTGGTGGTTATTTTAGTAAATGTGTTTGTGTTTTCTTGGATTTTGATTCCCTCTTCAATACTCATGCAAAATACTTTTTTTTCTTAAAGCATAGGCTGATGTATGAAAGTGGTGAACACAGAGAAAGCTATCCAGTCTTCAAACCCCTTTTTCTCCAGAACTCGGAATTTTAGAGTCAGAGATATCTAGAACAGTAAATGGAACCTGTAGTGATTGTGGCTACTTACTGCAAAAGGAGCTCTTCGCCTCTGAGGGAACCTGACCTTCTGGGAGGTTCTGAGAGCTAAGAGGCTAAGTGGGCATTGAAGGTCGTGGTTGGGTCACAGGAAGCAGGATTAATGTGAGTGAAATACGTTTTCTGGAAGTCAGCGAACCCGTATTGTGGTTCTTTGTTTATTTCTGGTTCAGATCTTTCTTGTTTTCTTGCATAGGGAAAATGCCAAGTGAGACAATGGGTCATTGACTGGCCTCATTTCCCTCTGTTTTGAATCACCCATCTTTGCAGGATGTTGGCAGGGGGAGGTGAGTCCAGGATTGGAACTGTGGGTTGACCTTGGGGCTCCCATGCTCCATGTTGTCAGAGATCGTGAAAACACAGGTAAACACAGAGCTTAAGACCAATAATATTAACAAGAGAGAGAAAAAACCAAAACAACAACAACAAAAAAACCCAACAACAACAACAAAAACCAGCAGGAGGAGGCCCATGGAGAGCAAGATAATTTATTTCACAATTCTGTCAGGACCAGCTGATTCTGAAACAGGAGGGGAAGGAGGCGGGGCCTATGACCTCACCCTCTAGCTGGGGTCAGGTGATCAAGTTAGTTTTGAATGCTGCCAAATACCTGGCCAAACAGTTATCCTCAAAATTTATTTTTCATTGGCACACCACCCAGAAAAAAGTCCTAGGATCTTTCTGATTATCAAGGGAATAAATACTCATCATTAAAGTACTATAGATCAGACATAAGAAAGATGTTCCCTTTTTACTTAAAATAGAGGCTTGATCCAATCCTCTTTGGAATATGGCCCTCACTTCCACAGTTCTGTGTGGCTAAATCAACCCTTCTACAAGTCGTTCAGTGCAAGTTGGCAATTTATTTCACAAAATTTAACAGTGCTCCATTGTAGCACCAGGTTGAAATGAGGGTCTCTGTGAATCTTGCTAATAGCAGAAAAATCACAAGGAGCAATCAGACACAGCAGGAAGAGAAAGGCCAAAATCAAAAGAGATTCTCCTCTCCTGATGAGAAATCCTAGAAAACCAGGACTGTATTTTTCCACTAATGTGGTTGTTGGTAGATTACATGTCCTTTCCCTTAACATTAGCTCAATTAGTTGCTGATTTTAATTCAATTTTTTTATTTCTCCCCCAAATATATAGACACCAAACACAGAAGTTTAATGATAATTCTTAAAAAAAAAAAAAAAAAAAAAAAAAAATCCAAAGAAACCTTATCACCTCTGGAATGAGGCTTTGTCTCCAGAATCAGGGTTGTGTATTAGGGGACATATGACTCTGTTCCAGTTTTTACCATTCACCTGGTCTTCCTTCCACGGTCTGCATGATGAGGGCCCAGAGCTGGTGAGTACATTTTTGATTGGCTTTTCCCAGCTGCCAGCATGAGTCCTTAGAGAGCAGCAGCTGATGCTGGCTTCTCTTCTCTTGCCCTTTGTCCTGATATGTCCTTGCCAATCAGTTTTTCCCCCAAATCGTATGGAACAGCTCTGCACTGATGGTCTCTGTAGGTCATGTCATGGAGAAACTGGAATGGCTCATCTCCTGAGAATCTCCAAGCACACATTTAACCTGTTTTGCGTATGTCCTGAGCACTTCCCTATACTTCAGCTGAAAGGTGTAGCATTCTCTTGATGTTAAGCACCTAAATCAAACTGAAAACCCTCATCCCTGAGGCGTGCCCTCCTTCCTCAGTGCCAGTGGCCATCAGCTTGGCCACTACATTGGGAAGCTCTTTCTTGCTGGGACAGACTCTTCACTGAAAGTTGCACAGCTTTTTTTAAGAAAGCACATGAATGTACCAGGAGTCTAAGTGTTACTGTTCTCAGCCTCTCCAAGGCCATTCCTATGATAACTAAATACCAAATGGCACATGGGAAATGGCGGACTATATCATGAACGGGCATGTGGGGTTAGAAGATAGAGATGAAGGTCAGGTTTGGTGGTGTGTACCTGTAATCCCAACACTCGAGAGGTCGCCATAGGAGAATAACATTTCATGCCTGCCTGGTCTATATAGCAAGACCTTGTGTCAATTCTACTTTTCATCCAGTGAGTCAGTAGTGACCATAGGTCAAACCCATTCCAAACAACTGAAGCAAACAGAGGTCAAGCATTTAAATCATAAAGGGAATGTTGAAGGGTACCACGTCTATTCACTAATACGAATACTGATGACCAAAATGGCAGCTTTTACAAAGTTAGTCTTTTATCTTTGTTTAGAAGAAATGGAGAAACAGCTTTTGTTATTGGCAGTGATTACTGGTTTTCTTCTCTTTAACAACAGAAAGCAGAGACACCCAAAGCACAGGTTTGCAAAAGGTACTTTAGGAGTTCTTATGTCTTAAAAAGATTTATAATTTATATAAAGAAAGTGAGAGATTTTCTGATTTTCTTGGCTTCGATGGAGCCCCAAACTCCATCACATTGGTAAATATGTAATAAAAGTGACATGAATAGATTACTTTTATGCATCTATTGCTTGATATTGCTTGAAGTTTTCGCATTTTATAGTGATTTTATTTTAATTCAGTTTAGCCCGGTCCTAGTGGGACTATTCATTTTGAATGACTGAGATTCCTTGTGATATCGTCTATGGCAGTGTGGTTTCTCTGGGTCCCTGTATGATTTTTTTTTCAGTTTTTGTTTTTTTGTTTTCGAGAGTCTGACTACATAGCACAGAGGTCAAACCCATTCCAAACACATAACACAGGCTGGTCTTGAACTCACAGCCCTCCTGTCTAGCCTTTCCTGACTGGCATTGTTTGCATGCCATTTGTTTTCCAAATGGAGTAGTCTCTACATGGCAATCATGACTGAAGCTCGTTGACTATGTTCTAGGCTGTGTGTTCAGTTTCTGGGGGTCATGACTGAGACTCATTGTCTGTGTTCTAGGCTGTGTGCTCAGTTTCTGGGGGAGATGATGATCATTCATCACAGTTCTGGTTTCTGCGCAGGTCTGTTAGTCTTTCCCTTGGATCTCTAACTTGTGTTTTCTGGTGTGAGCTGTCATTTAATCTTCTGGTGGAAAACAGCTTTGTTTTTCTTTAGAAAATGTTTCTCCTTCTCTATTAATGCCAGTTACCTGGTCCCTAATGTTGTTAGCTTATCCACTTTCCCTAACCAATCTCCTTTGGGTCAGGTTTTCTTTTGTTTTGAGACAGTGTCTTGCTGTGTTGCCTGGGCTGGTCTCAATACCGCAAGTCACATAATCCTCCTGCCTGTAGCTTCTGGGGCCCTGAGACTACAGGCACATGCTTTCCAATCACTGGCAGCACTTCAGTCCTCCAATGAGTTTTGGTTTAATTGCTGCATTTATTTTTTCTTTTCAACTACATCTTGGGTAGCCAGTGAGTAGGTAAACTTTTCCTTCTCATTTAGTCTTATTCTATCTATCTTTCTGTTTATGAAGGTAGTTTTATCATCCCACATGGGATATAACCCCTAACATGTTGGGGCATTCTATTATCCCATGTGTGATATAACTTATACACTGGGGCATCCAGTCACTTATTCTACATATTTCATATTCAATTTTATTTATGTCCCTTTTAAAAAAATTCATAATTCTTTTGGAATATTCAAGGGTAGCTTCTTATTATTCTACCATAACTCTTCTCTGGCTATATAGCTTTTTAAGACTCTTCTAGAGCCTTCTGTGGTGATTACAATAGTGCCCCTAACTCCTTCACCTCAAATCTCATTGAGTCACCATTTCCTGAACATATAAGTCCCTTTTAACTTTAACACTTGCCACAAACTATGCTTCTGGAACTGTCATCACACATTTTAATTTTGCATGTTTCCAATGTTCTAAGATATTCTAATTATTTTATGCATCAGTGAGATTTATTTATATTTTATACTGCTTTTTTATTTATTTTGTTTCTGTGCTTTGAGCTAATATTCTATTTCTTCAATCTGAAAACAATCCTCTTATTTTAGTAAAGTCTGTTGGCAAAGAAAGAATCTTAAATTTATCTTAAATTTTGAGAGATATTTCTTCTTGGCATTGTATTTATTCTGTGTTAACAGTTGTTTTTGCCTACCATTTTGATGGTGTAACTATAGTGTTTGGGCTTAAATTTCTTAGCATTTTTAAAAACCTTTTCCCCTCCTCACACTTTTGGTCTGCACATCTCTTATTAAGAGAATGTTTTGAGCAAAAAGTGCCATGACCCTCTGTGCTCAGCTGTGCTGACTTCTTCCTCTCCAGGAGGATGCTGGGTGATCTCCTGACTTGCATGTTGATGTTAATTTTTATTTGTCATAAAAACATATCAGCTGTTGGCTTTTGAGCCCCCCTAACTTCCAGGAAATTTCCTCCTGGGATTTCCACATTCATTACATCTGTAAGGCCTTGACCTTCAGTTCAGACTTCTGGCCTACAGTTCTCTCCAGTGCTGACTGTTGGTTTTGATCCAGGAAGCGAGTGTACTTACTGTATTTCTCTTTCTCTCAGGCCAACTTTATTTTCTGCTCTAACATTCACACGTTGACAGGTATGTGCTTTTTCTCCTCCACAAACCATTTAGTCATCTGAGCTCATTTTACTGATGCGCCAGCATGTCATCGCTGACACTATGCCAAGAGCTTGCCAGGTGCGATTGCACCAGCTGTCACCTGAGTGAATGGCGCTCACTTCTCCACAGCAATGAGGGAAGAAGGAAGAAGATTAACCAGGCAGACTCATGCAGAATTTGTAATTCCAGAGGATAGAGAATTATATCACGTTGGAAATGAAAAAAATTTGCACAGAGTTTCTATCATAAATAAAAATTTTTCAGGCCACCCCTTCTTGCCAGTAACACATGTACGAGCAGACAGAGAAGTAATTAAAAAAAAAAAACCTCTTACTACGTTATTTACTGAGCATGAGAGGCAGGCAAGGGTGGCAGTGGGTGGCGGTTGCTTGTGGAAGAAATTGCAATTACATTCTTGGATACTGTTGAAAGCTGCGGTGTGAAGAGATTCAGAGGGGGAAGTGGGCATGGGCTCTGTCTTAGTTAGGGTTTCATTGCTGTGAAAAGACACCATGACCACAGCAGCTCTTATAAAGGGGAACATTTCATTGGGGCTGGCTTACAGTTTCAGAGGTTCAGTCCATTATCATCACGGCAGGAAGCATGGCAGTGTGCAGGCAGACATGGTGCTGGAGAAGGAGCTGAGAGTCCTATATCTGAATCCAAAGGTAGCAGAAGGTGACTGCGTGCCACACTGAGTGTAGCTTGAGCCTAGGAGACCTTAAAACTTGTCTCCACAATGACATACTTCCTCCAACAAAGCCACACCTACTCCAGCAAGGCAAGGTCTCCTAATAGTGCCACTCTCTATGGCCAAACACTCGATCACATAAGTCTATGGGGCCATAGCTATTCAAACTACCACAGACTTGGTATCTCTCTGACACACATACATCTCTTTACACGGGAAACATCCTCTAAAATCCAGTAGAAGGCAGTAGAGGTGGCGAGTCATTGGCACAGTTTCAGTGTGTCTGCTGACATGCATATATAGGGATACTAACCTCCAAACTCATGTCATGCCATTTGAACAAGGGACATTTGGAAGGTGCCCAAGTCACTGGGAGGTCCCCACATGTGAGGCTATCATGTGATCCTAAGCCAATGGAGTGTTAGGGAGAGTGGCTTCGTTGTAAAAAGAAGTTTCCAGAAGCTTAGCAAGTGTTCTTTACAACTTTGCTTCTGAATTGATGAAACTAACAACATATTCTTTATAAATTTTGTGGCTTCAGATAGCTTGTTATCCCAACATGAGATAGAGCAAGAATAGTTTATTTGCATTTGGATTTTAGGGAGTTGTGCTTTTGTGTCACATTCAGAGTTCATTCTAAATTCTGCCTGAATCAGTGAGCTGCGTTCACGGATTGAATTCTCCTGATATTGAGGCTTGGTGGTCAGGGGAGCCATGGACTACTTCCAGTGTCCCACTGAACACCCTACCTCTCATCTTTCTTCATCTTTCTCACTATTTGGTAAGAAGTGACGTTCAAGGCGCTTATGATGTAGGTCAACTGATAGTGTGTTTGCCTAGCAGAAGAGCCAGAGCTATCTAGAGGAAAGAACCAATAGAATGAATAAGTCTATTTAATTTATTAGGTTGGCTTATATGATGCGGGTTTGTGATAGTAGTCCAGCAATGGCTGTCCTCACAGTGGAGATACTGAGAACCCAGTAGCTTCTCGGTCCTCAAAGCTGAGGGCTTCAGAAGTCCCAGTATGATTCGGAAGGCCTGGGGGATTCTTGGAGAGTGGAGGTCGTCGGTTCACATTGGAAGGCTCAGGAAACTGCGGCGTTCTGATGTCAGCAAAGGATGATGAGAGTAGCCACAGTGGCCAAACACAGCGGTTGTATTCACAAGCACGGGGTGAAAGCAAGCAGGGCCAAAGTTACAGCTTCCCCTTGGGCCTCTTTACAGCTAGGGTGCCAACAAATGTCACGTTCTTTTTGTTTCAGATGGACTAGTTAATGAGCTGCCTGCGGTATCTAAAAGATGATGAAGGAACATTTGAGACTCAGCACCTGCTTGATGCAGCTCATTTTAATTCTAGATGTGCCTGATCCTTGTCTACGCTCATGTAATGTGTCATAATTCCCCTTCTTCCGGGGAACATTTAAAAAGATTTGAGAGCCCCTTTCCTGTTGTTTCTCACCAGGCATTTCTTTAAAACCATTTTTTGGGTGGTAACATACAAATACTGATGAAATGGCTTCTTTCTTTCTTTCTTTCTTTCTTTCTTTCTTTCTTTCTTTCTTTCTTTCTTTCTTTCTTTCCTTCTTTCTTTTCTTTTTTCTTCCCCCTTCTCTCTCTCTCTCTCTCTCTCTCTCTCTCTCTCTCTCTCTCTCTCTCTCTCTTTCTCTCTCTCACAACAGAGCCTTGTCTATGGTTAGTTTCCTTTGTACCTGTGGTTGTTCCAGTTTGGGGAATCAAAACGAGAGGAAGGAGTTCTGTGGAAGCCTATCCTTAGAGCGCACCTCCTAAAACCTGTGCCTGTGTGTTCAGTGTTTAACAGCTAAGGGTGACTCTGCATTGACTACTAGGTCAGGTTTGCTTTGGATTCTGGAGTCAGGAATTGGTTCAGTAGCACGACATATGCAGGGCCCTGGGGTAGACCCTAGCACTGGAAGCATACACACACACACACACACACACACACACACACACACACACACACACACACACACACACACAGAGAGAGAGAGAGAGAGAGAGAGAGAGAGAGAGAGAGAGAGAGAGATGTTACTTCAAAAATAAAAACACTTTTTCTTCTTTTAAATTCAAAAGCTGATGAAGTAGCCATTAAGTAATTTTTTTTCCTCCTTTTTTATTTTTGATACTTTATATACATTTCCAATGTTTCCCCTTTTCTGAGTCTCCTCTTTGTATACCCCCCATCCCCTCCCCAACCCGCCTCTAGGAGGGAATTCCACCTCCCACCCCATCCCCATTTTCCCGCCTTGATATTCCCCTTTACTGAGGCCTCTAACATCCTCAGGCCCAAGGGCCTTTCGTCTCTCCCTGATGGCCATCGAGGTCGTCCTCTGCCA
>CM052716.1:7956349-8155034 GCA_028551405.1 Uromys caudimaculatus
CCTTCCAAGTTCCTGTGAGGCTTCCTCTCTACGGCGCTCCTTGGCTGCCGACTCCTGGTGTCCCATTAAGTAATTTTTAATAGGAAAAAATAGTCTTAATCTCATAGGTTTTATGTGGCTGCCCTCTTTTAAATTCTAAGAGCACTTTCAAACCTTTTCCACACATTTTTAAGCAACTCTAATCCACAACCATGGTCTGTTGCTTTTTAATTTTTCCCATTTTAGTTAAGATGATTATAAGCATTTTCTATATTTCAAGAAGGCACTCTTAATTACATTTTTAATTCAAGAAACAATGCCACATACTGACAGTGCTGAGCTTTGTCAGTCTCAGGGACTGCTCTGTGCCTCTTAGCCTAGACTTCCCTTGATCCCCTGCATCCTGAATTTGATACGTTTCCCTCACCTTGATGCACATGGTGTTTCCTCCTGTTGAAATCTGTTCTTAGATGGTGTTCTCTGGGGTGAGGACCATGAGGATTTATGTTCACCTTTCCACGTGTCTTGATTACCCTTCAGTTCTTGTTTATGCGCTACCCTTGCAGCTGGGTCTGCATAGCTGTGGGTGTCCTGTGACAAGCCCATGATGCGATGGGTCCTTTCGGTTTGCATTTCTCTCCATCCCTCTTTTCCTCTGTACAAATGTGGAAAGCTCTGTGGTTGATACCTATCTTCAGGAGGGTTGTCTTTTCCTCTATGATGAGGATGATGGGTTGGGTCACAGGTGGAGGCTGCCATGCCATGGGGCAAGAGCTCTTACTTGGTGTGATGGCATCATGTTCTTGGGTTCCCTGTGGGATGATGACATCATGTTCTTGGATACCCTGGGATGATGACATCATGTTCTTGGGTTCCCTGGGATGATAACATCATGTTCTTGGGTTCCCTGTGGGATTTTCTGGAGCAATCTCATTTTAAACAGTGCCTTTTGTGAATATTTTTCTTTTGAGATCATGTGAACATCGAGTATAACTCTAAATTGACCCCAGGTGGCGAGCTAGTCCATTACAGAAAGAGACAGACAACAATGTTGATTAAGCCAACCAAGAGTCTAAGAGTCTTGGCTGGAGTCCAAGAACAGGCTAATGCCTTGGAGTTTCTAGGTGCCAAAGCTTTGGGGTAGAGTGTTTTTTAATAATGAAAACCACAAGCACTTCAAGGTTAGTGAGGGTCAGAGTAGCATTGAAAAATCTGACAGAACAGAGTAGTTTCTTCAAACCCAACATGACAATTACTTTTGGTTTTTATATCTCAGTTATTTTAGCTTATGTTTAATTGGTATAAACATTAATCATTCTGGTTAGTACATATAGACCATGAGTCTCAAATGCGTTGCCAAGGCAGACGTGATGCCAAGACAGACGTGACTGTTGGAGTTCACAGAGGGCTGAGAAGTGTCTGAACCACACAACATGAAGGCATGACAAAATGTTGTTACTTTAGTCTCTTCAGTGACAACTGTATCTGCTTGTGAGTAAGTACCTGGCTCCAGGAGCCAGCTCAGGAAAGACCAACACTGTGAGTCAGAGACTCACCCAATGAAGCACATAGCTTCATTCCCTATGTGCACTGCTAGTCGTCCACATCTAAGCTAATTCAACAAGCATTCTCCACATCCTCCTGATGCACTATGTCTTGAAGGGAACAAAGTTAGAAGTAGCTAATATTTAAATTCTTAAGAGCTTAAAAACATTGCCAAAGATGGATATCAATCCCCTGGATGTGATATGAGCTCAGTGGCCAAATAAATTATGATGACGTCATAAAATGCATTATTTAACTAAATGCAGGAACTCAAGTAAAACGCAGTCTTGAGAAATAAAGATACTAGCCTTCCACCGAGAGCAGAATTTAAATGAAAACAAGTCTGCAACACTGGCAAAATGGATTCAACTTAATGTCTCACACTAGCATGGAGATTCCAAACGAGCAGCCATATAGGTTTTTTCTCTTTTTGTAAATCAAGAAAAAAAAATCTATTCAGAAAAATGAAGAGCTGGCCCAGCTGACAGCTTGCCTTGCCCACTTCTATCCTTTCACAGTTAACATCTTTGTAGAGAGGAGTGGTGGCGGCAACCCGCAGACTGAGGGGAGCTCAGGTCAGATGGGTTTGCTGTGGGGCTGCCAGGAGAGCTTTTGTCTGCCTCTGGCCTGCAGCAAATCAAGTCTGTAATTTTAGCTCTAGAAATAGAGCTAAATAGAAAGGTAGGTTAAAAAAAAAGAATTATGCATCTGTCTCTTCTGAATATATGCTGTTTTTGACAAACATTTCTCGATGTTGTTGTTTAGATGTGCTCTGGCTGCCTGGAGCTGTGACAGGGGCCTTGATATTAACTCTGTAATTAAGCCTCCCAGGAGAGTAATGAGGGCAGTCAGGCAGTTAGGGTGTTTGCTCTATGGCACTCCGGATATAAAAAGTGCTTTGCTCGTGTGCATGTGATACAATGTGCCACAGGGACACAGGGTAGTGATTTTTGCCGTGAGTAGGCTGATAGCATCCTTTGGTTTTTGAGTACGTTGAAGACTCTGGACATAGGCCCCTGGAGAAACTGGTGAAAGTGGATTCTCAAAGAGGGCATCAGAGCTGCTTGACGGCCTTGTAGTCAGGAGAAATCTCTACCTTATCGGTGCTAGCAATTTACAGAAGACACCTCACACCCAGGACGTGCTAGGCTGAATATAAGGGAAGGGCGAAATCAGCTCCTCTGTGGAGGGATGATTCTTGTGTTACAGTACAGAGAAACTACCTGTCATGTGTTTTATGTTGGCCTCTGTAGCTCCTCCAGCTACAACTGAACCGAAAGAGACGGACTGGGTTTTTCTCCCTTCTCATCTCATGTATGAGCAATTGTCAGAGCCACTACCGGCTTTCTATGTTTGTTCACACAGCAGAACACTAAATGTACATCTCTCAGCACCAAGAAGTAGGTGCCAAGGTCTCTGCAGTGTCCATGAGGGAATCTGCTTGCACAGACCCAAGCACAAACTGTTGGTTTATCTATGTGGGATGTGCTCTGATCTTCTCTGTCCAGGGAAGAGTTTTCTGTCCCTCTCGGCCCACCCATTGTTCAATAGCAGTCAAGTGTTGCCATTTCTCTGCACGTGGCCACATTGGCAATGTTGGGGAGTGTCCTATCAGAACAAAAGTCATGGAGAATGGATGGATAAGAATGCATATTGGGCAGGGCTCCAGCGTCTGGAAAGGACCAGAGGCAAGTGGTACCATAACACTGCCCTAAGGACAACATGGATTGGTTCTGTAGGTAAGAGGATTCACAGATAAAGGGGTTTAATGTGAATAAAAAGAGGGGGATCTTATGCCTTCTATGGTATTTATATATGGTTATTATATATTTATAAACCTTTTATCCATGCTAACATAGTATCTTAGTTTTTTTTTTTTTCTGTTAGTATAAATTAATGTGGTTTCTTCCCTCACAATGCTAGAGGTTCAAGAGCATCTGTTCAGCTTGGGTGTCGATCTTGTGTCAGATATAAGAGTGTTCTGGACAATGGCTTAAGAGAGGTTGGGTGCTCCCTGTGATGACTCGGTCTTGTGGGGCTCCCTCTAGTCCCATGAGGTCTTCATGGATATCTTCCGTGGGCGATGCTTCCCTCAGCCTAATTATCTTCTATCCGGCATCACCTTTCAACTGTTCTACCACCTTTCAGTCCTGCCACACTGGAGAACAAGCTGCTAGCATTGAGAATCTTTGGGAGACACACTGAGACCTTATCTGACCCCTAGCCACCTCCAACAGAATAACAATTTTGAGAATGAGCTTTTGCAATTATGATGTTGGGATACAGTTAGAATCTCTGAGTGGTAATATTTTAACCATGAGAGCCAGGAATGGAGTGTTCACTGGATTGTTACTTCCAGATGAAACCATAGCTCCTGTATAGTCATTGCACTCTCAGTAGTTTGAAGGTGGCTTTAGTTGTTACCTAGTTAGGTGGTGGATGTGTAGAGTTGTCATTTCTTTTTGTCGAATACTGTTCACAGTTTTGGGCTCTTTGCAGAGTGAGAAAGGCATGGTTTTAAAAAGGGCTTATGTTAGACATACAGTGCATCGTGGTTTTGCATCTCCATTATCTTTGAGTGAGGGTTGTGGCCAGTGTGGGGCTCATAGTTATCTCTGGATCAAGAGATAAGAATTTGACACAGGGCTAAGACAATGCTGAGCAAGTCTTGCTATAAACTTGGGAGGAGGACAGAAAGGATTGAGAAGTGGGATATGGAGGGGGAGCTTATGACAGAAGAACAATGATATAGGAGCTTATCCTTCAATAGTTATTCCCTTGAAGTCTGCATTGTGGCCTACAGTATGCCAGACATCATTCAAAGTTATATGCCACACACAGTTTGAGGAGTAGCTCCCTACTTTCCCTGAGGTCCTTCTCAAGGGGCAATGTCTTAAGAATGTGCAGTAACAGAATGAAGCTGGTGTTGGATGGCTTGGTTGTGTCATGGAACCAACGGCAAAACAAGGGTGCTCACAGGTAGCCTCTCCTTTAACTGGCTATAGAACCCAGCCTTTGAGGTACGACCTCAAAGTTTGTACAACCTCAGCCCCTAATATGCACCCTGTTCCCCCTTTTTTTTTACCCAAGGGCCAACTTTGTAGGACCTTAGTCCCTAATATGTACCCTATACACATTTTTTTTCCCCTGAAAGCAAGCCCCTTGGAGTTCCTCTCTTATGACTCCTTGGATTTAAAACCATGATCACATTCTTATCTTCATCTCTCTTGCTGTGCCTTGGCTGTGGCTCCTCAAGTCCAGGGAAATGTGCTCATTTTGTGTCATCTCAGGTCTTGTCAGGATGGAATAGTGAAACAAGGTGGTGACAGGAAGGGAACTCCAAACACTACTGAGGTTTCACTGGTGGGTTTCCCTGCACAGGGGACTCCAGTTCTCTGAGGCAGAAATGTCTAGCTTCCTGCCTATTTTACTTTGACAGTTGCTATTCCAGAAGAGCCAAGGGGGAACCATGGGGACTTTCTTCTTAGCTTGCTGCAGAGGTCAGAATTGCTGGGAGAGAGGCCTCAGGCAGCCCTCAGCTTGTAGTGTGTGTGTGTGGGGGGGAGGGGGATAAATACCCCATTCCTTGCCACTTTGGGGGTTGCCTCTGTGAATTTTACCTTCTCTGGCTTCGCTGGATGTTACCCCTGGTTACCAGCATCCATTCTTCTTCTGTAATGGAACATGAAGAATACAGGAGAGTTAAGAGCTAAGGAGTTTCAATTATTTAGTTATCAGGCCACATCAGGTACCTCACTGTTTCCAGTATCAGCAATCTTAAGTCCAGTTTGATTTTCTCACCAGAAGCTATATTTAATTAAGTTACAGTCCTCTGGTCTCTCACCATTGGTTTTCATTTTTTTAACCATGTGAGACCTTCCTGTAAGCAACTTTGGAATACCTCCTTTTCACTTTTAAGGCAGCAGTAATTAGACCCAGATTTGCTGAGCCTGTGGGAATCCTACAACCCAAGTATTGTTAATGGTGTTTTAATGTTTGAACTCTTCTGTCCTTATGTACGAGGTCACGGAGTGGATAAGGGAAATGGCTTTGGCATCCTGGTGCTTACTGAAGTTTGAAATATTCTCCTGGAAGGGTGGAAGGTTTGTGGCTTTCTCTTTACTAAATGAGAAACAGTTAAATCACTGAACCTGTCAGTGCCCATAATGCATTTGTCTCTTGCTCTCCTTGTGCTTCAGGTACATTAAGATAGTCAACTAACATCGGAGGAAATAAAGGTTCTTATGAATTGGAAAATGGTGTCAACTAAGAAGTATTAAGCACATGAAAATATTCTGTGATTTTATTGATAATCCTCAGAGAAGAGGGTTGCAGAGTAGACCCCCGATGTCTGATGACTAGTGAGTCAGCCTTGGTCAGAGATCTTCAACTGTGCAGTGGGCAGCGGTCAGTGCAGAGTTGTGACTCATCAAAGTAACTGTTGAGCGCTCAGCCACAAGTGAACCGTCAACATCAGCCCCTGTATGTTTAGAGGACATCACAGAAGAGGGGGCAGAAAGACTAGAAGAGCTGGAGGAGGAGTAGGAAGAGGAGGAGGAGGAGGAAGAGGAAGAGGAGGAGGAGGAAGAGGAAGAGGAAGAGGAGGAGGAAGAGGAAGAGGAAGAGGAAGCTGTAGAATGATGTCTTCTGGACAAGACACACACTTTGTACTCATGAGCTCACTGCAGCTTTGGTTATCTGCACAAGACCTCCATCATGGGCCCCACCCCTCTCATAGGAATGATTGGCAGTTAGTGGGTACTATGGGGAGATATCCTTTCCTTGAATGGTGTGGTCACAGGCAACTTCCCCAAGCTCCAGTAAATAACCTTTTGCCTATGATCATACAAGCAGCCCTAATCAGTGGGTAACCCACCAAACAGACCCCTAGAGAACAACCAAAGATACACTAAATGAGGAGGAAGACTTGATGAGAGGGAGAGGTTTAGTGACTGTGGGGGAGGAACATAAGACTGTGGGATGCCAATGACCAAACTACATGACATTATGCAGGAAATTGCTGGAGAATAAAAAAAAAATTAATCAAATTAAATTCACCAAAAGAGGGCTGCATTCTCCAAATCCAAGCCAGATAGCACTTTAGGATTATTTTAGAAAACTTTGTATAGAGTTTATTTGTTATTTTATAGTCTGATAAAACATTTACTGAATGGAATAAAGGCAGATTTCATTGTTACTGTGTCTGGATTTCTGATAGGTGGTCTGGGTAAAATATAAAAAGAGAAAAATAAATGAAATACAGCATGCAGTCATTGTTTTCAAACATTGGGTTACTTGAGATTTTTCTTCTTTTAGGGACCCCCAAATCCCCCATGTGCCTGCAGAAATCTCTGACAAATACTGTACCCAATCCCTAAACCCTATACACTGTATTTCCTTTTAGATCAAATCTTTCTTTGTTAGTTGTCGTCTGTGTGACATGTTCAAGTCTTGTACAAATGTGAGCGCCTTTCTGAGCAGACACTCCTTGGAATTATTATCCCCTGTATTATCGTAGCAACTTTTTCCTGACACAAACTCAGCACATTTTTATGACACCACATTTATTGGCCCTTGTGTCCAGACACTGTATCAGGATGTCAATACTTCAGTATACCAATATACCAAAGCTGTACTTGAATTGCTAATGAAGATCCCAGCCTAACTTTAGCCTAATAGACTCCATTTTGTGCCTAGACTCCATCTTATATTTAGCTTGCCTCTAGTTTGAACTCAGTTACTGGAAAAACCATATTTTGTTCCAGGAACCACTCCACCCTTAGTCTTCTCCCTAGCAACAGGCACTTCACCCTAGCGACAACCCATCAGTATCAAGAAGGACATTATTAAACATTCTAGATAAGATTGCTCAAGCTGGCTTCCATTGTTCATAGCCAGTTGAAATCATTACTAGCCAATAGAATTGTGCCAAGCCTATGACATTTAAATGTCAACCAATCATGTAACTGCCAAGTTGCAAAGCCCCATCACCCTGCTTATAATCATGATAAAAAATGTATTGCTTTACCATCTCAGAGCTTTACCACACTCATCCACTGTGTTGGACGGGTTTGCCAACCTGAACTCAAGCTTGAATAAAGACTCTTTGCTTTTGCATGTGAGTTGGACTCTTGGTCCAACATTAAGGGAAGTCTGCCCCCAAAATCTAAAATTGCTTGCAACATGAGGTGATGGAGATATAATGGAATTAGGTCAGGTTATAGCACTAGAGAATGCTGCTTAGAGGACATGGCATTTAATCTAAGCTGTGAGGTGTGAGTAGGCATCAAATGGTAACACAATGCATATCCAGTAGTAAGTCATGTAGACTTTGTGCTGTAATCAAGAGATTGACATTGGTAGAGGGGTAGATCCAGGGATGAAATGGAAGAAGCTGCTGGAGAGGCCCTTTCTGATGTAAAGACTCTTGAAGTTCAGACTATATCCTGGAAGGTCTTGGAAACACAACAGTGGAACGGGATTTATGTTAAGGAGGTAAAATCCAGCATAAAAGTAGATGACTGGCTCTCGGGGGCCATTCTATGGAATAGAAGGCACTGGAAATGTTGTGCAGTGAAACAGGTGTGGTTAAAAAGGGCTTGGGAAAAGCAGAGACAGTGGAAGGACAAAATGCCGGACTGGAGCGTACCAGGCTTGGAACTGCGTACTGAAACAGGGCAAAGGAGGGGGAAGAATTTAGAATGAACCCTAGAGCTGTGTGGGTGGGAGGGTAGAGCATGAGTTCACAGGGGTACCCAACACTCACATTCAGTTATCTAACAGAGAGCTTTACAAGGCTGTTCCACTCGAGAGTCTGCAGCTCTTCTTAAATCATTCTTTGGTAGCATCATACATGACTGTAATGAATTTTAGTTGTTTTCATCTTCATTCTCCTTTCTTACCCATCCTTCTCCTGCTGAAATCTTTCCCCTCCCCAACAAGTTGTCCTCACTTTCATATTGTCTTGTTGCCTGTTGCCCATTGGGTTTGATGACAGTAGTTTGTATAAGCATGGTACAAAGCTATTTATGAAGTGGGCAACTCGAGAGCAAGGTCCTGACTGAAGACGGGACTTCTGTTCACGTAGGCAGCAATAGACAGCTGCACTGGCTATGAAGGCAAACCAGAGCAAGAAAGGGAAGAGCTGGAGGAAGTTCATTGTTTAGGTATTAAACAGAGGAGAAAGAATACAAGGTGACATCAAGGAAGTTGCCAGGGAGTTGAGGACAGACCAGGATCACGCCAGAATTTTCAGTCCACGGCCCACATTGCTTCATGTGGTGTTGGCATGTCTACTTTCTGTGGTACACATTTCATTGTGGTCCCCCCCATGTGTTGTTTACAAAGAATGGAAGCTTCTCCTACTATACAAGTCCCTAAATTTGGATGACCTTCATCATGACAAGTCTTGTCTGAGTGGTAAGAAGATGGAGCGCCATACATTGTCACCGTCACCGGCAGGTGCTATACCTTGGAGTAGGCTGTTTCTTGGGGTCTACAAAGTTCTGACCACCAATAAATATTTTTAAATGTTTAGAGAAAACTTGAACAACCACAAATACTTGGTAATAGTTGACTACTTTTCTTTAATCGTTTTCTCAATCACTGGGGAATGAGCTCACCCTGGTGTTATTTATTCCTTAGTGTTTGTTTTTTTTTCTTGACTGCTCCTAGAACAGTCTCCCTACCCTCAGTGCTCTTATAACCTAATTTTGCTTGCATTTGTCTCAATGTTTAGTATATCAGGACAGCTCTGGCTATACTACACAGTGATTTATTTTAGAATAGGTGCCCTCCATCCATTTCTTTGTGGTCACATCATCTTCTCTATGAAAAATGATCAACGCATGTAAAGTAGGCTAGATCGGCTGCTCCCAGTTTATCAGAACACAATCAGTTGTCACTCCAAAGACTCCAATTCTTTATCGCTTCTTGCTACAGTTTTAGATTCTGTAATAAAATAAAAAAGTCACGCTGTGGGATGTGCTGATTGGAGAAACATGCCAATAAGGAAGTAGTCACACAGATTGTACTGATTGCTGGCTTTTAGTTCTCAACAGACGAGAGGGGAATGGCTTTGCTTAAAGGCACTCCTACCAATTTCAGAAAGATTTTTCAAACATATTCAGCCCAAACGTGCAGACCAAGTACAATTTGAAATTGACATACCAGTGCAATTCCCACTATTCCTCGATGTCCTCAAATATCCGCTAGAAAGAGGCCTAGGGGCCCAAGTAGAATGGTATCTATATGAGTTATCTCTTTTTAACTATCACAAACTGTATCTTAAAACAACACATATATATTTCTTGTACTTCTGGAGGCCAGAATCTTCTAGAAATGCAGTGTTTGAGTAGAGAGGCATTTTTTTCCCCTGAAGGCTCCTGTGGAGACTCCACTTCTTCCTCCTTCCTATCTTCGTGAGACCAACGATATTTCTGAGTTCAAGACTTCAGCTATCAACTGCAGTACTTTCTATACTATGGAATCATCACGACCAAAGGTGTCCATGTGGGAGGAAGTTGGTGCCCATGTGGGAAGAGGTCAGCGTCCACTTGGGAGGTCAGTGCCTTGGGTCCTGGGATCTTGCCCAGAAGGGCCCACCCTTTGCTTTTGCTTTTCCCCACTTTTCTCAACTATATTCCATGCCTCACCATCTCTCTTATCTTTCAATTTTCACACATAGTCATTGCTTTTATTCATTTTGAAAGGCCCAACACAGGAGTAATGGTTACATACCTTTAATTTATCAACTTAACGTACAGCCTGTACCTGATAACATGCACTCTCAATTCTGGATGAGTTATGAGACCAGATAGGGGAGGACACAAGGATTGCAGCCGCAAGAAAAACGCCCCATTGTGCACTCACCAGCAGACATGGTAAGTAGCTAAGAGCCGCATCTCCATCGGAATTCCAGAGCAGATGCATTTTATTGGCATTTTTATGTTTCAGAGTTTTATCTGCTCAAGTGCATATTCAGTGTTTCCAACAAGATGGAAATAAAACTTCAACAAACACCACATCCTACAGCGTACAGAAACACTTGTGGCTGATTGTGCAAGCATTCGTAGGGTCGATTATAGTTTTATCGACTTGTCAGTGAGCCTTTCTGTTTCTTCCAAGTTCTGGAAACAGTGTAGGTGTTCCCAAGGATGATGGCTTTCAAAATTATACAAAGCTTGCTACCTATGAAGTTTCTTCCCACAGTGATGATTTAAAGATATAAGAGTTTCTGTCAGAAAGAGCAAATGTGTTACTAAGTGGTTAAAAATATTATTTCACTCCACATTGATAGGTGTACTCCTCTATTATCAATATTTTTATGAAACAAGTAAACTTTGTGAGTCTATTTATCTCAAGGACAATTCTAAGTGTAGTTGCAAGTATTTGTCACCCTTTTCTGCGTCTCTGTTCTCCCTAATTTCTATTTCACCACATACCCCAAACATTTATAAAGTTCCCAAGATTGCCAGAGTGCCTCAAAGTGAAGCTGCACCTGGATCATCCTCTCCAGTCGCTTCATTTTCCAGAATATTTCATAGAGAGTGGGGATTTTGAGAGCCATGTCACCAGATTCTTGGCAGGCACTTCACATCTGGTGACCTGGTTTTTGCCCTGTTCTACTCTTTTGGGGCAGGATGTGGCTGGTAAGACAGGGATATAACTAGAATTTGTGAAATCTCTAGAATATAAGTCTCCTGGCATGTTAAGAGCTGCCACCTGAGATATATGTTCAGTTGTCAAATGAACTCTGAAAACTCAAAACGTATATTGCTGCACATAAAAAAAAATATAATCCCATGAAACTCGGCTAATGTGATTTGACAGCATTTCCCATCCCCATAAAGCCAGTAGAACTGGGGAGCCAAGGCTGTGCTTGGAAGAAAGCGTCTTTGAAGATGAGCTGTCTTCCTCAGGGATGAGACATATCTGGAAGTGTTCGACATCAAGGGAAGCAGAGAAGTCACGGCTGAAGTGGGAATCTCCCTTTGGACCTCTTCTATACAGGCGCTGCTTTTACAGAAGCACCACCACAAGCACGTTTCCCACGGCTCCAAAGGCCCCTCCTGCAAATGCTATCAGTTTAGAATTTCAATACAGATTCCTCCAGGTGTGTGTGTGTGTGTGTGTGTGTGTGTGTGTGTGTGTGTGTGTGTGTGTGTGTGTTGGGGAAGACAAACTCTCAGGCCACAGTGTTAGCTTATCTCTCTTGGCTCTTCCTTTCCTACATCTGTCACACAGACTCAGTTCCCTTTACCCAAGTTCAGCTTCTCTAGACTTTGGATTCTTTCCTCTACTGAGTCAATTCTGGCTGGGTTTTCCTCCTTGGCCACAGAGAGTGCATTGTTCACACTATAGGGCGCGCGCACACACACACACACACACACACACACACACACACACACACACACACACACACATGCACGTCCAGTTTTCTAACTGTTGGAGGTTGAGACAGCAAAGCTGGCTCCTATCACTCCATTTTGGCTCTTTACAGAGAGTGCAAAGGTCTGGGAGCGAAGAACTAAAGAGGGTTGGGAGAATAGTCACAGGCAGTAAGGAGCCTCGCCCTGGTAGAGCTGTAGGCATCCTCCCTCACCTTGCCCTGGGTCTTTATGGATGGTGGTGTTGTGGGTGTGATTTCCTCTGTGGCCGGCCGCAGCTGCTCCTGCCTGGCCTGCTCGTAGTTGGGTTTCAGCTTGTGTGCTGGACCCATGTCTTCCTGCCCCTGTCAGCAGGCTTCCCAGCATTCCGCACACACCCCTTTGCTCCATTATCACTCAGATTCTTACCTGAAAGAACTCTGTCTTGCTTGTGATCTTATTTGACTAAGAAGCAAATCACCAACAAAGGAATTTCTAAAAAACAGAGCGATGTCTTATGAATTAAAGAAAGGCTAAATTCAAACAAGTGCTCCCAAGGAGATCAAAGTCTTCCCTTATGTGCTATCTGTGTATGCCACAGACTGACGCTGAAGGCCAGAAAGAAATGTGTACGTATAAATTATTTTAGGTCTTGTCTCTTCTTGTTGCCAACTCTAATAATTTTTCTACCTGAAATAAAACCTCTGTCAGTGATTGTTATTGGATATTTTTATAACCTGTGTTGGCACTATCCAAACTGAATTCTCAGAGCAGCATTCTCTGTTTTACCAACGTCTCCAAAGGTGGACGTTTGTAATCAAGGAGTGGGGTGTGTCCGGTTGACAGATGGCTCTCTCTCGGGAGATTTGGAATCAGTACCATGCATGTTGCAACTTTTCACTCCTTTACATTTGTAAGCTAGACACGAAGCACTGTGTTTGGGATTCATTCTTTTGAAAGATGGCCGTGTCTCATGTGGTGTAGAGACCAAGGTTATTTGCATGGATAACTGGGCATCACTTTGAAGCAGGGTGGGCAGTGGTAGCCGGGACATGAAATCCTGCTAGACGCTAAGATGTTAACTGTGGCATCTGTTGACAAAGCAGCTTCAAGGAGTCAGTGATGGAGTACTGCATGTTGTTGTACGTGTGTGTGTGTGTTTGTGTGTTTGTGTGTGTGTGTGTGTCTGTGTCTGCGTGTGTGTGTTTGTGTGTAGGTAGGTGGGTGCAAGTAGAGGTCTACCTTGGGTTTCCCTTTTTTCTTTTGTTCTGTTTGTTTATAGTTCCCCACCTAGGTTTTTCACCTTGCATTCACTGACTCACATAGTCTGCTTGGTCAGAAAGCCCCAGGGATAGATAGGTCTTCTGCTTTTCCTTCCCCTGTTGTGGGATTATGAACATATGCCACTATGCCAGGCATTTTCAACATGGACGCTGGGAAATGAACCCAGGTTCTTATGCTTGTGCATCAAGCACTTTACAGACTGAACCATCTCCCCAGCCCCACTTACGTCTTTTTTGAATAGATGATTTACTCTAGTCCTGTAATAGAAAGCAAATTGCTGAGTTTCTAGAGGGAGCTGTGCAGAGCAGAAGTGTATATTAAAACCTGAATGGAGCACTTTTCCCATCACTGAGAAGTACTTGGTGGGATTTTTATGGACAGGCAAGGAACTGCTTTGTTGTGAAAGGCCTTTGTGTATGGGCTGCAAAGATGATAGGGACATTGAATGGGCAGTTGTTTATCCTTGTACAAAATTTTGTTTTAAAAATAGTGTCTGAATTCAAAACTATAATAGCAAGAAAGGAAAGCATCATTGAACAAATCCACAGATGCCAGAGAGTAAATCTGCTGGAAAGGACCTTGGGAGTCCCTCTAGGTCAACTCTCTCATTCTGGAGATGGAGCAAATGGAGACTCAGGTAAGAAAGTCGTTTTTTTAGACCAGAATATGGCTCAGTGGCTAAAGTCCATGACCTAAGTTGAGGACCCAAGTTCTAATCCCCAGAACCCAAGGAAAAAAAAGATATGTTAAAGTGTGTCTTCAATTCCAGCATTCTTACAGTGAGATGTAGTGGAGACAGGGGAGTCCACGAAAGCTCACAAGCCAGCTAGCTGGTACGACCAGCATAAACACAAAGGAGACCCTGCTTCGAACAAGGTGGAGGGTGGAATTGTCTTCTGACCTTCACATATGCAGTGTGATGTGAACACACACACACACACACACACACACACACACACACACACACGTATATACACATGTATACACACAGAAGCACACACACACACACACACACACACACACACACACACACACACACACACACTTCTAATTTTGCTTCTACTATAGAAAGAGGCCACAGTGAAAAATATAGTGTCCTTTTAACAAAGATTCAGATCTCAAATCTACTGGTGTCACCATCTAAGTCTGTGAAAAGGAAATATTTTTGTTTAAATCAACTGGTCTATGCTGTTTTGGTTACAGCAGTCTGGAAAGCCAAAGGCAAAAGGTCTAGAAGCACACTTTAAAGGTTCTCAGCACTGTAGAAACTTTAAGGCTGAGATACTGTTACTACATGATGTGGCCGTTGTGATGATGTTACTACATAACTTGGTCTTTGTGATGCTGTTACTATGCAATATGGTAATTGTGATGTTGTTACGTCATAATATGGTCTTTTTTGATGCTCTTTCCACATTATGTGGTCATTGCAATGCTCTCACTACATAATATGGCCATTGTGATGGACAACTCTTAGAGAAATTAAGCAGGTGAGGTTCACTTGGTTTCTTTGTGGCATATATGTCATGAGCAACAGTCTTCACAGATAAAATTGGCTCTAAGTGTCATCTGAGTCTGCATGCCCCTGAATGGGCAATTTGCTTTCAATCATGAGATCAAGATGAAGGTCTGTGATAGCCGTATAGTAAGTACATGCCTCTTCAGTCATGAATGAAGTGCAAAAGGTGGAATAGGATGAAATATAAGTGAGAGTGAAAATATCAAGTACATAGGTGTAAGAAGAGAGGCTCTTTGTAACATGAGTTCATATCTGGAAAAAAACAAAAAACAAAAACAAACCACAACTTGAAGTCAAACCAAAAGAGACCTAGAACTTTAGTAGACCAGGGTGTAGGGTGCATAAGGAAATGGGCTGAGTCAATCAGACAAGAAACAAGTCCCAGTGACGTGTCCTGATAGGACGTGTAGAGGCAGCTGGATATTAGGATCTGTCCTGCTGTTTGTTAATTGGTCTGACAAACTAGTGTGTCTGTGGAAAGTGCTGACTACCTGTCAAGGATCCTGTGGGCCATTCTGCTTTGGACTAGGCAGCTCTAGTGCGACTCAATTGTAAGAGTGCTAAGTGCAGTATTATACTCTAAATCTCATCACTTACTCTGTGACTCTGGAGAGGTTATTTGAGAGTGCGTGCGCGTGTGCGTGTGCATGTGCGTGTGTGTGTGTGTGTGTGTGTGTGTGTGTGTGTGTGTGCACATGCGCATTCATATGGAAAATTCAGGTTTACGTCAGGTATATTCCTTAATTGCTATTCATCTTTATTGAGGCATGACCTCTCACTGAAACTACAGCTCACCAGTTCCAGGCAGCTTACCTCAGGACTTCTGAGCACTGGGACAACAGGCAGCTACCATGTTTACCTGGCCTTTATGTGGGTTTGGGGGACCCGAACTCTGGTCCTCACATTGTGCAGTAAGTACTTTATCCACTGAGCTACTGCTCCAGTGCTCTGGACAAGCCTTTTAATCTCTCTGAGCCTCTCTTTCCTGCTTAGAAGATCAGAAAGATCAAAGATATTTCTTAGGAGTTGTTCTCAAAATCCATTTAAGAAATGCACAGCAAAGCCTCTGGTATGGTACTTTGCACTTGACAATTCTCTTAAAAGCACAGTTTGTGTCTTGAGAGGTTTCCATTCTTCTATACAAAGGATTCATTCAGGAATGAACATATGACCTGACAATAATGAGACACCCAAGTGTTTCACTGAGGCTTCTTGGGTTTATTCTTACTTAATGGATTCAAAACTGAGAGCACAAACTTCTTGGAGATCTTATTACCTCTGAACTTGGAGATGAAAACCTAGACAGCCAGAGACAGAGTTGGAGAAAAACAAGCCCAGGGTGACTTTGGTCCCTGTCTGGCCAAACCCAAAGTTTAATCATTTCTAGACTTTTCATCTACATCTGTCAATTAACTCTATTTTGTTTCTTGCAATCTGGGTCAGGGTTTCGGTTACATGCAAGAGAAGAATTGTGACAACTACGGTGCTCCAGAGAGAAGCCTTCCCATCCTTATAGCGAAATTGTCATTGTGTAATGCGACTTCCAACCTGGCAGCTCTGTTTACTTTCTTCCATGCATGGAGCCACTGAGAGCAAAGATTTTCCTAATTATCTGCCTCTTCTCAGATGCTAGGACAGCTGCTTTTCATGCTTCAAAGATGCCCTAACCTGAATTGTGTTCTGCATGGGTTTTTTTGGCAGCTCTCAGCTTGGAGATGGTGCCCTAAAAACCACAGCAACAGCATCTTTAGTGCCATCTTTGGGTACTGAGAGCTTTATCAACAATGAACAACAAAAATGTCTTCACGCCAACTCCAGCATCTGACCTGCAGGTATCAGTGTGAAGCCAGGGTCTCCAGGGTAGCATGGGCCAAATGGAAGCAGCATGTGCTCAGTCACAGTGAGGATTCATGGGAGGTTTTCTTTCTCTTCCCAATATCACCTCTATGCCATAGCCTTCTTGCTGATTAGCTTTGTTGAAGCTTGCTAATGATTGGGTTAAGCCTGAAGGGAAATAGCACCATGCTGTGGCACCCCTGGTGAACAGGGCTGTTGCAGTCACTGCAGCTGGGTCTGTGAGGAACAGGGACCTGAAGGGTAGGGGTGCTGGAGGAAGAACCCCAAGATCCAACAGGTTTCAAAGGATGCCAGTTATTTAGTGTTCTTTCCAGAGGACCTCCTTACTTTCAGTGCCATAAAATTGACTTGCGAAAGCAGGAACAGTCTGTACGCCAAGTTCACTGTGGGTATTGAGGTTGACAGCCTTGCTTTGTGAAGACTGTTGTTATTAGGATGGATTCACTTGTGTTAAGAACGAAGTAAGCAAATCAGTCAATCAGTCAGTCAGTCAGTCAGCCAACCAACCAACCAACCAACCAACCAACCAGCCAGCCAACCAACCAACCAACCAACCAACCAACCAACCAACCAACCAACCAACCAACCAACCAACCAGAGGAAAGAAGAAAGAAGAAAGAAAGAAAGGGAAGGGGAAAGGGGAGGAAGAAGAAAGAGAAAAAGAGAGAGACAGAGTAAGAAGGAGGGCATCTCTGCACCAAGGGTTCTGTCAGAATCATAACTTGCACCAGGAACAATCAACCATATGTGTAGATGGGGAAAAGCGTATGTGGTCTCAATCTTATGTAAAGAACTACAGACAACTAAGGCATGTTGAAAGGGAGAGAAATGGTCTTCCCCAACTTATGCATGCAACTTAACAATGTATATTCATATACATATACTCATATGTATGCATAAATTCATATATAAACAAATACAGCTGGCTCAGTCTTACTTGTATGTTACTCGTATGTACGCTTTCAGGGCTGACTACTTGGCATTGGATAACTTATTGGGGTGCTCTTTCCTGGGAAGACCATTTCTCCTACTTTTGGCATGCCTTAGTTGCCTCTAGTTCTTTGTATGGGATTGAGACCCCATTAGCTTTGGTTATATAAATTCATGTCATCCTTGTTCAGGTCATGTTTAGTCATGTTGGTGAGACTTTATGAGTATAGGTTTCTGACATTTCCAAGAGACAACCACACAGCAAATTCTTTTTTCTGCCTTTTACAATCTTTCTGTCCACTCTTCCACAAAGCTTCTCATGCTTTAGGTGCAGACATCGTATTGTAGGTATATAAGCTGGGATTAGGCTCCATAAACTCTGCATTTTGATTGACTGTGACTTTCTGTAATGATCTCTGTCTGTTGCAAAGAGAGGTTTTCTTGATGAGGAAGGAGGATTACACTTATCTCGAGTATAAGGAGAAATATTTAGAATGTAGGTAGGGATTATGCTGGTTTAGTAAAGTGAAGGTTCTCCTACCAGATTCATGACTTCAGTCACCCTAGGTTGTTTTCCTGGACCAGGCATGATTTTCATCTTGTTGAGCTAGTCTTAAGTCCAATCAGAGAGGTGTTATTTACTGCTAAGACATGCACAGCGTTATCACATGCTTAGGGTTATCATTACACGATGGCTATTATTGTGGTTCATGGCATCATAGCTGGGTTGAACTGTTGCATGCTTCCCTAATTTGGAAGCTTGCATAGGACCGTCTGGTACCATAAAAGATAGTTTGTATGGAGAAGACTTTCAGGCCTCTTCTAGCTCAGGACTCTTTATGCCCCGTGTCTGAAGTTCATGGTCCCTTCAGCAATAGAGACTTACCTTCCATCTCTGGGGGGCAAGTAAGGGCAATAGAAATGGTCTAAAATGTTTTGGGAGTCTCTTGAATAACTCATACCAATAACTCAAAAGAGGGTTTCTTGTGCCTGGTGTTGGTTTTTTTGTTAGATTGTCTTTGGCTTTTGTATATGTATAAACAAACTTATCTTTATATATTTTTAGGGAAAGATAATCCTCTTAGGGCTGCTTTCATTGTGCCCCAAAGATTTTTGTATGCCACACTTTTAATTTCATTAAATTCTAAAAATTAAAAATAATTTCTCTGGTTTCAGAAATAATTAACACTAAATACCTTTGGAAAAAGTCATAAGAAAACTTAGTACTTCGAAAGATATCAATAATATATACATACACATACATAAATAGAGTTTTAATGCACTTACCCTATAACAAGATCACAATGTCCCTGATAGACACTATAGGCTAACAAATAAAAATCCCAGTGTCAGGAATGGGTTACCTCTTTTGGAATTGGTGACCAGTGAGATATCATAGGCCGCCAGGCAATCCAGGCTATTGCCAACAGTATTGGTTATCCTTCAGCACTGATAGATATCAAGACCCTATTGTTGTAGCCATCACATACTTGATAGAATCTGTAGAAACCAAGTTGGTACTAACTGGAAGTTTAATTCATACTGAGCAGCTCTACAGTGCTAGAAGGTGCTATATACTGTACCACAGGAGGAAAGCAACCATCAATCATACCTAGTTGTAGACCTCTACAAGTGGTAACAATGGTTGGCCTGGTAGACATGCCCTCTGGTACAATGATGACATAATTGTTCTGGGAGTAGCTAACAACCTGCTGACTGTATTTAAGGCTCATTCCTCAAGATGACACTCATTCTTGACATTGTTATTTGGGTCAAGACAGGGCATAGGCCCTAGGGCAAGTGGTTTTTAACTTTCCTGATGCTGAGAACCTTTAATCTAGTTCCTCATGTTGTGGTGAGTCTCTACCATAAAATTATTTTATTGCTACTTCATAATGGTAATTTTGAAATGTTTAAATCATAACATAATTATCTGATATACAGGATATTTGATACATGACCCCTTCAAAAGTGTCATTTGACCCCCCCAAAGAGTCATGCCCCACAGGTTGAGAACCACTGCTCTAGGAGCCAACCTATTACAACTATTCTGCTAACAGGATATATATATATATATATATATATATATATATATATATATATATATATATATATATATATATATATACACACACACATCTCCTACTTCTAATGTTTTATTGCTGTACTTATAGTTTATTGCATCTCTCAACCTCTTCAGAGAAGCTGTTTCTTGCAGTCAATAGATGATGATGATTAACACAGAGATCCACAACTTGTCATGAGTAGAGAATGAGAGGCTATGGAGTACTCAGTTTTAAATGCGACATATCCATCCCTCTACTCACAAGGCTCAGAGTCATTATGGAAAGGGGGCAGAAAGGTTTTAAGAGTCAGAGCCAGTGAATCATTATAAGGACGTGGTAGTTTCTGGATTCAGGGCACATGCTCTTATGAACTCATAGAGGTTGTGAGAGCATTCACAAGTCCTGCCCAAACTCAATCCAGATCAAATCTCAACAAGTGTAAAGTTCTATCCCTAGTTGAGGAGGTATTGGTAATTACTAGGTGCTGGGAGAGAAAGAGCACATATTCTTTGAGCATGTGGTCCCCCTGGTAAGATGACCGTATGGATAATAATACATCAAAGAGTATTCAGGCAGAAATATTAGACTTGATGGGTTTAACAAAAAAAAAGAGGATATAGAATTGGGTGGGCAGATAATGGGGGGTATGATCAAAATGTATTGAATGAAATTCCCAAAGAACTAACAAAAATTTTAAAGCAACAAAAGTAGTCAATGGTGTTATAGCAGTTCTTTCATTAATGACAGGGTACTCGGGTGGTATACACATAGTTTTACCAATACAGGATTTGCATGTTATTTGCATGAAGATCTGTGTGATTAAACTATGTGGTTATTTGAATTCAATTATGAGCATAAATATTTTTTGCAGCCATTAGGGATGGTCACTTGCTTTTCTCCTGAACGCAGGAGTAGAGGAAGCTATGGTAACGGTGAGAACATGTTCTAGCCAAGAACTTCTTACACGACAATGCAGCACGGTCTGTCAAGAGGTCGGCGGGATGGGTGTGAAGGGTGGGAATCTGGAAATCCATGGTAACAGCAGCCAGGATGGCAGCCACTGTGATGTAGGGTGCAGTGTAAACTATTTCTGTTGAAGAAGCCTGTGGGATGATCCCTAACCCTAAGGAGCTAAGGACTGACTTTACTCCCATGGCTACATACAGAAGCCACGGTGCTAAGTGAAGGGTGGGTCCTGGTCATACTTTTGTCTCCATATGGCTTTTGTGCTTGACAGAGTGCTAGTTGTATACCAAGCTAAAACATCCCGATTTTGTGACGAACTATGAAATTTGTTAGCTATGTAATATCGCCAAAATCTTCATGACAATACTGAACGTAATTCTCTTTTAAAAGTGAGTCTGGATATCCTAGGAGCCACTTGATAGTAAGCAGGACAAAGGGACGAGTGTTAAAATGGTTCCCAAGCTTAAAACACAGCAGACTGGAGGGGTTATCAAACCATCAGAGTGAGAATTAGCTTTGCTCCATGGTTTGCAGGTTTTCTCGGTTATCCCAAAATGGATCTCTGTCCACTTTTGATTGTCTCTGGCCAGTGTTCGTCACTCAACTGCCTGCTTTTACACCCACTCTCCAAGGT
Organism: Uromys caudimaculatus; assembly: GCA_028551405.1. Lineage (NCBI taxonomy): Eukaryota > Metazoa > Chordata > Mammalia > Rodentia > Muridae > Uromys > Uromys caudimaculatus. Next base: position 7,977,497 of record CM052716.1, read on the forward strand.
CCCATATGCCTTGCAAAGGCTGTTTCTCATCCATCTTCCTCCTCACTAACCTGTGCACCTGTCGGAGAGATTGCCATGTCCCTCTTATGAACCCCCCTCCTCTGATTTTGACAGTAGCATAATGCTCTGTGCTTTCTCCTTCAGCCTCCTTCCCTGAAGCACACAACTTCCCCCAGGACTTTCACTATTCAGGACTCTCTTTTTCCACGTACTCTAAACAAATGTATTTTCTACCCATGTCAGTTCTTCAACTCTCCACCCTAGGATACAAAACACTCAGTTTTGTATCTTATGCCAGAGTCTCAGTTTCCAATGGCCTCTTCAACAATCCTCTTGGATTTACCATCACCGTTGGTGATCCAAGTATCCAAAGACAGTGAATTCTATTTGCTGTAACTTGCTCTTTTTTAAGCCCCAAGATAGGTTTTACATTGCTGGGCTTTGGTAAACCCAGGCGCACATCCTCAGAAGGATGTTTAGGTGCCTTCGTCATTCACTTGGCAGCCACTACTACTGATTTACATAAATCAGATTTCACATGATTTTTATCTTCACTGGGCATTGAACCCAGATCCTCATGCATAGTGGTTAAGTGGTTTGCCAGTGAATAAAATCACATTTACTTTGAAACAGGAGATCACTAAATTGCTCAGGCTAGCCTTGAACTTGTGATTCTCCTTTGACAGTTTCCCAAGTGTTTGGGATTACAGGCCTGGTAACACTAGAGTAGGAAAGTTCTATTTGCAATGAAAGGCTCGAATCTCGACAACTTGGAGTGTTTCAGTTGCAGTTTCATGTTCCAGCAAGAGAGCTTGCTCTCTTCTCTTGGTAAGGCTAAGAATAGCCTAGGGCATATCTCCACTTAGTTTTACAGGATACAGGAGGATTCTCTGTGTGGAGACTCTGCCCACAGGGCCTTCTCCACAGCACTGCCAGTGAGATATTGGCTTGAGGTACACACCAGCAGAAGCTTGTGTCTAAAACCTGAATGAAGCCTTAGCAACCCAAGGTCTAGTTCTCTTATTAAGGACTCAAATACTAGTCTGTTTGTGTGGGAACTCTTGGATAAATGAGACTCAGAAATGTTCAGGTTTTCAGATGTGGTCAGGTATTCACTCCCTAATGTGAGCACAGTCTGGGTAGAATTTGGTGTCCAAACACAGACAGGAGAACTAGTTGAGTGGTCACCAGGAGAAAGACAAGCAGAGACCATGAGGAGCTTGGAGACTACACAGGTTGTTTGTCCTAATGCTAGCTGTGTAATGGCTGCTGGTTTTAGGGATTGAGGACTTAGGAGAGCAGAGTTATAGGAATACATTTCCCCAACCAGTGATGTCTAATTTACATCATGGGCTTCCCGGAAACTTGACTTACTTTCCTCTCTGGTCTTATGGAGGATACAGCATGGTCTTCCTTTGGGTGGTACGGTTAGCTGGTAATGCTCACCTTCTGTTAATAGACTAGCCATGGACTCCTCTGTATCACAGGTGGAGATGTACTGGGCAGAGTGTCCCCTACTGGTCTGGGGAGTATTGCTAAGAGCAGTGTCTTCTTAGGCAAGGGCTGTGCTTTATTTCCTCTACCCATGTGACAACATCTAATTTCTTCAGACAGAAATTTTTCCCCCAGAGGCAGAATTCCCAGGAACAAGGGGGACAGCCCCACATAGCAAAGCGGAGCAGAGGTAAGATAAACAAGACATAAAATACACAAAGCTTTGTGGTACTGTTTGCTTTGCTGCTGAGTTTAAACTCTGCCTTTCCATTTTAAAATGGCACTTCTATTGTGTCGTCTTAGTACAAAAGGGGTTGCAATTGGTCAGATTTCACCATCATGTATGATGTGTTGTCATGTGTTACTCTAGTTCTTATAACTGTGATGTTTTATTGCTAAACCATGATTGTTTATAAGGGCCAAAGTACTGAGTAACATTACAATTGGCCCAGTATTGAAAGATCTTACTTCATAGGCTAAGATTAACCAAAACAATGCCAAGTGCTCCTTAGCTTCTGCTGATGATATTCTCAAGTGAAAAAGGATGTCTATTTTACATACATATGGTCTGGATTTTAACTATTAAGTTCATTGAGTATATTTATTTTTTATTATAAGCATTAAATAGAAAAAGAAATATTGGGTGGGGGGTTCATGTAGATCCCTCTGAAAACCACCATTCTCTTCTCAGTAGAAATCCAGATTATAGAGGCTTCGGACGAACCAAACAGCAACCACCTGGGATGAATGTGTCTTAATTGGTCATCAACACAATGAAAGCAAAATCAAAGCAGGGTCCCATGCCAACTTGGTGTTCTATCTAGTGCATGCCTCGTTACAAACCCTGACTCAGCTGTTCATCTTCTGCCAAGGGAGCTCATGGGGCTTTGGGCTTCAGCACACATTCAGGTGAGGCCTTTCCATGCATGTACTGTCCACTTATCCAGTCCTCCCTCCTTCGAGCACTGCTGATCGTCTTCCTTTCCCTCCCACTCTACAAGATACAAAATTTGTTTCCTATCTCTGTATGTATATATTTTTTAAAAAATTGGTTAGCTTAAATAACTTTGATTACTCTAAGTCTTTTGTACCTCTGCCTCTGCCGCCAGGGGATCCTTGCTGAATCAGTTAATCAGTCTGGTGTAATGCACTCTTAAAGATCCATAGATAGCAAAGACATCCTTGATCTCAAAGGATTGCTGCTGTGAGCCATATATTCAGACTCCGAATCATAAAGAAAATAACAAGTTCTTCCTGGAGGAAGGAGATCCTCAACACATGTGTTTATTTCCCTCGGCTCAGCTCTGAGCGAGAAACCGAGAAGAGCAAGTCAGCCATTAGGCTACAGTAAGTGATACTACATTCTCTGCTTTGCTATACAGGCAATGCAAGTGTCCTCCCCCTCGATGCTATCTATTTATCTTTCTGCATGGATGGAAGTACACGTCTTTGAGGAAACCCAAGGAGTCCTTAATACACAAAACAACATAGTTTGCAATTTATGGGACAATCCATATGTAAAGCTGCTGCCTGCAGCTCTTCCCTGGAAGTTAACTTTTCATTTCCCAAACTTCGCATGGGTAAAGTATATTTGGATCACTGTTAGCTTTGAAAAAACCATTGTTTGCAGACTGAATAAAACCATTGCTTTTAGCTGAATTAAACTATGTAGAAAAAGGGGCGGGGCAAGCTTTAAAGGAAGATGGCAGCCAATTTCTTTCGTTATTTAATTTTTTTATTTTTTTTCCAAGAACAGTTAACATTTGCCAGGCACCTGTTGGCCTCAGTCACTTGCATCTAAAGAGCAAAGCTAATTTACCCAACAGCCCACGTTCTCTGAAACGGTTAGCCTTATTTCTTAGCTCTGTTAACCACTAGTCTAACATTAGCTTCGAGTTCAGTTTTAATCATCTAGTCCATAATTGTCTACTGCTCCCTGCCACATAAACAAAAAACAGTTTGAGAGGGAATAAGGTGAGCAGTTTACATCTTCTATGGATACTTCAAGTAATTGGCCCCAAAGGGAAACTACTGAGTCGACCATGGTTTAGCATGTTCTGAGGGCATATAATATGGAAGTGATTGACCTGTAGGTGGAGTTGGCATCCAAGAATGAGTGATCGCGTGAAAATCCTACTTTACCTCAGTTGGCCTAATATCCTGAGCCACTAGATGGTGAGGAGAGAGGACACATTAGGAGAGGGACAGACGGATGCACACTGATGCTGGAAAAACAAAGGCTGGTACACACGATGGACAGCGGATGAAACTGCTTCTATCAAAATACAACCCCACACAGGTCAGCTTTGCACATACACTGACACACGCGCACCCACACACGCAGACACACGAGCAAGAATGTGTATTTTGTAAGATTGGTCCATGGAAATAGACATTCTTAGCAAGGATGGATGACAGATCAATTGTAATTTATTTTCTTTTAACACTGTATCATCATAAAGAAAACTGGTATAAATGAAAAAAAATCTATTTCAAATATCTACATCTAGAATTTTAGGCAGTGAAAAAGCATTTTGTTGACAAGGGTTGTGGAATGACGTGTTAGCTTGGGAGAAACTGCTGGATGCTGTGTTTAGTTACCACAAACAAATCACATATCAGAACGAACAATACTGTTAAATATTCCTTTTTTTCCTGTTTTTTTTTTTTTTCCTTTTTTGTTAAAACATACTGGGAGAAAGAAAAGAAAAGAAAAGTGGAAACTCATACATCTTTCAAAAGTTTGAAATTGAAGCAATATTTAGAACCATTGACGAGGAAACACAGTGGCATTGGTGTAATATACACAACGCACTCTTCGTCTTTAATCTGTAATGTACATCAATACTTTACAACAATGCATTAACAAAAGGCAAGAGACGTCTTGCTGTACAGAGGAACCCCAATGCAACCTGAAGCCTAGAGTCACACGGATGAAGAGAGAAAACAATGCGTGAGAAGCCGTCCCCCAGAGTGTGTAAACTATTCTGTCTTGTGCTTAGCGATAACCTCGACGCCCACCTCCCTGACTGTCTCCTCTCTCCTTCCTTCAGCCGCACGGACTACAAAGCACTTTCGAAACGCCATTGTTCAAACTAGAAAGGTGTTGAATATGGTCACAATTAGGATTGCATTTAGCTTCCTATTGATTTCCCGGTTAACTCTCGATTCATTTTAGCTTTTCTAAAATAGCTCTGAGTATTTCTTTCTGGTTATCACAGCCTTCCTATGGAACAGGCTTTAAAAACTAAATTTGCAGGGGAAGGAAAAAAAAAGAAAAAAGAAAAAAGAAAAGAAACAGAATGTGGTGTGGTGTATGCATGCACATGCACTGTCCCCGGAGTGCCTCATGTTCCCGCTCCTCACACCCAGGAGTCGGGCGAGGCCGGGTAGTGGCTCGTTTCATAGTTCAGTTCACTGTAAGGACGGGCAGCGGAGTAGAAGTCGACATAGTTGCCAGTGGACTTGAGGCCCAGGTGCATGGTGTACTCGCTGGCTGGAGGGCGGTGATGGACCTGGTCCTCAAAGAAGGACTCATCGTAATTTCGTGTGGAATTCTGAAAGGGCTGGTAGGTCTCGTAGTCTTTCCTGCTGGGCTCCTGGGGGACAGGCTGTGTGGAAACCTGGCAGAGAGAAAGCATCATGGTGGGTTAGTGGGATCCATGTCCTGCCCTCTCTCCCAGACCATGCTATCACGCTGCATAGAAAGGGGTGGAGCCTGCCCCTGGCTCTCTGCACACACTACCCTCGGCTGTGTTCTTTCCATGTAACTTGACTTTTTATTTTCAATTTCATGTCTTTGGGGATCATTTTGGTAATTTGATACCGGTATTCAACGTGCTGAATAGTATTTCAACCTCCTTGACCACGTCTTTCTTTTGTTCTTGGAATCTTCAAACTCCCCTCTTATAGTTCTTTATAAAGGACACAAACTCACCATGAATGTCACCCCGTGGTACTGTGGATGCGGGTGCTCATTTCCCCTGTCTCATGTGGGCTGCAGGGGTCCTTACCAGTATCCTTTTTTTTTTCTCCTCTTCCTTTCAACTCTTGCTATCTCTGCTGACCACTAGTCTACTTGCTTCTTCTGTGAAAGCAACTTGGGACTTGGGTTTTAATAGCCATGTATAAGAACAGATACATTTGGTCTTTCTGATGGTCTAGCCAGGAAAGGTGTGTGTGAAAGGTTCAATAACTGGTCCAGGGTTCTAGATCATCAATGGATAGAGCCCTTGCCATGGAATTGAAGACCAGAGTCTGGATCCTCAGAACGCACACAAAGGTTGATAGGTGTGGTGGCTGTCTATACAGTGGGGAGACAGAGACAAGTGATCTCTGGGGCAAGCTGGCTGTACAGGATTGGTTCTAGGTTTTATACTCATTAAACATATTGCCCTGTAAATGTCCATGGTGATTTCTGTCTCTATGAATTTTCCTACTTTTGGAGCCTCCCGTGAGAGGAACCACACAGTTGTTATGCTCCTGTGTCTGGCTGCTCACAGTAAGTTCCATCACTTCTGTGTGCTGTATTTTTCAGATTTATTTTGAAGAACAAATAATATTACTTTAAATGGACATATCACATTTTGTTTATCCACTTGACTTTGGTGGATAATTGGATGCACCTCTGTCTATTTCCTTTGGATTTCTGAGTATGTCCCTTGGATAAGACAGCAACTCTATGTTTACCCTTTGGAGCAACCCCCAACTGTCTGCCGTAGCAGTTGTGACATCTTCTGAGGCAAACTGAGGAATGAACTCTATGGAATAGAGGGTGTTCATTTTTATCTTTTCTATGGTTTTTTGGTATCATACTTAGACACTGCAATAGCAAAGGTACAGGTCTAATGGCTTTCTCCTGCTTAGAACACATTCCTGTGAGACGTAAGGACCTGAGGCTTTCCTGCGGTTGATCCACTTCATCATACCAGCTCAACTGACCAGGACCTCAGACAGACGCACACTCCACATTCTACTCCCTGCAAGGCCAAAAGTTTCCTAAGGCTTGGTGCAATTAAAACCTGACTTAATTAAAGCATGCTTCAGGAGCAACGGTTTGCATGGTAAAAGCACACTAGAGAGAGGCTGGGGCAGGAGGATGCCAAGTTTGAGGCCCTGAGGATTCAAGGACAGCCTTGGCAACGTAGTGAGACTCTGACTCAAAGTTTCAAAAGGCTGAGGTACAGCTGTGGGAGGAGTGCTGGTCTATCATGCACAAGGCCTTGGGTTTACTCCTCAGTACTTCAGGGGGAGTCTCAAGCTGGTCAGTAGAAGGTGGTGTCTGCAGGACTTCCTGGTGTCCCAGCCCAACTCAGTACTCTCTGTACTTGGGCTCTGTGGGTGACTGTCTGATGTGGGGTCTAGAAACATTCATGGGTCCCAAGAGCCTTGTTAGAAGTCAGGAATCCGCTCCTTCTGCTTGGCTTGAAAGAGAGATGAGTAATATTCTGGGGCTGATGATACCCTAGCTCCCACCCCAACCTACCCCAATCTATTTCTGTTCTCTCTGACTCTAGAATTCCTTGTCAGAAACCTGACTCTTCACTGTGAACAGATGTTTTTAAGGTGTGGGATGAGGAGGACCCCATAGCCAGTGTCCACAGAGACGTGCAAAGTTCTATACCATGGAATAGCCATGATGTCTGGCAAGGATTACAAAACACTCTGTGAAAGATACAGTTTGATTACTTTTCAGCAGATTCAGCAATCCCCTATTAATTTTACTAAAGTTCAGCATGGTAGGCTCCATAAGAAATGGGTTTAGTTAATAGGTAGTGATTTGTAATTAGCAGAGTGTGTGTAAATGAACACCTCTCTCTAATGGCCTGCATATAATTCTTCTCTCAAGTAAGCGAAACTCTTTTATATATATAATTGATTTATACTAGCAATTGATCAGGCTCCACAGAAGTGGTGAACTTCATCACAGCGGCCTCCCAGGATGCCCGCACTTCTAGTTAGTGGTGGTGAATGAGCGAACTTTCAGTCTACCTGTGAAAGTCTGAATGTTCATAGAGCATTAACCTCTGTTAGCCCGAGATCCTGAGCCTGAGAGGAATTCTGGAAGTAGTCTGCAACATCCAGGTCTAGTGGGCTACCCGCTTGGCATGCTGGGAGTGTACCCTTCCCATTCCAGAAATAGATGTGCCCTCTGCAAGACTGTGCTGCTGTCCAAGCTCGGAGCTCCCAAAGGCCCAGTCAGAAGGTTTGGAAACGCATCGAAGGCACTTTCTAGAACTCACTGTCTATATTTCAGTAGGTATCACCTTCAGGATTGAATAATAAATTGTTCTTTTCTTATCCCTCAAAGTGTCACAGAAGTGTACATATGTGCATGCCATGTCAAGGTTGATGCGATATCTGTTCCTTCCATCTGTCTACTTACTCGTCTGTCCATCAGATTCTTACTTTGTAGGTGAGGGAACTGAAACTCTAGGCAGTTAACCAACCTCTCTAAGGTATCATGGTGAGTGGAACTGTGGAGCTAGGACCTGAGCAGTTCCTGTCTCTTTATTGTGTTAGTTCAGTCCCAGGAGAGCCACTGAGGTCAAACCCTGAAGGGAAGACCTCACTGACTTGACTCTGGGCTCCATGATAAGAATGATGTCTTCTTTAGGAGACAGAAGAGGTGTGGCTCCTCTGTGCTGGTCTTAGTGGTCAGGGGGTAGAGTGCTAAAGCCAGGGATTTCTTAAGGGGAAATCACCACTGAGGATGTCCTAGGGGGAGGTCACCACTCAGGTTTATGGCTTTCCTCTAAAGTGGCTTCTGACCTCAGGTTTGTGAACTCCTCACCTCTGCTCTCTTCCTCTCCTCTCCTCTCCTCTCCTCTCCTCTCCTCTCCTCTCCTCTCCTCTCCTCTCCTCTCCTCTCCTCCCCTCCCCTCCCCTCCCCTCCCCTCCCCTCTCTTCTCCTTTCTTTCTTTTCCCTTATTTCCTTGCTCTCCTCCCTCTTATCCCCTTCCTTTTGTCCCTTACCCCCTCCCTTCTTTCTTTACAGCTCCATGTGCTCTCTGGTTGGTGGCCATTTTTGGAGTTAGACCTGAGCTCATTATTTGAGCATTTATTATTCACAAAGTCCTACATTTAAACCTCTTCTAAAGTTTATTGCCTCAAATCTGGGTGTATCCATATACTAACTACCTAGGTCAAGTGCTGAGAGTCACCAACATGCTTGGAAGGACTGGATTTGGTCTCCTGTGAGTTGGCTGGTGAAAGACACCCACATCGGAGGGATATGGATACACTTTTGTGATTTACTCTAAAAACCTGGCAGATGAAAGCTATCCAAGTTTAAGCCATCTTCATAGAAGAGACGGAATAAATGTATCTTTAAACTACTACACAGTTTTTATAAACCAGGTTTCTAGGAGGAAAGATCCTGCTAGCAGTGGAGATTTATAAATACATCAACATCATGGAGGAAGGAAGGCCTGAGGAGCAGAAAGTGAGGCTGAGAAGGATTCTGCTTTAAGGCTACATCCTCTTTGGGAAGCAATGTGTGATATCCCAGCTTTAGTGGGAGTTAATGGGGCCCACACTCTGTGCTCCGCCCACAACTCATGTTCCCACAAACTCATCTTTGATAAACTTTTCTCTGATTACTAGAATGTTTAAATTACAAGGAATACTTCAAAAACCCTCTTTAGAGAGACAACGGTCAAACTCTTAATTTTTATTCTTCGTGGAGTTTGCCAGTGCCATGGTTTGCTATCCAAAGTTTGGCCCATAATGTGGGGAGGCTGAGGCAGTGGGACCTGTAAGTGATGAGGTCTATGCCGGGCACTTGAGTTCAGCTTATAGCCCCAATACTTGGGATGGTTAAGCAGGAGAAGCGCTATAAGTCCTGAGACAGCCTGGGCTTCCAGAGATTGATGCCTCTCTATAACAAAACAAACAATAATGTAAAAAGCACAGGAGCTCAGTGGGAGATGAGTGGGTCACCAGAGGCACCACCCTAGGATGTGCTGATGCTGAGCATGCAGAATCAGCTCATTGCCAGAAGAAGGCGAGGCCACCCATGCCTGGTCCTTTGTGTAGTCACCATTTCCTCTTTCTGCTTCTCAGTCACACTGTGCAGTCAGGGCAGTTTTACAAGAGAATGAACAGATGGGGCCCTTTATCTTGATTCATCAGCTTCCCCAACTAAGAGCTAAATAAACCTATTTCCCTTATGTAGCACCCAGCCTCAGGCATTTTGTTACAGCACCAGAAAGAAAAAGCTCAAAGGGACTAGCAACTGGATTTATTCTGAAGACAGGAGAAACAGCTGCCAACAACAGGATCACCAGAGTTTTCCATTCAGGGAAAGCTGAAGATTCAGAGCATTTATGACAAGTGTCAAGTGGTAAGGACTTCCATTTATTCTATCTCTTGGGTCTCAGTGCAGTCACAGCAGCAGCAAGTTGTCCAAGGTGTAAATTACTGGGCTAAATTCCATATCTATTGAATCAGAAAGTCTGGTTTGGGGGCCCACAAAGTTAATGGTTTCCTAGCACTAGGGAATGGGGGTGGGCTGGAGGGGTAGGAAGTGTGGGTGTGGAGGGGAACTTATGTTCATATTTGAAAGTCACTGAGACAAGGGATGGGAAATTGAGGCAAAAGAATCAGGTTGCATCTACTTCTTCCCAGCTGGAGGGTTGAAGGTCGACCCTGTGTCTAGATAATCATTTCCTCATCTCTGGTGACAATTACCCCTGACTTCCTACCTGAGATTGGAACTCCAGACACCAATAAAAGAACTTAAGGTCATGTTTTAAGTATAACTCTGAGTATTGGTCATCAAAACATGAACCCCTTTTGCTCAGAGCTTAGGAACAAAAACTTCTACTGCCAGAGAGGCACATGCTGTAAGACATATTTTCATTGACAAACATGGATGGATGAGGAGAAGCTCACTAGGACTTCGGGGAGTGTTACAATAATGTCTGTGACCTATCACCCCAGGCCTAAAGACAAGTGTCATCCACTTTACACTGTTGGTTGTGTCTCCTAGGAGACGAAGTACATAATTTACTGAAAATGTGCACAGAGTTTCTGTGAGTCTCGTGCATTGTGCCTCAGAGCCTGGCTCCTTTTCTGTGGAGTCACAGGAAGAGTAGCTCAGAGCTGCTGCCCTAGGCCACCACGCTAGCACATAGGTTGTGTGCTGGCACTCATGCACACTTCTCAGCATTGATGTCCTCTGCCTTGCCCTGGAGACCCAGCCTCCAAAGGTTGGCTGTTGCCTGCCCTTTCACTGTGACTGTTTGGTTTAGAGGCAGGTCGGGTTCTTATTGTGTAGCCCTGTCTGGCTTAGAACTCACTATGTAATCTAGGCTGGCTTTGAACTAAGGGCAATGCCATCCTGAGTGCTGGGATCATGGGTCTGAGGAACCACACCTGGCCCGCCTGGGTCAAGTGTCTGCTCTCTGGTGCTTTGCAAACCTTAGTTCTAATTTTCATAAAAGCTCAGAATAGTCTTAAAAGTATGCTTTTGAGAATGTTATGGACTGGTCTTTGGAGCTACTGTTGTCACACCATGACAGGCCAACCATGCCGGGGCTACCCCAGAGTGTGCATGTCTTAGTCAGGGTTTCTATTCCTGCACAAACATCATGACCAAGAAGCAAGTTGGGGAGGAAAGGGTTTATTCAGCTTACACTTCCATGCTGCTGTTCATCACAAAAAGAAGTCAGGACTGGAACTCAAGCAGGTCAAGGAGCAGGACCTGATGCAGAGGCCACGGAGGAATGCTGCTTACTGGCTTGCTTCCCCTGGCTTGCTCAGCCTGCTTTCTTATAGAGCCCAAGACTACCAGCCCAAAGATGGTACCACCCACAAGGGGCCCTCCCCCCTTGATCACTAATTGAGAAAATGCCTTACTGCTGGATCTCATGGAGGCATTTTCTCAACTGAAACTCCTTTCTCTGTGAAAACTCCAGCTTGTGTCAAGTTGACACACAACCAGCCAGTACAGTTCGTTTATTACCAAGCAGGGCAGGATTGCAGATAGGAAGGCTGCTGTGGAAGGTACTGCTTCTGCTGTGAGCTTCTCTCTACCTGCTCAACTTAAGGCTAATCCTGTACTCTTGGCTGCTGAAATCAAGAGATTCTTCTCATCCCTACAAACCTCTTTGAGAGCTGGAGATTCTTGCTCCCTGTAGCTACAGAATTTCATGATATTTTCTAGATGAAAGAGTTGATCTTTCTAATTATGTTAAATAAAGTTGATATCTCTAAGACACTTCTTCCCCTTCTTTAGTGTAGGCATATTTCATGGTAAGGAAATAGTTGATGCCACCCTGCTGATCTCCTGTCTACTGCTTAGGACCCAGTTTATTTATTCACTGGCTTTCTTTTTTTCTTCTGTTAGCAGAGTCAAAAATGAGAGGGGGCAGTTAGCTGTTAGCAATATGCTAGGCAGGCACTTGGGCCATTGCATTCATGGGGTTGCAACAATACCAGATGGCTTCCAGAGTGGGTGTGCATAAACATGAAAACGGAAGATTAGAAGTTAACTCCTCTGCTAAGCATCACATTTCCTGCTGGTGGTTGATCAGACATGAAAACCAATTTAAGTTCAAGGACAGTTTAGTGTTCTCCTACCTTTCCTTAGACACAAGACCTCACAGGGCATGTCCAGCTTCTAGAGCGAGATTCGGATGCTACGCTGGGTGTTGGTATTATTCCACCCCCCCACCCCCCCACACACCATGCTCTCCTATACCTGGGCATCGCAGTTAGGTGCATGGCTTTTGGTTATTCATCTCTGGGTAACTTTTCTGAAGTGTGGCAAGACTGTAAGGCACCCACAGAAGCTAGCCTTGGTGAGGATTATTAGCAGAAGACAGTCACAAGGGGCTCTGATGCACAGCACGGGAGGTGGGCAACATATGACTGTTTATCAAGGAGGCCCCTGCCTCTGCTCTTACAGTCCCTACGGAAATGGTCAAAATGCCCAAAGAAAGCAGAGACTCAAACTACTTAGTTGTTTATAGTGGTGTTTCTGTTACTGATAAATATCACCTGTAATGAAAACCTTTTGTGTTAATTACAGGTGACAGGGTAATAAAGCTACTCAGTCCCTGCTCAATCAACAGACAATTCTGCTTTAGTTGTTGGCATCTTACAGTGGTGCACTTGGGGCTTTCTTCCAGCTCTTGGAGTCTATTTCTCATCAGTATCAGGGGATACTGGAGGCTGGGTAGCTTTATCCAGGAAAGAGGACTCTGTCTCACAGTTCCGGACATTCAAGGGCATGATGTCAGCACTGGCTTGCCCTGGCGATGACTTCACAGTAGAGGGCATGGGCTGGCTATCATACATGCATGCATGCATACAAGAGAGACCACCTGGAGATGGGAATCTCCCCAGGAGAGGGGGTCACCTCCTGAGAAAGCTAACTCTGGTCCTCACAGGAACTATCTACAGTCATTTTCAGAGTCAACGCTGCCAACAACCTTCCACCAGACCCCTCTTCTTAAAGATCCTTCTTCCTAAATGCTACCACACTAAAGGTCATATGCTCCACACATGAACCCTGGGGTATACTACATCCAAACCATGACAGCACCAAAAGGTGACACCTACTTACTCCTGCCAGGCAGGAGGTGACAATGAAACCATGGGTCGTTCTGAAGCAGGGCGCTGTTTAAAACCTTACACTGCCCCATGAGCATGTGTTTGGATGAATGTGAGATAGATTTACTCCTTGAAAAACCAATTTAGAATTCCTGGCCACACAAGTCATTAGGAGCAAGAATACAAACATGTTGCTTGCACTTCACCTGGTTCTGTTTGATGTCTTCAGCGGGGGCACCGTATGAATTCCTATACAAAGTTGAAACTCCAGTGTTTTGAGCTAAAAAGTAAAGAAAAACAAAATTATTAGCAATGAAGGCCAGGTTCCGAGGATGGAATGATGGGTACCGAAGCTGGTTCATGGCCCGATACAGCTTGGTTTGTCATAGAGCTTCCCAAATGGAAGGACCTCTTTGTCCCTGAGTCCCCTTCTACATATTCAGATAGAAGAGAATCCACTCTAGGAACTTCCATAGCCTGTCAGCTTGCGGACAGGGTCAGGGCAGGTGCGGCTAACAGATGGTCATCTTGCAAGTTTTATTGCCTTCTTTCCTGGTAAAAACCAAAGGATAATAAAAGCTTGTTGCCTGCACTGGAGCATGCAGGAGTCTGAATCAGCAGCTCAGCTTTTAGCTGGAGAATGACAAGAAAGTAATTTCTAATTTGAGTGCACACACATGCTTGGTCATCTTTCAGACAGTTCATTCTCGAAGGCCTGAAGGCCATGCAGACAGCGCCATTTCAACATCCCGTGCACACCTGGTAGGAAGTTTCAGAATCCTGTTGGGTACAGAGACAGAAACCCACACTCCATCTTCTCATGTGCCTGGCTTCTAGTGAGAGGAGGGAAGATATTGTACTTCTAGAAGAGGTACCCATTTCATCAATTGGTACCTTGCAGGTATACGCCACAGGCCCAGATGAAGGGCACTATTCCTCTGACATACACTAAGAGGTCATGGTTTAAGAAACATCTGGAAAATGTAACTTGTCCAGGGCCAATAGGACACAAAAATGTTTGAAAATATCCCTGGCTTCCAAGACCTGAGAATAATGAAATTTACATACTCCCTACTCTCTTAGAATCAGTCACACCTGATCAGGACAGGCTATCAAGGGTTAACTTCATATCGGCCACTGCTATCATTATCGCCTAAAGGCATATAGTAATTGAAACCTTGAAAGATACTGCTTAGAAAGTGAGGATGAGCGCTCATCTCTGGGCGTCTCTTTGCCTCCCGTGTGTCAGATGCACATGGAAGTGTGGCTCTGTGTACCCTTGCTTATGAACGGTATGGGGAGAGGACAGAGCAGAACGCCAGATGTTGTCCACTCCTGCTCTCCACATTACTGCCTTACCACTGAAGTGGCATCTCACCATCTTGGCTAGAATGGCTGGCTATGAAGCACTCCAGATACGGCTGTTCCTGCCCCTCCAATGCCGGAGCTAAAGGCACATGCATGCAGCCATGCCCGGCTCCTTACGTGAGAATCACACTTAGGCTCCCAGACTTGTGAAGCACGTTTCTATTCGTGGAGCAATTTCCCCAGACCCTCATTTTCAGTTCTATACCACTCTGCTAGCTCTCTGACTACATGCACATCTCACCCACCTACTCGTGTCCCAACATCCTGTCTGTCCTGTCTTCTCTCCTCACCAATCTCCCACAGAGTGACATAATCCAGTCCATAACACAGAAGGTTAAATCTCCCTTTATCCCTGATTCTCTGATCTGGTTGGTGTTACCGGCTAAGATGACTCCCTGTTGCCCATGGCGTGCAAAGTTGCCCTTTCTACGTAGTCTCCAGTTTCCTGTCTCAGTATCTGTTCGGTCCCTCATTGTATTCAGCATCATGTGACGGTACCTTGTCAGAGAACTTGTTCATTGCTGACCTTGTTTACTGCTGCCTTTGTATATAAGGACAGATGCCCCCATAAAATCAGAAAAGTATGTCTTGTATCCTCTGTTTGGATATCTCTGGGATATCTTGGTCTGTTTCTGGGACTGTGCGTGGATCTTCACAGGGCAAGAGATATAATTACGGAATAGTTGAGTTAAGGCATGAACCGTGGAAATTTATCTAACTGCCCACCAAAAATATGCTGATAAAAAATGTCTCTGCAAGCTCAAGGCAACAGGCTTGTCTTTCCTATCTGGAATAATGCATTTTAGGGGGCTGGAATGTCTGTACTATTATAATCTTAGCCTCTCTCCAGGTTGCACTGTTGGTTTTTAAGAGAGTGAACAACGTTCACAGGCCTATGAAGTGGAGAGCCTCAAGGATGCTCACCATAGAGAAGTGCCTTTCTTTGGTGTGTGTGTCATTCCCTAAACACTCAGTTTCTAACAGAAAGGAGTAGACTGGCTTTACAAGGCATACAGACATTGACAAAATCAGCAGGTTATCACCTGATGAGAAAGGGAAGTTCTTACGGAAAGACAGATTCCCCAGATAAACTTAAAAGTTAGGCTGTGCAATCAGGGATCAGGCGGTACACAAGAGATTCCTAGGCAGCTAGAGAAATAGCTGCTAGCATCCTGCATGCTCGAGCACACACAGCTGATCCTGGGAATTCTGAAGGCCCCTGGGTAGCAGAGGTGAGACGGTGTTCTCAGAGACATGAACCGAGCTGGAAAAGGGATGCAGGAGAGGAAAACAGGACGAGGACCTGGAATTATAGCCGAGGTCGAGATGACAGCACAGGCAAGGAACTGTGCCCACCACTGGCTTTCCAATGTTGCCTCTACTGCCCTCAGCAGACAGCCTGTCTCCACTGGGGAACGGTTGCCTCAGGACCAAGAAAGATGGAAACACCTGAGGTTTCTTCCACCAAACCCTAACACACCTTGGATTCAATTTTAAATAAGAAAATATTGGTTTTGACATGGAGATCCTAAGAAAACTGATTTTATGAGCCAGTTCTTGAATGAAGGGTACTTCTCATAGTTGGCAGCTTTTCAGTCCAGTGTGATGCATTTGGGGCACTTGGCCAGTGACTCAGTTCACTCCACTGACGGAAAGAGGCGATCACTATCTTCAGGCTCATTACCCAGACCTCCACTTTCGTCCTTGCCAGCACCTCCGTCACACCCACTTCGCCTCCATCGTTACTGACACATTCCCCTCTTCCTTCGACACCCTTCCATGGAACTGGACCTCTGCCATCTCCCAGCCTCGTTAACACCTTGGCCTCCACTACCATTACTGAAGCACCCCACTATTATTGTGGTCACAAGGTCACCAGCACAGTCGGGTCCCCTTCTTTCATTTCCACGACAACCACTAGCACCATTGCCACCACCTCTGCTGCTCTGTTACCAAAGCAACCCTCGCCATCCGTGTCTCTCATTACCACCCTCACACCACCTCCACTGTCTCTCTGTCACCTCCGCCTCTTGTTGTTTCCACCACCCTCGCTACTACCATGGATAGCAACCAGCTTTTATACAAACCCCCGTTGACTTGGGAAGGACTCCCTTATATAAACAAATTCAGTAAAGGAGCTTGGGTTTCTTCTAGATTGTCTACATGACTAACAGCGCTGTTTTGAATTGAGTGGGCAGGTGAGTCAGAGCTAAGCTGTCTGAGCATCTAAGTAGGTTTAAAGAATTCTATACATCTCAATAGCAGAGTTGTCAAGACCGTGGCCATTCTCTCGGCAGGAGGGACATTAGGCATATGATACATTTTGTGTTTTATTTTACTATGTGTGGGGGCAAACTTATATACCCCTAGAAGCATTTCAATATGAACATATTACTCTTAAAAGCCTTTGGGATGACTCTACTGGGCCGGAGAGTTGAGAGCAACACTAAACTGTTGGGAATGTCATTAATCTTACAATTACTCTTGAAACTATAATATCAATCTGTCATCCAAGAACTCCAGGGCTGTGGCTACCTGGGGCAATAATAATTATAAACCAGACTGGTCAGATGAATTTGCTTTCACTATTAATGCAGGCTAATCAGTATGCATTAGATTTTCCGCTGGCACCTCTGCGCTTGGGACTCAGAGTCTCAACGTTCTTGGTCCATGTCCAGTGGTGACTACAGCAGTGTTTATGGGGCATGGGGAGAGCTGTGGTGATGGAATGAATTCATTTCTTCCACTCAAGGGACATTTCAGGATCAAGGGTGACATGTGCCTCTGTGGGGTCTGCATGTGGAGGGAGAAGGCAGACCTGGGGGTGCCCATGGGACACATCTGTTTAGCGCATGTTTTCTTATGCAGCTGTGCAGGGTTAACACAGAACACACTGCTGCTGGGGTAAATACATTTGTTATTGCAAAAATTCATCTTATCTGTCCTGGGTTTGGAGATGTTTAATAAATCATCCAATTTGTCTACTCTGCTTCCCTGCAGGTCTGCACATAAATAACAGCAGCGACCCCGTGACCCATGCTTTTGAGGGTACCGGGATGAGAGTGTCTCTGTGACTCTTTATGGCTATGTCCTTTGCACCCCAGCTTTATCAATGATGTGAGCACCTGATCTTCTCTTAGAGGCCATTTCTCATGGCCTATCTTCAGGAAGGACCCATCTTTAAGTCCATGTGGCAAAAAATTGTGCTTAAAGTTCCCGATTACAGTCGTGTGGCTCAGGGATTCTAGTTTCACCCCCTACAGGAGCCATTGGCCCCCACGTCCCATCTCTTACCCACAAGACAGTTGTAAATGCCCAAGAAAGACCGTACAAAGGAGACAGGGAGTTAAGGCTACACCTACTAAAAGCCAGGGTAAGCTAGGAATTCTGGGAGGGGATCCAGCAGGCACAAGTGTATCAGCTTTGGCCTCCCTAGAGTTCCAGCTGATGGGATGGAAAGATGATGGCCCTGACTAAGATAGGGATGGAGACAAAAGCTCATCCATTCTCTAGAAGCTTCCTGGGCACTGCTGGCAAGAAAAGAAATGATCTCCGTAGGAGTCCTGTGGGGATCTCTTGTCTTCTTCCACCAGCTCCCGATACTATCAAAATCTCAAGTACTCCAGGCAACAGGGTGCAGCTTGCTGCCTGAGGCCCTGGCCTCAGTGTTGGCCTTGCTCATGCACGTGACTGTGCTCACCTGTCATGGTGTCTTTTCTGGAGGTGTGTTCTCCTTTAGTTCCGTGGTAAGTGGCGTTGTTGCCAGCGGACTCATAGTCCGTCTTCCTTTCTTTGAGGCTGATCATTTCCCGAGGTGAAGCTGGGGCACTTGCTACATGAACACACGAGGAAGGTTATTTTTTCTGCATCTCATTTCATGGTACACATGGCTTTCCACATAAACAGTTAACTTCCTAAATACACACGGTCCAACATATAGCACTATGGGTCCATGGATCACTTAGATTTTCTTTACTTTTTTGGGCTGTTGTTCTTACCATTCTCCCTCAGTCCACGACAGCTGCCACTTTATCATAACTGGAACAGTTTGATTTGGAGGCAGGCAACTAAGAATTACCCCCTGGGATCATCTTTCTCAGGGAGAAATGGCAGGGACGTGATCTTCCCTAGGTGTACACAAGAGCTTTAAGAATGAAACTGGTCTTTCAAGTTCATTCTCCTGCCCCTCCCTCTCTCCCTCACGTTCTTTTTAATTAGATACGCTTCAAAGGAACTGTGATAGTCTGAGCATCCCTAATTCGTAAACCCTGAGCACAAACACTCTGAAGTCTGGAACTTTCTGAGTGCTGACAATGACAACCGAGGTGGAAAATTCCATACATCCTACCTTGTAACACGGGTTGCAATCAAAGCCCTCAAAATAGCTTAGACTTTTTGTGTTTAGACTCGTGTTCTCCGCTCAAGATGTCTCCATACTATATGTGTGTGTGTGTGCGTGTGTGTGTGTGTGTGTGTGTATTTAAAATGAGTAATCTGAAACATTTCTGTCCCAGCCCTTTGAATAAAAGACATTAGACCACGTTGACACTGGAAACTCCCCAATGAAAAGAAATACAATCTGACTGCCACACAGAGCTGCCGAGCAGCTGCCTTCTGTAAGACGGGAGCAGCGCCTTCCACAGGAGTAGCACCTTCCACGTGAGGGATCTGTGGGGCCAAGCCCACACCACCACCAGGCTCTTCTCCAGGTGAAGGGCACTGTTTTCTCTGACAGGGCATTTTGGCTTCAGCTCTTGTGGTGACCATGTTAATAATGTCTCACATAGCCTGTATGCTTCAGCTGCATGTTGACTGCTGGCCACAAGGTGCTACCTCACCATCGGCCATGTTGCTATTTCTAAAAGAGATGGGTTGTAATTATAGAAAGGATTCCGTGGGGAATTTCATGGTCTTTCTTTCTTTCTTTCTTTCTTTCTTTCTTTCTTTCTTTCTTTCTTTCTTTCTTTCTTTCTTTCTTTCTTTCTTTCTTTCTTTCTCTTTTTTAAAAAGTAAATTGGCACCAGAAACATGGAAGTCACAGTTAACGGGGTGGCTTGGTAGCAACTCAACAGAGAGCCGGTGTAGAGTGGGAAGAGGCAGACAATGCCAAGGGGCCATAGGGGCGTGGCCAGGCCTGTTCCTACCGTAATGGAGACATCACACACAGTATGCGGACCTCAGCCAGGGTGGATTTTAATCTTCCATTTTCCTCCGACTTCCTGAACCCCAGGGCAGCGCTCCATTATCTTGTTTCACCCAAATATCTGATGAGTGTTTAGGGACTTTCCTCGAAATCCTGAACTATTTTTTTTTATTTGAATTGACCATGGAAAGGCCTTGAGATCCACTCTTAGCAAACATTCCTGCTGGTGAATAAGTTGTTTTTTTTTTTAAACCGGTTTTAACATAAAGCCCTCCTTGCTAGCATCTAAGCCACTTTCCCCTGGCACGCCTCAATTTATCTTTCAGAGGATCACTTACATCCTGTGCAGGGCTGTTCAGCTGCAGCAAACAGGGCTTGCTCGTATCCTGAATGTATCTTTTCCTACCATGTGAGTCATCAGATTCTGTCATATTTAGTAAACTCTGCGTGCAAATCTCTGTGCCAGACACTGCAGGGAGCAGAGGTATGAACTGTGCTGTGCTTGCTAAACTTGGGGCACCCCGGTGATGTAGGGAACGGACGAATGGTGGGAAAGTAAACAGGAGTGCTGTTTTGCTGTCCGGAAAGAACCTCACCGTGTCTCAAACTGACCAAAATGAAACCAGGCCTCACTGCTCAGCTCTTGTAGCGCTTGGCGGTTTCCAACTCTGACTTCTCATCAGAAATAATTCCCCCAACTCATTAAATATAGATGCCTGAGCCCCACACAATACAGGTTGGGTCAAAGCACCCAGTGGGAAACCATGAGCATTGGCTGCAGTGTTCTCATCTCTCATGGGGACACTCTCAGAGACCTGACCCTGCTACCCAGGGACTCCAGCTCTCCAAGAAGAAATGGGAGGCTCACGCAGATGAGGGACAGAGGGCTGCTGGGAGAGTGCTCTGCGTCTTACATGTCTCATTTTCATGACCATCTTACCCCCTCTCTTCCGTTTAACCTTCTCATTCTGGCAAAGTCCTTCCTCTGTCCTTGTTCCTCTGGTCTTGGGTATCCTTGCATAGAACCTGGCCAGTTGGGAGTCAGCGCTATCAATCAAGAAGGCACAGTATTTTGGAGCCCTTTGACCAAAGCTTTTTAAAATGAGAGCCTAATACTGCACAGATGGCAGTGTTTATTAAGCTACATGAAGTGTGTAATTATCTCCCGAGACCCTGCACATGGTGATGCGTTGAGTCTCCAGTAAATCAGGATTAAGCTCCAGGAAAGATCAAATCATGCGAACAAATGTTTATTAGGTGTCTGGATGTGCCTGGCCTAGGAAATACCAAGGCAGAACACTTGTTGAACCAATCCTCATGCTGGCCCTTGCCTGCCTACTCCCGGGATGGCTTTTCCATGTCCCAACATCTTTCTACCACCTCTGTCACTTCATCTCCCTGACACTGATTGGCTGACTGTAGCTCTTGATTAGAGTTAACCAGCCAGCCTCCTTCCCTGTCCCAGGTGCTCTTTAAACCCTCAGAATTGTAGAGTTAGAAGCGTTAGTGCCCACCTGTTCCCGACTCTCCCCTAGTTGCACCAAATGTCCCAAGGACTACCATACCTTGAACTCAAAATTTCATGGGACTTGGACAGGGTAACTGATCTCTCTGAAACTTTATTTCTTTGTTTCTCCTTTTCCTCAACCCTGTGACAGAGTTAATTCTGGTGTAAAAGATTAAGGGCAGTCATCCTTAGGGGCACAAAAGCCCCTCTGCTGGGCATATTTTCTATCCAAACCACCAAGATGCTGTTTCAAAGAAGAGGATTTGCTCAATGGGGGTTGCGGAGCAGGGGAGGGAAGAGAAAGATGTCACAAGAAGAGATTCAGGGGACCCAGGGGACCAGATACAAGTGGGAACACCTGGTTAATTAGTCTTCATCCATTCCCCAGTTAAAAAGTAAACATCAGACAGGGAAAGATGAGCTTAAAACCCGATACTTTGAAGAAGAGCACAACAGGGCACTTGTGTTAATAAATAACATACATATTTACCTTTCATATTTCCATCTAATCTTTGTGATTTTTCAGAATGATGGGAAAATCATATAAAGTGTTTTAGAAATGAAAGAACTGAGATCAAAGGTTTAAGTGCTGGAGATTTGGCAGAATGAGAGAAAAATTATGAATTAAAGCTGGTTATGATACAAATTTATTGATAATTCCTAGGTTGTAATCAGCAGATGGGGTATGGGATAGTTAGATATTCACAGAACTCTGGTGTGCGAACTCTTGCCTGCTTCCTTCATACAATCCTTCCTGACTGAGTACATGACACATTCCACAGACAGGAAGCAAGAGCAGCCCAGACTGACTCTCAGTCTGTCCCTACCCAACCAAGTTGCCACCACAACAGAACATACTACCCAGTGTACAAACCAGACAGATCTTCTCAGTGTGTGCCCAGATGAGGGGCTGGGAGCAAGCCCCTTGGCTCAGGAGGAAGCCAAGGCCTGGGCTGCCTCTTACCTGAGCGGTTGTTGGGAGACACACGCACAGGAGAGATGGAGGGTGTGCGGGAGGAGGAGTAGGGTCTTTGTCGATCCCTCTCGATGGTTGAAGATGAAGCTACAAAGTGATACTGTGACCATCCATCCTGCAAAAGACAGCAGACTCCTATTAAGCAGGGAAGGCACAGTGATGCTTCGCCTCCTGACTCTGGAGTTCCAAGCGTTTGAATTTGCAAAACATTTCAGCATTTGTCAGAAGAGATTACTGAACTCTGCACATCACCACGGCTTAACCCAGAGAAATGGGAATTGAAGACACACCTCTTCCTCCTCCAGACAGCCTGGCTGGGAAGGTGGGCGGTTTTGTCTGCTCCCCCCCCCCAAATATTAAGTAAATGGTTTCCGTGCCAACTTGCTCTGCCCATACGTGTTATTCAAGACAAAGATGCTTCTCAGAATGTCATCTGACTCAAAACGTCTGACTTTGCCAACCTGGCTTCAGCTCTGCTCCCCATGGCCATGCACAGGCAGGCACCATACAAAAATAACCCTGGATGAGAGGTGGCCTTTTCTCTCTTCCCTTTCAGTCAGTGAAGCAGGTACAGTGGAATAGTCAAATTGTAGAACTTAATGGGCTTCATCTGGAAAACCGTGGATGGGACATGAAGATTTCTATTCTGATGACACGCAGTCATATTCTTACAAATGCCATGGCATGGTGTAGCATTGGATGCTGGAGACCAGGGTGCAGCTGGACCATGGTGTAGATGGATCACAGCTCCTTACAGGCAGCCATGCTGTAATTAGTTTCTGGGAAGCTAAGCCTCACGGCTCTCCACATCGTTTATGTTTGGACTGTTGATCATTCAATTCTTTGTGTTCTAAATCAGCTCAGAAAATGAAGATACATTTTGAGGGGAATGTTTCTGCTAAGTGAACATGCCCCTGGTCCCATTAACCATGTGCATTTTTGTAATCTAGCTAGCAATAAACTGTCATTTATTTACTTCTTGATGTCACTTACAAAGGGCTCAAAACGGGTTTAGACACATAAACAGCTCTGGGAGATCTTTTCATTTATCATTTGTCTCTTTGCTCATTCTTCTTTTCTTGTTTAAGTTTTAACTCATTCTTGGCCGCGCATGTGCATGCGCGTGTGTGTATGTACACGCACATGTGTGTTTGTATGTGTATACTATTATATAACATGCTTAACCTAGGATACTTTTGTACCATCCATATGGCTTGTTGACATTAGATAAAGCTCAGCGAAGAAAAATGGAGACTGAGGAATAGCCACAGTAAGTAGGGAAGAACTGTTAATCCTCATGGCTGGCGATAAGGAACTTTTTAAATGTCCACAACTCTGCCAACCCGAGCAGTGACCCAGAAGATGTGCCCTTCAGCACAAGACCCAGCTAAGCTGTCAAAAATGTGATATGATATCTGACACCTCAAATTGGTTTTTATTTTTAACACATTAAACTTAAAACTGGAGACTGTTAAATCTCTCTAAGTAGACAGAGATGAAAATACAAAGAGAAGTCCAAAGTCATGATGCTTTAACCTGCCACCGGAAATCACCTGACCTTTTGTACGTCCCCCTCCTACTGTCTTTTCACCAGTTCTGGGTTCTGTGACATTTCTTATGTATGTCTCTAGGAACTTTATCATCCCCTGAAGCTGTAGTTTTCTACAGTGACATTTTCAGGGGTTCCGAGGGCAGGGGAACCGGGACAGAGCTCCACTTCATGGTCTCAGTTCTTTATCATTAATCTAGTGCTAGTGCTTAGTCACTCTAGTTGACTCCTCTTGTGATACCCCTGAACTTAACAGAGAGAGAGAGAGAGAGAGAGAGAGAGAGAGAGAGAGAGAGAGAGATATGTACACAGAGATACACACACATACACACACACACACAGATGTACACACAGACATATAGACAGAGACATGCACACACAGACCTACACACACAACACAGACATACATACAGGCACACAGACATGCACACATAGACATACAGACACAGATACAGACACACACAGACATGTACATATAGACATACACATGCACACAGAGACATGTACACATAGACCTGCACACACAGACATACATAGACACACATGCATACACACAGAATACACACACAGACATACAGACATACACACAAGGATGCACATGCACTCTCTCTCTCTCTCTCTCTCTCTCACACACACACACACACACACACACACACACACACACACACACACACACACACACACGCTCACCATGCAATGTATACATGCATGCCCGTAAGTACACGTGTAGAGGACAGAGGTTTCTTCCTCCACCACTCTCCACCTTATTTTGAGTCAGGGTCTCTAGCTGAACATGAAGTTTACCTTGTAAGTAGGCTAGATGGGCAGCAAGCCCCCAGGGTCTGCTTGTCTCTCCCTCCTAGCACTGAGATATAGGTGTGTACACTGTACACCAGGCTTTTTACGTGGGTGCTGATGGTCTGAACTCATGTGTGCATGCTTCTACAAGAAAGTTGAACCACTGAGCCGTTCCCTCGACCCCTTCACTTTATGTTCTTGATCATATGGCAGACATTTCCAACAGAATTCTCTTCATGGCGAGACATCCCCGATAGGATGGGATGCAGGGCTGAGTGACTTGCAAGTTGTTTAGGACAGTGTGTATTTGCCTCATAACTTCTTATTATAGAAACTGCAAGGTGCTAAACTCACATCAGCGTAGACTTTGTTAGGTGTGTTCACAGGCTGAATCAGAGTTGCTGGTCGAGGCCCAGACTACTCTCGGCCTCGTCTCACCTCCCTGACAGGTCTCACTTATGGAGAGGCAGAGAAGGCTGTTAGGAGTGAGCTCCACTCTGCTAGTGTTAGCAGTGTGATCACCCGGATGCTCTGTTCTAGTTTCTCCCTCCCCCCACCTTTAACCAAGGGCAACAGAATTTTTGAGCATGAGGGCTTCAAGAGTAGCTACATCTGTATCTGGATATCTGTATCTCTACATCTGTATCTCCACATCTGTATCTCCGTCCTTGAGAATCTGTTTGCATTGTTCTGAGGAAGGCCTGGGCATACTTCCTTGCTAGATCTCCATCCTCTCTCTGGTTGATGCAGTGACTCACCCTAGTAGCAAACCACTGCCTGTAGCTTTTCTGCAGAGGTACAGGTGGTGACAGTTAAGTGGAACGCACAAGTACATATACATTTTTTATTATGTCTACTGTTTTGGCAATGTCACATAAGGCATTCTCCATGCTGACTTCTATGGAAACAAAAGTAGGTCACAGTCCCCGAGCTGAGAGGTAGCATACACATGCTTAGCCTGGCCACACTTGAACATGTGGCCTCTCTCACTCTGTGATTCAGTTTTACATGTGCACACCTTCTAGCTGTTAGCTCGGAGACCCAGCACAGCACCTTTGCTTCCACAATCTGTTTGGTACTACCAGACCAACTCTGTTTGTGCCAGGTAAGCAGGAGGCAGGAAATGCAGGTGCATCAAATCACAACAGCGAAGTGTGTACTGCCTCCAAGGCTTGGGCAATCTAGGAATAGAGTACAGTTTCCGTTCCCCACCAACACTGCATGCTCACATCAAAACTAAAGACTGTAGTGATCTGTCTCCCAGCTGTGAGGCCAATAGCCTTGTTGGTTTTGAAACCCTGGTGCTGGGCTTAATGCCGAACACACTGATGCCTGACATATGCTTCTTGGATTTTATGATGTAAGATAATAGCGGTAATTATTGTAAAACAAAGTGCTCATCAATTCCATAGGTGTTTCTGCTAGTTTCTGCGAGTTCACACAGTTCACACTGAAGCACGGGCAGCAGAGAGAAGCCAAACCGGACACCGATGGAGCCACCGGGCTCTCTGTACTCTCTGGCTCTACCTGCGGATGTTCAGAGCCTTATGATCTCTCTCTCTCTCTTTTTTTTTTTTTTTTTTTGGTAATGTTTTAGTGGAAAGTAATCACATGAGAATCTTTTTCTGCCAATAGTCCATGACATACACACAGCTGGGCTGCAAAGCAGCACTGGTTTAGCTGAAATAGTTCAGAAGGGGCCTTTAGCTCGGCGGTTCCACCAGGGTCAGTGGGGGCTTCTCTCCCCTGCCCATCCAGACTTCAGATCTAACCTTGGGAGCAGTTCTGAAGCATCTGTCCATCTGTGCCTCTGCCCCCTGCATTGATGCCAATCCTAGGCCCATCTTTTAGAGCATGGGACCTTGCTCCTTCATCTCTGCTGTCTCAGAAAACACAAGCTTCTGCCCATAGCGAAGACACTCAACTTTCCTCCACCCCAGGAGAACTGGGGATAACAGGATGAGAAGGGAGAGGACATCACATTGCTCATTAGATGTGCTCCAGTTTCTTTCAAGGCTGGGTCCAGGCACTCACACCCACTGTGAGTGGGCCTAGCCTACTGAGGGACCGGTTCCTGAAGGCATTACCTAGTGGGAGGGACTCTTACTGGCTAGGGAACAGTGAAGATAGACTCACACTCCAGAAGGTGTGCTAACCATGTCATCCCGAGGGGTGGAGAGCATTGGGTGAGATGGAATGAGAACCACGCTGGGGCTTGTACGCAGACTTCCAGCTGCCTCTTCCCCAACTGCCCCTCAATCAGGGGAAGGACGGGCAACTGTAATGTACATCAGAGGAGGAAGGGGATTGGGGGCTGAGTTGTCTCAGGTCATAGAAAAGCGCTTATGAGAAGGCGGAAGGGAGAGAAATGTCTCAACAGCCGCTAAAAGGAAAGTCTGGAGACTTAGTGGTCAGGAGAGAGAAAGTGGGGCGACAGAGCAAATTCTTAATAAGCAGGCAAGCGTTAGCAGGGAATAGGATTTTGAGTTACTTGTTCTGTGGCTTCCAACCTCTGCTTTGGGGAGATGAGCTTGGGAGGCCATGCAAGAATGGAGTGCATGGTGACAATAAAGAGCCACAGCTGGATAAGTTCAGTGTTGGTGGCCCCGTTTTCAGCACTCCACAGCCAGTTTTGTTGCATTGTTTTCTACACTTAGAATTTAGATTTGGCAAACTCTTATGACAAAGAGACATCTCTGACTGATACAAGCTTCATTAAGTAATTGCCTTTGACAATAAACATTGTTCATTTACATTGGGGACATCAACTAAAACCCAACATAAACACTTAGCAGTGGCTGCCCATGTAGAGTCACTGGCCCTTTTCTTTTTTGTTTTATAAACAGCTCTTAAATTTTCTTCCTCTGATAAGATTTATTTGGCTTCAGAACAAGGATTTCTCAGTGGACACCCACAAACTACTCAGTGTTGAAGAAACAAATACAAGCTTTTCGCCTTTGCTGTCTTTGAAGGTTCTACAGCCCCTAAAGCCTGTCAATTCTCATTTTCTTTGAGTGACTTGAGATAGACAGGAATGTGTGTTGCCAATCCTTTGGGCTTTTAGTAACTCAAGCTCGTCCACTCACCAACCTCAGACACTTAGAGCTTGTCACTCACATTCCCATTTAAGACTTCTTTGGTGTGGAAAGAATTGTCCGAACAATCGTCAAAACAAACATTGTGGCCACCCTCTGAAAAGGCCCAAGTTGTGTTCATGTATGAAAAATGCTTATTCAAAGATGTGCTGTTTTTCAGTCCTTTCTAGGTGGAACAAACTCATTAGTGCAACTACACTAAGCAGAGAATGAAAATCCTGGGAATTAGCGCAGTTCCCTCCTTATGTCTATAGAAAATCTTCACTTGCTCCCACACAATGGCGGCAGTGTTTGATGCGTAGTCAGGGTGACTGAAGACCAGGTCAGCTTTTACATAGCGATGAAATCTTCTACTGTTCTTTGTTGTAATCATACAAAATTCTCTCTATATTTAAGGTAAACTGTTTGTTAAAGATTCATTTAAGCTAATTCTACCAACAATTCTAGAAGCCATTAGTGTTAAATATTTAAACGAAATGTTAAGGGCCAAAAGGGAGTGTTTGCAGTTTAATGCGGGAATAAACACTACCTGACAGACCCTGGCTTTCATTACTTTGTTTCAGCTCTGTTGCTTCTAAAGAAATTTAATTAAGTTGATTTG
Source organism: Uromys caudimaculatus (assembly GCA_028551405.1). Classification (NCBI taxonomy): domain Eukaryota; kingdom Metazoa; phylum Chordata; class Mammalia; order Rodentia; family Muridae; genus Uromys; species Uromys caudimaculatus. The sequence continues at coordinate 8,005,587 of CM052716.1, forward strand.
GGTTTTAAAGGTACAGTATATATAAGGATGAGGCTCTTCTGAAATACCATCTTTTATAAGCAGAACTTATAAATCCATTTTATGAACTCAACTTAATTCAACTGGGCTAATTCTGAAGACCTATGATCACCAAGGAGACTTGACAAGTTGGAAAGAACCATATACACTTTAGTCAAAGAAGGCAAACTGCCATTACTTGTTGGCATTCAATAGGCACCAACAGAAGAAAAACAAAGATCTTAAGAAACGTCTAGACCATAGCAGCCTCTTCTCTAGTGTCACTTTTGGGACTTTAGGTAAAAAAGATGACTTTCATTTCCCATTTGTGAGTAAAGTGGCCATGAACACATCTGAGCGAGTATCTATGGAGCAGAATGATTAGTCTGTTGGACATATGCCAAGGATTGGGGTAGCTGGGTCATAAATGTCTTGTCAAAGACGAGTGGAGAATGAAAATGTGACACATATATACTCTCCAGCAGTAAAGAAAAATGACATCATGAAATAGAAATATAAATGGATGGACCTAGAAAAGACTCTACTAAGTGAGGTAACCCAGACCCAGAAAGGCAAATGCCACATGTTCCCTTTTACCTGTGGTTCTTAGCTTCAAATCCTCAGATACAATGTAAGTATAAAGCATGAAGTGTCTGCAGAAACCAGGAAAGTATAAAGGGGTCCTACTGGGAAGGGGTCTTGGCAAGGGAACAGTGGGATACAGGTGATGTGAAGTGGCGAACAGAATAACTGAGATGGAGCTAGGGAGGAGAGAAGGTTGTCACTATAGGAGAAGGGAAGAGACAAATAACACCAACGTTGTTTGACAAAGCCTTAACAGATAATCTTATTTTATATTCACCTAAAATTATACCCAATATTATGAGTGTACGTGTTTGTATATATGTGTAGAAGTGTGTGTGTGTGTGTGTGTGTGTGTGTGTGTGTGTGCTTGAGTTAAGCCACTTAGACTGTCATGTTCCCCACAAGAACCATACACTAGCCCAGTGTCAGGCATAGGAAACCTCCTTTACAGCAGTTGGCTAGGGAACTCAAAGTGACTCCCAGAACAATACAGACTATTGATGTAACCCTTGGTGGCTTCTTAGGTGTTGGAGGTGGGCCCCAACTGCCAATGACAACACTTGACACGATTGCCTCTTTCTTGCGGTTTAGCCTCCATGATTCCAGAAAAATAGTATTCAGGCTGCCCAGGGGAGGAAGCACTTATGAACCACGACAATTACCAGTGCCGCAAGATATGCATAAAGATGCCTTAAGTACCATGCACGTGTTGGTGGCAACCCAAACCATCTAATTTAACTAAAGGCCTACTCAACAGGAAGCAAAGCGTGCCTTGTACTGGAAACCTAGCTGGCTTACTGGGGTGGTGAGGTCACAGACCTGAGGAAATAACCTAGTACTGCAACTTTACTAGATCAGCACCGTTCCTCACTACAATCTAAGCCTTATCCTTATTCCTACAGACAAGTGTAGCTACCAAGTCTAATCAAAGAAACCTTTCTTTACAGCAAATGAAGATCATCACATAACCACACGTGGACACAACGCACAGATAACTGGATTTTGGGGAGTCGCACCCCACAGTTACATCTACATCACAGTTCCTGCATCTATGGCTCAGGGAACATTGAGAGACAGAAATATTGTAAGAGCCAGAATTCCAGGAAGTCTGCCATGAAAGTCTCTCCTGGAAATGGCTGTGTAAACAAGACCAAAACAATGGTGATATCAATGAACATGTTAACTTGGAAGGGGGAAGTTTTCCCCGTGTCCTAATCCTAGGCAAAGAACAACAGGGAAGTAGTGATTACCAGAAAAAAGAAGAATTAGCATTTCTCAGGGATGAGGCCAATTGTTGGCTGTCCAATGCAGAGTGGTCAGCCTTGAAACCACATGCAGACCACCAATAAAAATGGATTCAGCACACACACTGTGATGGTTTGTATATGCTTTGCCTAGGGAGTGGCACTATTAGGAGGTGTGGCCTTGTTGGATTAGGTGTGTCACTGTGGGCATGGGCTTTAAGACTCTCGTCGTAGCTGCCTGGAAGCCAGTCTTCTCCTAGCTGCCTTCAGAACAAGAGGTGTTCCAAAGTTTCTCCATCCCATGTCTGCCTGGATGCTGCCATGCTCCCACCTTGATAATGAACTGAACCTCTGAACCTGTAAGCCAGCCCCAACTAAATGTTGTCCTTATAAGAATTGTGTCTGTTCATAGCAGTAAAATTGTAACTAAGACACACACACACACACACACACACACACACACACACACACACACACACACACGAGATAATAATAAAGAAAAAAGAGGGCCATAGCAGTGATTCAAAGAATGTTTTATGAGGAGTTGGAGGGAGGAAAGGGAGGGGGAAAGTGATGTAATTCTATTTCAATTAAAAATATTTAAAAGCTGACTTTAACGGTTTTTTAACCGTGTCTTCTGTGTTCTAATTAATAATAAAAAGCTAAACTTGGGATAAAATTGAACAAAGTTCAGCAATCATGCTTATGGATCTGAAAAGAAGGCTTTTAATATATTATTTTCACATTGCAAGTCAGGTTTTTTCATGTATGCTTCTAAGCCATCACTAACTTGGAAGCTCACCTGGGTTCCACCTCCTGCAGAATCTTCCACAGAGGGAAAGGAGGTTGACCTTGAATATACCCCAGTAAGCCTGAATCCAGAGACAGATACAATAAGTGCTGATAAGTACTGAGCATAGTACTAGGTGAGAAGAGAATGTGACAGGCATGACCCCTGAGGGAGACACAGGAGGGATGAGCATTTCCGTACAGCCACAACAGTAACCTTTGGGCTAAGAGCCCTGCAGTGAAACTAGTGTTTCCTAACCTGGAGATATCTAGAGTCCTGAAGATTTCCTGGAAGGAGCAACAGTTAAACTGGAGTTATAAGTAGCCAGGCTTGGAGGGAACAGAGGGAGACTGAAGAGTTAACTTGTATGTAGATAACGAGAAGGCCCTGGGGTGGCCTACAGAGGAAGGACAAGGAGAAGCAAGGCTAGAGAGCCTAAAGAAATAAGGGAAGGCAGACTCAGAGATAGGGTAGGATGTTACCCTCAGAGAAACTGGACTCTACTGGAGACTGGCAAGGCCAAACATGGAATCAGAGGAGTGCACTCTGAAGATGGTAAAGATGGTGCAATAAAACCAAGGAGGCGCTGAATGAAAGAGCAATGAAAGAGGAAGAATAGCCTTGGGGATCATGTGGAGAGGTAAGTGGTGATGGGAGGACCTTTGGGAAGGACAGCTACCCATGGACAAACATCACATAGGTGTTTGTACAGCTAGTCTCTCATATGCATTTGAAATGTAGGAGAGACAACAGCTAGAGATGCCAATGTGGGTATGAGTCGTGTTCAAATGCATTCAGATGAGGGCCACTGAGGTCAACTACACAGGATAAGATGCCAAGCAAAGAGAAGATCAGGGACTTTAAAAAGGAAGGAGAAGGAATGTCTTGCAAGGTAAGAGCAAAGCAAGGAAATTAATGCTCAAAAGCCCAGAGGAGAGTCTTTCCCAGAGGATGAAGTATTAGAAATGCTTCAAGTTCATTTCCAACCATCTACAAGGTTCATTTTCATTTCTTCCTGGACAATATTCCCCAGACTGTCTTGTGTACGATGGCTGTTGTTTAATTTCCTTAAGGATTTGCAGTACAGGGAGTTGAACCCAGGGACTTGCACATGTAAGCAAGTACTCTCCCACCAAGCTGCTTTCCCGGCCTCCTTTCTTACTTATAGTTTGAGCCAGGATCTTACTCTTTTGCTCAAGCAGGTCTTGAGTTTGTGTTCCTCCTGCCTCAGCTTCTGAAGTAGCTGAGATTACAGGCCTGTGTTACCAGGCATGGGTGAGTAAGAGCCTAATATAGAGGCCAGTGGAGGAGATGATATCATCAATGCCAGCAATGACATGAGCCTTATAGTATACTAGAACTACAGGTACAAAATGTACCTGGGGTAGAAACTGACCCACCCACTCATAAGGCCGTCCATGATGGCTACCCAAGCAGCAAATTAAACCTCTATGGTGTTAGGTCATTAACCATGAAAGTTGAGGTTATAGCCGGGACTCCTCCTCAGTTCATCCAGACAATTCTGCATTTAGAAATGATTCCAGCACAGTGTGAGGGCAGCTGTAAGGACTCCCCTCAAGGACAGAAGTATACAATAGAAACCAGGAAGACAAAGAGACTGAACTTCAACTGGGGAAACTTAGATGTGAGGCAGATATCAGTGTGAACATTGGAGCAGGGTGGTCAGGAGAGGAGACAAAGACAGTATAAAGAGAATGTGCATCTCCAGAGCAAGAATGAATAGAGGAGGTTGGTGATCCGGCAAAGAGGGAAACATTCACACCCCAGTTCTTTTTCAGAGAAAGTAGCTTCAGAATATCAGATCACAAATGGAGAAACATATATCCGTTTTGGATTGAGTCCAGAAAGAAATAATTGTAAAGCATTCAAGGAATGGCTGTTGAGACGCACACTGCTAAGCAGCGAGGAAGTATGTTCATACCCAATATGAATATGCTCACTTAGAAATTTCTAGAACCTAGAAGATAATCAATCAAGGAAACAGGAGTTCAGTTGCACACTGAATGAATGTAGAGATGGATGTTTGTTAGTAGGCCTGAGAGAAGGGCACTATGGGAAATTGGGTGGGATGCTGGGGAGATGTGTGTCACGATACAAGCTGACAAAGGAAGACACCTTTGTACCTAATGTGGGCTGGTTGTAGTGGTTGAGCAGAAGTCTGAGGTTCATGGACAATGAAGAAGTCCAGGCATCAACAGATGTGAAAGGCTCAATGATGTCTTGGTCTCCAAGCAAAGAATATCACTGTCTCCCAGGAGAGAACTAAGTAACGTATGGACATGTCTCCTGAGAAGAGGGACCAAAGCCAGCTGCAACTGTTAGCAAGGCTGGCTTTCCTCACCGTGGGCCTATTTCTTCCTCTATTTAACCAGCTTGGCAGGTGTGGGATGGACATATGAACTCGAGAAGATGGAATCAACCAACCAACCAAACAAACAAAACAAAAAAAGGGGGGGGGGAACTTAAGGTAGGTGTGACATCACCCAGTCTATTTTGATTTGCAGAAAACAAGTGGCTGAGTTTGTGTAAAGATGACCAAGTGAGCTCCCATATATATGTGAGCTTACATTTAACTCGTTGCATTTTCTAGTGCTTACTCAAGCCTTTCCCCCTTGCCTTTTATCCCTGCAGTTTTTGACTTAAAACCATGTGAGTGAAGCTCTGTGGTGAAGTGGGATTAGTGAGGAAGTGTTTAATTTGGGTGCAGCTACGTGGCTTTCCCTTCCTTGGGGATCTAGTGGAGCAAGAGCTGTAATTTAGTCACTTTGAGTTCAGCATCTGCCACGGTCATTGATTTCCACTTTTGCACAATTGATTTTTGCTACCATTCCCATTTGTGCATTTGGTTTTGGACAGATATCATATGATGAGTGTCTGAGAATTGTCTCTCAGAGGCCAAGGGATCTCATGAAGAAAGACCCTCTTTGTCAATACAAACATCACCAAGTAAATTCCCGGATTTATGAGGAAGGTGTTCATAGCTGGGTGTAGCCTCAGTGTTTTCTTCTGCTACCCTACCTTGACATCAAGTGATTCAGAAAGAAAACACATGAAGAGCTACGCTTGAGAGCCTTGAGACACAAGCTATGCCTTGGATATTTATTTGTTTATTTGTTTTTAGAATCTGGACCAAATCTTCATTTTTCTAGTCACTTCTTGGAGAAGAATTTTCTAGCAGAGTAGAAGGATTAATAAACTCCTGGTGAGCAAGTTCCCTAATGAAAACAGTAGCTTTCCAATCTAAGAGTTTAATGGATTTTTAGAGAGGACTTATTGCTCCTCCATCACCATCTTAGATACTAAGAAGTAAAATCTATTAGCTCTGAACATGGTAACAGTGAAGGAGGCATTGAAGTAGTCCTCAGTCTCCTTACTGTCAATCTGAGAATTCAAAGTTTTTGAATTTTGTCCTTGCCTTGAATTTCCTTGGCAGTTTCTCAAAACAGTGTTCTACTTCACACAGGAACCCAGAAAATGGATATGATGAGGTATTGTTACATATGCCCCCATCAGTCCAGTTGGCATGACCAGGGCAGCTGGTCACCTGTGCATCATGGTTCAGAAGACTCCACCAGGCTGGGTTACTCTGTCACCCCTGGTGACCTGGGCACTGGAGGGAATCTGCAGCATTGCCTTGCCTATCCATAATTACTTATTGATTTCTTGTTCTGTCTGTGCAACGGTAGCAAGGGCCAATGGAATGACTACAGTGTCAGGAAGACAAGGGACACCTGTGTTAGAAAGGCTGGGAAGGGCGTGGCTCTACTCCTGGGAAAGCTTATTATCCACTTTCTGAACGGATGATGGAACCTGAGAGTCTGTCCATCCAGACGACAAAGGGAAGGACATCTAAAATCAGTTATGTTTTGGGTCCCATGTCAAAATATCAATAGAAAATTCAGTACCACATGATGTTTCATAGTTTCCAGCATAGATGGTTCAGCCTTCTTCGAGACAAGAGCTCTCACTATGCAAGATATCAGTGTTTCACATGGGGCAGGGGCATTCCTAAAACAAATTCGCACCTGCCAGATATATTGGTGGATGATAATTAAGTAATTTCTATTTCCTCTGATTGTCCATAAGAATTGGATTGTGGTGTTTTATCTATCTTTGATTTGCTACTGGTATTTATGAAAGAATGAGTTAATACTCACAGGGAGACTGGGTCGTCTTTTCTCTTGGGGCATTTTACTCTTAGACTAAAAGTGATGTGCTTCAGTTAGATGACTGAAGAATCATCTGTCACCTAATGACAGGGACTGACCTGCCTCTTTTGCAGTAACTTCACAGGGCTTGTGCTAAGGATATAGAAGAGGAGAGATGTTAACCTTCCATTCCACTTGCCTTCTCCATTCAGAAGTATTTTCACGTTGGTGGGAACCTTACTGCCACTACTGCCTCCTGGTTCCTGCTAAAACAATTGTAACTAGGAAGGCAGAGCAGGGTTGAGTGTACCCCAACATCCAAAATCAATTACCCAGAGATGACGACCAGGATGATTGATGTTGGGAGTGTAGCTGTTCCCAAAACTTGCCAAGAGCAGCCTGGACTTCCAAGAGGCATTGGTCCTATAGGCTGATCCTATTCGGGAAGTCCCATTAACACTCCAGGATCAGATCACGGGTGTTGACTGAAACCTGGGGAGTGAGACGCTAAACTGGTGTACTCCCCATAAGTGAGGAAGGAGTCATGCACAAAGATGTTATGGGGGAACCGCAGGGGACTTGCTGGCTGATAATATCAGCCTAGGTGCCAAGCCAACCAGGCAGGATTAAGTCACCTGACAAAATGCTCAGGCACATCAGCTACGATTGTTTTGTAAGAAGCCATTTTGTCACAACATGAGAGCAAATATGAAGCTCTTGTCTGAAATTTTAATGATTAAAATCAATATAGTATTCTACTACAATTGAATTAGACTATGGTTCAAAGTGACAAATTGGCTGGCGAGACAGTTCAGTGAGTGGGAAGGCTTGTGGCGTAAGCGTGAAGAAGGGAATTCCAGTTCCAGTACACACATAATCCTCTGGGAGTGGCTGAGCATGTGCCTGTGACTGCAGTTCTATACAAAGTAGTGACAGGAGATTTCCTGGGGCTCGCTGGACATCAGCACAACTCCAGGCTCAATGAAAGACTGTCTCAGAGGAACAAGGCAGGAATAGGATATCCGATGTCTTCCTCTAGGCTCTGCATGTACACACACACACACAGACACATGGACACCCATCCCACAAGCCCATCCACACATAGTCCCATAACACACACACACACACACACACACACACACACACACACACACACACGGTCTTGTTCAAACACAGAGTCTACAACATAGGGCCTTCAGGACAAAAACCTGTGGGACACCATAGTGATAGATCACTCTCATTATTGATTTGTTCAAACCCATAGAATAGACATAGCAGTAATGAACCCTCAGTGAAACTCCAGGTGATTATGATGTGTTTATCAATGGAATCACATGCCCCGTTATGGTGGCACATGCTGACAATGGGGGGAAGACTGTCTATGTATGAAGTAGGGATCATATGAGATACCTATGCTCCCTCTCAGCTTTTGCATGAACTTAAAACCACCCTGAGAAACACAAAGATTTAAAGTTTAATCGAGAACGGTAAACTTTCTAAAATAACAAAAAAACCCGGAGTCCAAATGATAAAGAAGCTTACGCTCCAAGCAAGTGCTGTGTAAATAATGCTCTGGAAGCCGAATAGGCTGCATGAAATTTAAACTCCACGCCTGTTACCCAGCCTGTGTTCAGGAAAAGTCTGCTAAAGTGGTCGTGAACAGAACGCCTCATGAAGACCCATAAAACAGTGATCTACACTGGCTGGGGATGAGATAAGCTTCAATTTTCTATGCCATTAAACTGTGGGCTGTTTCTTCACAGATACTGGTGTCTGTAAGAAGAAATTTTAAGTTTGGCACAGAGAGTAATCAAAGTAGTTGAGATAAAGTAAGAACTGTGACTTTTTATTAAAAGAAAAAGTTAAAAAGCATCTCCATTACTTTTGCCCGAGACACAGCTTTGGCTTCTTTCACTGATTACAGTCTTATTTCTCATGCATACAGATGAAGTCTTTTGCCAGAGGTCCTTATGCATTTGGGAATCCCTTCACTTGGTGCTTTCCATTAGGGTGAATATTAATTGTTCCAGGGTTGGAGACAAGCGTGATTTCAATGCTTATGGAGGGATGATGAGTTGTGATGTAAATAAATTCATGGTGCAAACTCTCCCGCAATGAACGGAACGGAAACTCTACCATAAGCATAGACACTTATGTAGTCATTAAATGGTATAGTGCCAGGATACGGGAATATGCTTAGCCATAGGTTTAAAATACTGAAAAGTAATTCAAAGGGTGAATTAGAAATAATTTATTTAAGCCCATCACAGTTTTAACTGTTTCGCATTACTTAGCAGTGCCCTTAGTTTGGATTAAAGAGAGTTCAGAAAATTTATGTTCAAGGGAGGTAATATCAAAACTGCAGGAGGAATGAAGGTTGAGACGAGCCGTGGGAGGAAATTCAGATTTAATGGATGGTCTGAGGGAAGCTCAGGTATGGCTGCATAGCTTAGCCACCTTGCAGGAGGCGGAGAAGCTAGAGAAAGAGGCCCAGGTTGGCTGTGGAAGGACTCAGGACTCATGTCAAGATATTTAGACTCTGTCCTGACGACCATGGGGGCCCCAGAAGTCATGAATCACATTGACCCTTTAGAAAGTTTACTCCTGTAGTCCTCTGGAGAGTGGACTGGCAAAGGCCAAGTCTAAAGATAGGAAGCCCAGACAAGAGCTCAGCCGAATAATCCAGCATATGAGGTGGCTGTTTATATGACCCTGAATGTAAAACAGGGTGGGTAGAGGCTGAGATCTAGATCTTGCAGAGCCAGGGAAGATGCCTGGGCACCGGCGTGGGGAGAGGGGCTAGTTCGTGATGACAGTGAAAGGGAGGGGCGCAGTGTCTGGGATCTGATTTCAATGGGGTACTGCAGAAAAGTTTATGAAAATAGGTTGTGTAGAAAGCTGAAGGCATAAAGAGTGGCTAGGGCTAAAGAAACAGATTGAAGTGACAGCCACATGTGGTTAGCTACGTCTGGGAGGGAAGAGTTCTGGCCACTCTGGGGAAATAGGTACATCAGACAAAACAGTCCCAAGCGTCAACAGCTCGGCACATCGAAATGTAAGGAATGAACAGGAAGATGAGCTGCTCAAGAAGGGAGAAGGCACAACGGAGCGCCTGAGGCAGGATGGGGGATGGCAGTGCCATGGGAGTCATGGGAAGACTGCTCTGGCTCATTTGTTCCCCAACATTTCAAACTAGAAGCACGTGGGCCCAGGGGGACACTTGTGTGGAGGACGGCTTTGCTTCAACTCATGTCTTTTTGTTTCTCAGGTTTCACTCTGACCTTCAAAGTAATCGTGCTCTTCAGTATATCCAGGCCAACACACACACACACACACACACACACACACACACACACACACACACACCAGAAATACCCACCCACAAAGCCCAGGGCAGTTTCCATGTCACGTTCATGTCATAAAACCCTGAGCCTGTGGCTCTGCTAAGCCTCCACACGTACAATTCTCCCCTCCGGGCTCCATTATAAAGCAATGACTAGCAGGTAAGACTGTGGGTAAAGGATGCTATCCCAGCATCTCCAGACAGCAGGACACAGCAGGGGACCAAAGGGAAAGGAGCAGGGAGAAGGGAGATGGACTTGAATCCTGGTGGTAATCCTAACAGAGTAAAACCTTCAGCTCCACACTCTCAGCAGCTTGTGGAGAGGATGACAGGGACAGTGAGCGCCAGATGGCATGACAGTCTTTGAATCACCATCTGAAACTCCCTTGTGAAGATGACTTCTGTGTACACAAGCATCGGGGTGATTTCTCTCTGTTTGACTTGACCATAAACAGTCCCAGCCGGGCAGGGGCTACGGCTTTTATGCCACACATGGGAATATAAAAGGTGGAGAGGGTCCGAGGGACACATGCCCACCAGAGGCTATGAAAGGTCATTGATGGAGGTTGAGGAAAGTTCCCAGGTTGGATATACAGTACAGAAGGATGGCCTTGTGTAACGACCTCCAGGCTTCTGCGAGCCTGCCCATGTGCCCAGAACTAAGATTCTGCTGGTGAATCACACACTGCAGCTGACTACTGGAAGAGCTTACTTAATACTCTAGCAATTGTCAGGAATGGGAAAATGGAATGCAAACGGTCTATTATATCTCTGTGCTTGCTGGTGTGAAGTTTTGTGCATCTTGGGTCTGCCAAAAGTCTTGACAAGTATACTGGCTGGTTTTGTGTGTCAACTTGACACAAGCTGGAGTTATCACAGAGAAAGGAGTTTCAGTTGAGGAAATGCCTCCATGAGATCCAGCTGTAATGCATTTTCTTAATTAGTGATCAAGGGCGGAGGGTCCCTTGTGGGTGGTACCATCTGTGGGCTGGTAGTCTTGGGTTCTATAAGAAAGCAGGCTGAGCAAGCCAAGGAAGCAAGCCAGTAAGGAACATTCCTCCATGGCCTCTGCATCAGCTCCTGCTTCCTGACCTGCTTGAGTTTCAGTCCTGACTTCCTTTCATGATGAACATCAATTGGAAGTGCAAGCCGAATAAACCCTTTCCTCCCCAACTTGCCTCTTGGTCATGATGTTTGTGCAGGAATAGAAACCCTGACTAAGACAACCAGTGAGCTACCCGAGGTCATGGTGCCAGGAAATGGTAAGGTTGTACCTTTGACCTTGGGCCATTTGATTCTGATTCTATGCTCTTTCTATTTCCACAAGAAATACGGCAAGGCTTTTATGCAGAAATCTGATGACAAATGTCATTTGCAGACATTCAGTGTCTAGCAGCAGGGAAGTACAGCCCCCCTTCGTCTCCTCTGTCTCATGGAAACCTGGAGCCCAAATTCATTCAGGAAGATTAAATCACCAAAGACACGTGAAAGGACTTGCATGCCCATGGTCATAAGTTACCGCAGTGGCAAAGGCTCAGGTTATCCCGATGCATTAGAACTCAGAATGTCTAGCTACTTGGGTGTGAGGCTCTTCTGTCACAGAGATGAGAAATTGTACTTGCTCAGTGTGGCTTGGAGGCAGAAGTTGCAGATAAAGAGAAGTGTGTGTAGAGCTCTGGTTAATTGTAGCTACCCTGGAGTGGAAGACCATGCTTCCCTGGGTCAGGCTTGCAATCTACACTGGGAATATCTAAACAATAAAATGACTGCTGGAGCTGACACTGCTTTTGTTCTGTCAGGCTTTTCAAAGCAGTCATGGCACCACTTTTCTGGACTACCCTGGCAGCTGAGTGTAGGCCCAGGTTGAGGTCTAGCTCCTTGGATGTGAGCTTGGCAGCTTTCTACTCTGTCCCTGCCCAGCTCTTTCACTGTTCGCCTGGAACAAGAAGAGGGACGGGGGAACTTTCCTTACACAGAAGAGATGCAACCTTCAGTGTGTGGCAGGGTACCATGAGAGACTCGAGGGCCCCTGCCTGACCATGTCCACAGCAGGGGGAGATGCCTATTTACATACATCTTCTATAACTGAGTCCACTTCGTCGTGACTTTGTGTATATTTCTGCTATTTATTGGTGACAGCTCATGGCTAGATCATCAAGAGTCACATAGAATGTAGGCAGTTGCTTTTGTATTTTGATACCCTCTTCTCACATTTATTTCCTGTTTCCCCCAGCCACCTACTCTAAGAGTCCTCAGACATGGTCCCACAGAAGCACTCATTTTTCAGGGGGCTTATTTTCAGTCCCAAGTTCTACAAAGACAAGCACTTCTGGTTTCGCATGAATCCAGCATTCTCGCAATTTCCCTTACATTTGCTTTTATGAACTGTTCACTAGTCGTTCACAGTCATTCACAGAGAAGGGATTTTATAGGTCTGTGTAATGTTAGCTAAACATAAGGGTTGTTTAGAAATGCTGATGTGTTATATAATGCTCCTGTGATAACCTCTGAGTATTTTTCTTCAAGTGGATAATCCAAATGGGCTCCACTCCAGTTGAAGGTCCAGATAACCCAAGTGTATTCTGGGAGCACCAAATGCATCATGAATAAACCACAGTTTTGTTTGGTTTTGTTCAGAACCCACAGAGCTAAAGTATTCTAGCTGATTAAATGCATCTCTGAAAAATAAGACAGATGAGCTAACGATGTGCATGTCTGGCCTCTGGGCCTGGCTGTGTGTGAACTAAAGTCGGTGAATTGAGACCCCAATTGGGTCTTAGACACCCCAATTTCCATCTTCCAGTCTTATGTTCCCTCTTAGAATGCCCTTACCTCAAACCCTTAATTATGTAGATTTTAAACCTTCTTCAAGATTTAGCTGTATAATTTTCTTCCCTTTGAGCCATGCTTCAACACCTAAAGTGTGTGATTCAGAAAGGAATAGAGTTGCCAACAATTGCTCCATCTTTCACACTTGCCCACAGTCATGGCCTCTGTGCTGTAAGTTTTCCTTAGCGTCCTTCATTTTCTGATCTCTAATAGATTCTAATAGGTAGATTTGAAATGAGGATAATTAAAAGATATGGATCAGACAGCTTTTCGGTGGTGTATTGTCAGTGAAGCACAGAACAGAAATTGGTCACCCTGCCGATTAAAGACAATGGAAGATGAAGAATAAACCGGCCTTTTTTGCAGGACTTTCAAAGGGAAATGATTTTCAGTGCTCAGCCTTGTTATCCAGAGAGCGTGTGACATTGAGCCCAGAGGCGCCTGTTTCATTTCACAACTTCGTAATTTGAAAATGATTAAGAACAGCTCTTTCTCAACATTTTTTTAATCACGGACCAACTAAAAACATCATATTGATTTCTCCAGCCCATCTTTCTCGAGTGTGCTCATATGAAACACATTTTAAATCATCTCAAGCTCTTGAGGTTTAGCTCCATTAAATTCCTGTCAACACACTCTTCTTTTTATGAAAATAGAAAGACAATTATGCCTTTTGAACTCTACTACAAACAAAGTAAAAACCAAAACACCAAAAAAACCAACAACCTTCAAGTGAAAAGCTCACACTACCATTCAGTAAATAGCTTGAGAGTTTCCCACGGTGCACACAACAGGAGCAGGTGCACTGCAGAGGAGTGGGCGTGCCCTGGATGTGAGTGCAGGTGCACAGTGGGAGCACATAACAGGGGCAGGTGCACTGCAGAGGAGTGGGCGTGCCCTGGATGTGAGTGCAGGTGCACAGTGAGAGGCAGTCTCCTGGAGCTTCTGCAGCCACTGGCTCGGAACCACCAGCTCCATTCAATTTAAGGGTGACCATCATGTCTGCCTCTCTGTTTAACAGGATGACCTTTTTCTGAGGGAGATTTCACTTGGCTTCTGGAAGAGCTCAAGGAGGAGCTAAGCAAAGAGCATGGAGGTTAGAATTTGATGCAAAACAGAAAAGAGCCCCCAAACATTTCCTCATCTTAAAAAGGAAAATATTTAGCAACACTCAGGACCAATCTGGAATATTCCTGTACCTCATAGTTTTATGATCTAGGTGTCAAATTAAGCACACCATGTCTAGAAGCACAGAAAAACTTGGAAAGAGAAGTGCATAAGTTGCGTTTTATAATCTTAAAGTGCTTCGGGGAAGAAGGAGGGTCCTTGGGGAAATCTAAAAATAGACTAAAACACACGAGAGCCAGGTATTAAATATTTTACTTTTCCAACAGTCTTGACGATGACAAAATGTGCCTCTGGCAAGAGGGCTCTCATGCCTGACGATGTGAGACACTGCCTGTGACCTCACACTGCTGCTCAAGAGGCTGCTACCTGCAGGGGCTGGTGGCATGGGACCACACACTGGTGCTGGCTTTCTCAGCAGGAGGCTCCTTGGCTGGTGGGTGGAGCCCGCCCGCCCTGACCGCCCTGTTTCCCCTTGCTAAACCCTGATCTTCCTCCTTGTGCATTTGTGGTGTTCTCCATCTCTACCGATTAGTGAGATTTACACTCTCCACACATGCTCAACTAGGAATAGCTGAAGAGTGCCCACCCGGCCTCCAAACCCTAAAGAAAACTACAGCATCCTATCATCAATGGACTCGGCCTTGAGCTACAGAGCCAAAATCTCCAGAAATGGGACTTTCCAGGTTTTAGTTTTCCACCACATTGAGAGTGAAGATACATTTAAAGGTAAAATGTGATTTCCTGCTCAGCATTTGAGCATACAGAATGACTACCAAGCCTCCAGTGACCCATGCAGGTCAGGAAGACCTTCATCTCTAGCCTCTGGGCATCCTCTTCAGGCCTAGGAACACAGAGCAGCTACTGCATCTCGCATTGTTTTTTCCAGCTGCCATAGTTTTGACTCCCTCAATTTTTCTTGAAGTATTTGTTCCCTACCCCCCTCCCCCGTGTCCTCTCTGCAATTACTTGTTCAAACCTGTTGGTGATTTTTAAAATTACTTTTTTTTTTCAAAATCCCTAAATTTAAGTACAACTTTTTTTTTTCCTATAAAGCGAATTAGCATTACTGAAAATGTTGTATCAGGCATTCAAAATAGCTAGAAGGGTGAATCTTGAATTTTTTTTTAACATGAAGAACAATACACGCTTAAGAGAATGGTTGAGGTAAATATCTGGAGTGGGCCAATGACCAATGGATATATGTATTGAACCAGCATGCTGTACTCTATAAATACATATATTTATTATGTGTTAATTACAAAATGAAAGAGGAGGATGGAGAGGCGTCTTGCTACTTCAGATCACTCCTTACTATTCCAGGAACCCCAGTTCCTATCCCAGCACCCTCATGGTGACTCACAATCTCCTCTAACTCTAGACCCAGTAGACTCGCTGTCCTCAGCCCTCTGTGGTTTCCTGCATCCACATGCACACACTCAGGCACACACATGTAAAGTAAATAAACAAGTGAATAAGTCAACAATCATTTTAAAATAGATCACAGGGCTGAGGAGCCGGCTCAGCAGGCAAAGCTGTTTGCTGTTCATGCAGGTCTGGAATCCACGCAAAGGCGGAAGGAGAGAACCAACTCTCCAAGTTCTCTGATCTCCACATGTACACCAAGAAATATATGCCCACATAATCTTTCAAACACACATACACATATGTAATAATAATAATAATTAATAAAATTTTTGAAAAAAATTATAGGCTCTTAAGGAATCAAAAGAGGTCATTTGGGGTAAGATTCTATCTAGCTAGTCAAGAAGGTGACAGCCTTCTTGGTATCTTGATATATGGATAGAAACTTTGTCATCATCCTGACTCTTGTTTCAGCTAAGGCTTTTTGACAAACACTTCCTCTATATGGAATACTTCTTACTATGGTCATATTTGGCACCTTTGGGCCCCAAACCTGGGAACCCACAGCCTCAGGTAAGAAAAGGCAATCTTACCTTCTTGTACAGACTCCTCAGATCTCGATACTGCCACATGCTGTTTAGGACCTGAGAAGCAGCCTTGACCACCTTTGGAGAGTGCCTGACAAAGAAAACACAGGAAATGCAGATGATGACTAGGAACTGCACTGTCTTGGCAGGAAATATCAAAGTCAGCACCCTGTTGGTTTTTCTCTTCAGTAAAGTATTGTTTCCCTAGTTCCCATTCTCCTTCTCAGCAACAGGCCTGGAAAGGTAACAGGCGGGAAGGCACGAGAATTTGGCAAAGAATTTCAAAAACACAAACACAAGAACAGTGACATTTAGGGAGAAAGCAGTACAGCCTCTGTGATGGTTTGTATATGCTTGGCCCAGGAAGTGGCACTATTAGAAGGTGTGGCCCTGTTGGAGTAGGTGTGTCGCTGTGGGTGTAGGCTTTAATACCCTAGTCCTAGTTGCCTGGAAGCTAGTTTCCTACTAGCAGCCTCTAAATGAAGATGTCAAACTCTCAGCTCCTCCTGCACCATGCTTATCTGGATGCTGCCATGTTCCTGCCTTGATGATAATGGACTGAACCTCTGCACCTGTAAGCCAGCCCTAATTAAATGTTGTTCTTTATAAGAATTGCCTTGGTCTTGGTATCTGTTCACAGCAGTAAAACCCTAACTAAGACAGTCTTTAATTATAAAGTGGAGGAGAAATACGG
Organism: Uromys caudimaculatus; assembly: GCA_028551405.1. Taxonomy (NCBI): domain Eukaryota; kingdom Metazoa; phylum Chordata; class Mammalia; order Rodentia; family Muridae; genus Uromys; species Uromys caudimaculatus. The sequence continues at coordinate 8,022,315 of CM052716.1, forward strand.
GGTTGGGGAAAAGTGATTCAGTAGGGCTGGCTGGAGTTAGACAGTTTTTGCAGCAGTGCTGTGCCACACGTGGGTAATAAGAAGAGCAAAGATGCCCATTTCCCCAGCACACAAGTGCAGGTGGGGCTGGCATACTGACCAATGAGAGCACACGTAATTGCTCCTTGTTGCCTGTTGATATCAAGCATAGCACACTACTCCCCCACCCCCAAACACACACACCAAAGATACCTACGAATGCCCATGAACAAAAACCTATGAAGACCTGGATGCTCAAGTCCTTTGGATCAAGGTCATAGGAAGTTACAGTTTGTTAAACTTTTCTTGGGTTGTCTTTGCAAATGTTATGAAGGCACAACCTATTTACCTTTTGTTTCAATACCAATCTGTACATCAAAATAGAGACTAGGCCAGTAGATTCAATTCCCATCAGATTCTTGAAGGTCCCTTAGACCGGTGCTTCTTAGAGAAGTTTTTTAACTACATGTAGATCTTAGTTCTAACAGACTGCTTTTACCACCAACTGCTTAACTCCGGTGTGTGTGTGTACTGAGAATTTTGGTTTCTTTGAAAAAACATATAGGAATATGTTTTTGTTTTAATCCCAGGTATGGAATGTGGGGCTGCTTCAGATTGTCCACGGCAGCTGATTTGCCTCCTGCTCTAGCATAAGCATGGTTTTGCCAGCTGCAGATAGTTTCTGTGACTGTGTGATGTTTAGAATTCTGGGGACTTTTCAGAGGATAGATAAATGCTAGGGCCCCAAGAGGAGGGGTAGGTTGTTGGTTGGTTGCTGTTGGTCATGGTTTGTTAAGTAGTCATGAACAAAGAAGAAACAATAAGAAATTAGATATCCTGACTGCAGAGATCAAACTTGCCCTAAGGAACTCAACAACTCTAATCAGCAGGAAGTAGTCTAAGGTTACAGCCCCCCTTTTCCTCTCTATCCTTTTCTTTCTCTCCTATCTAGTGCTAGGGGTTGAAAGGATGGAAGAAAAGGAGTGGAGAAGGATAGAAGAATGAAAATCCCACAAAGTAGCAGATGCAGGCTACACTAGTGGCCACCGTTGATATGGTCTACCTTACAGGCCAGCTTGCTTGTTCCTGTGAGGAGTGAGATAGTTTTGAGGGCCATATGGTCCTTTGTCACATTTACTCAATTAACTGTCACTCTAGCAAGAAGAAAGGATGTGGCTATGTTTCCATAAATACAATACTGTATTACACGAAACAAGGAGAAGGTAGGGGCTGGGCTGTAGGCTTGTGGTCCATGGGACTCCTGGTGTTGGGTAAGACGTTATAACTAAAGAGGCCTCCAAAGCAATGAACAGTCTAGAAGCTGACTGTTAGGGATGACAGATCCACTGAAAACAATCTCTGAAGTGAGACCAAAATGTATTTGATTCTTACACCCTTTTTTTTGCCTCTTCCTAAAGAGTCAGAGGATCAAGACACCTGCTATTAGACAGTGTCTTCTAATCAAGACAGGGATGCTGTATCCATGAAATTTCAACAATATGGCTACATAAAGTAGATCCACACAATGACACCAGATGATAAGCCAATGTGAATGGGGGGTGTGTGTGGGGGGGTGACTCTCATAAAGTCCTACTCCCAGATGGGGATATATAGGCAATTCATGGCTGCCGAGAGAGGGAGAATCAGTTTTCTTCAGGAACAAGGCCCCTGGTAAGTCACCCAATCTCAAACGGTTAGTCCCAAACACATGCACACCAGAGCAACACTAAATGTACTTATTAAATCACAGTTCCTCTCGCTCTCGCTCGCTCTCTTTCTCAACAAAATAAGTTATAAGAGTCTTAAGAAATCATGAATTTTAGAGGGAGTTGGGGGATTGGGAATTGGAAGTAGGAAAGAGAGGGTGGAATTGTTTTATAGAACTCATATGAAATATCAAAAAATAAATAAAAATACATATTTTAAATAAAACAGCCTTTGAGATTCAAAGGAAGCAGATGGTAGATGAGTTGGGGTAGGCTTGGATTTGAGAGCCAAATTAAACAATTATTTTGTGGACAGGCATTTTGTAATGAAATCATAGGCTATCGGGATATGGTGCATAGTCTAGCTGCTGTTTTTTTGGGTCTTCATGTTTGTAATTTATGTGAGCTAAGATTAAAGCTTCTTTATCCATTTACAGAAGAGCAGCAGTGACAGCTACTTATTTCAGAGGAAAAAAAATCCAACTTTGGGTGTATTATAACAACAAAAAAATGAAGTCCTATAAGTTTGATTTTCTCCATAATACATTAGTTCTAAGGAAACATTTATTTTATTTCACTAAGATGAATGCATGCTTAATTATTCTATAATTTATGATAATATCATGCCCTCTGCTATAGTTTTAAAGTCCTGTAACTTAGAGAAATTTAGACCTTTTCACGGATACAGATTAGTGCCCCTCTTGGCCTTATGTAATCAAGGTGAAACAAAGACTAAATGCACTTGTATTTACCTCTGCTACTTGGATATTTTTTTTCTCTGGCAATGCCCAGGCAACCATGGAGGAACATGATTAAAATTCAGGTAGTGGTGGTGTGGCTGACACATTTAGCATGAAAAATTCCTCCGACACAATGTAAATTTTTGTTGTTTGTTTCAACTTCTTGCTTAGTTATGAAATAGAGACTATGAATGTATAATGAAAATCAGGTTAGCCTCTCAGTTCAAATGCCAGTATGGCATGGCGTTGTAATAACTGGTGAAGGTCAGAAGGAACGCTGCCCTCTTAGTCTGTATGTGCGATCCTTCCACTAGACTCCTGTCATAAAAATATCTACTTGAAACTCTGTAAGTACTAACTGAAGGACCAGAACAACTGAGTGCTCCTAAGTGATGATAACCAGAGCCTGAGCCCTAGTACCCAGGTCTCTACTGACAAGCAACAGTTCAGTCTGTTGCTAGCTTCTCTGCCTTACGATAAAATACAACGGCACAGTCAACACGATTTCCTTATAACTGTTGAGATCATGAAAATGCGTATTTGAAACAGATGGACATGACAATATTATGCAGTGTGTGTTTAAAAATGATGTAGAAGCAGTAAGTCATCAGACCTCAAAACTGTGGACTTGGCTCCTGTGAGTGTTGGTAGCAGCCCCACAGTGCTTTGAGCTTCGTGGGAGCTATCAGATCGGGGTGGCTGAAGGTGTCTGACTGACGGTGTGATTCCTCATGGCTGCACAGCTCAGTCACAGAGTAGCTGAGCAGAGCACTAGTTGCCTTGACTGTCTTGGCAATACCATGAGGTAGGATTCCAATACACGGTGGTACCTCACTTGTTTGCTTTGTTCATGTCACCACATAGTTAGGCTTGCGTGTACTTAGATGTAAATGCACAGATATTTAAGGACCACAGACAGGTATATTTGTGTTTGTTTTATGGTTCTTGTTTGTTTGTTTTTGTCATCTTTGTTCCCATGCTGTTTCAAAGAAAAATCACATTTGGGCAGAACTTAGTTTTTGTAGCAAGTTTTTAAGGAGCAGTTTAGTGCGGGCGTATTTGTGACAGTTTTATAAGTTAATTGGGATGAACTGGTATTTCTACCATCTTATTGACCCCTAGTTCAAAAGTTCTATTCCTGAAAACCTTTTATGCTTTAATAAAGCATGCCTAGAGGTTCACGAGAGTCTTAATGCTAGCCATCACCAGTGGACTGACTCAGTAAGAATTGTGAGTTTTATGCTAAGACTCAGAGCACTGCCCTCAACTACTTTTGTTTAGAAAGCGGTGAAAAGCCATGATAAACTAAAATGTAGGTAGGACATGAGAAGATATAAAAGCCTTATTTTGATCCTCCAATTTGTATATTCATATACAAAAGAGGTAGAGCACATGGGAAAATGGAAGGGCTGAGTGTAAGCAGTACAACTGGAAGAGACCTGATTCCGGTTCATTAACTCCTTAGTGAAGTCACAACTCCTGGCTGTTGACAAGAAAAAAGATAAAGGAACAGTCAGATAAAGCAAGCGGCTATCCGAGAAGAAATGTTTGGTGAGATTAAAGGACCCTCATGAGATCATCTACAGATAAAAAACACCTGCACATTCATGGCAACCAAGCCTGGAACCACGTCTTGCCGGGCAGTTTTCTGTGTTACCAATGAGGAGTTGCCTTATTTCATAGATTATTGCTCCAAAAACCACCTTTTAAAATTGTTTCACCAAATAGTTTTCTTTGGCCAAAAGACTGATACAGCATCCTTTCCTCCCCAAGGCTAGCTGAGTGTCACTTACTGCTGAGAGACACTCACACAAGGGAAGGGACTAGATCGATGCCCAGCCACCTAGTCCTAGCTTTCTTGCCTTTAAATTCAGAGAAAGTTCTTTAACCTTGAGATGTCTCATAAATACAGGCAGACGGAGTGTTCCTGTCAACTGTGGTTTCATTGTGCCGTTAAACATACATGCTTAAAAAAACAAACAAAACAAATCCAGTAACAGCTACCATATATTGGCCTCACAACGCTCAAGGCAAGTAAGCACTTCTCTTTCTGGAGAGTCCCAGGTCTGGTGAAGCAATATGAAGAACATTGTATAGAGTCCTGGCTGTGAGCCGTGGTGTTTTATTTTCGTTTAGACAGAACATCACACGTTGTATATAATTACAAATCTACACTGCACAATTGCCTGGCTCCAGTGGGCTTCACTCCTTGACATAAGAACATATTCAAATCTTACACTGTATTGCTGAACGAACCCATTTAAGGGTCTCGGGATAATGATACATCTCTCTCCAAACTTTTATAACACATTGCCAATAATCTGAGTTAAATGAAATAAGGAGACGGAATTGCCAGAGTCTAAAAGACCATTTCCTCACCATCTTCAATAACAAAAGAAACGTTTAATTATTTAGCATTTGGATGTAAAGGACTGGGACACAGGGGAAGAAAGGCAAGAAGTAGGAAGGGCCTTGATAATAAAAAGTTCATGTATTTAATCTTCTTTGATTACTCTGAGGGACTTCCAGAAGACGAAATTTAATTAAGAGCCGAGAAGGTTTCTCTAAAGGTTGATATGCTAGCTGATACTCTAGCACTCTGGGTGATGAAAGTTGCTGGTTTTTTATTTATTTATTTATTTTTTTTAATACAGTGAAGTACCCTTGTCCCTTGTTTCTTAAATCACAGGAAACATTCTCACTTATGGGGATGGTGCAGTGGCTTCGATACTAAGTCCCAAGTCTTGCTTCTTTTCACTGTATTTGGCTGAAAGCCCTACTGAAAGTGAGGGCGTAGTAACTTGTTGAACTGAATAACCTGCCAAGAATCTCACAGCAAGTAAAGGAGGGAACTAGGTTAGATCTTAGTTTTCTCTGACTCCATAGGAAAGGTACAGAGAGAAGATTCCTGAACCAGAGGATGGGGCCACTGACACAGGGACTGGCAACCACAGATTAGGTTCAATGGCAGGGAGACAATGTCATGTATCCAGGCTAAGCTGGGGCTTCCCTGTGCAGAAGGGACTAGGCTGCAGACTGGGACATGAGGTCTACCTTAGTAATGCAAAGACACTGTTGGCCCTGATTTACTCCAATGTGAAGACAATGCTGCCCCTGACTTACTCCAATGCGAAGACAATGCTGCCCCTGACTTACTCCAATGTGGAGGGAATGTTGCTTCCTGACTTACTCCAATGCAAAGACAATGTTGTCCCCTCCCCATACCCAGACTTACTTATCTCCTTTGCTTTTGGAGATGCCGACCAACTTCTCGATGCCACCAGCATCCCGTAAGGCCTTGGCATTCTCCATGTTCTTGGTGATCACTTCATGCAGGGTGCAGCACACAGCTGTCACGGTGTCATCTGACATGGCCTTGCTCCCCGCGTTGTTGCTATTGTTCCCACCAGGAAGCCGGTGGACCAGGTCTCGCATGGCATATTTGCCTTTAGAAAAGAAAAGAAGGGGACAGTTTAGGAAAGGTCAAGGTGGAGGAAGATTGACAATGGAAAGATGGGAACAGAGGAGGAAAAGAGTATGCAAAAAGACACTGGATACTCATCTATGCGGGATCTTTCAAATACACACACAGAAGGAACAGTAAAGGCGTCCACCAATGGCCGCGGGGTCCAGGACATCCTCACCACCACACTGTGGATACCCAGGTCCTACATAAAGCAGGCTGCATGCCTCTCACTTCACGCTTTTAATCATGTCTTGATTACTTTTCTTACTTGATTCAGTATAAACAGGGTGTGAATGCAGCTGATGCCAAATTGTTAAAAAGAAAAAAAATCAGCATGTGATCAACATACGTGAATATTAATCAAATAAGTTTGATTTGCCATTGGCTGACTCCTGGCTGAGAAACACATAGTACAGAGAATTCATTGTACTTGCTCATGGCAAAGGCCTAGGATCCGGGACTCCGTAGATCTACGGTTGATTCTCTTTAGAGGTAACTTTATGCCTCTAAACTTCAGTGTTTTCAGTCTTTAAAGCAAAAACAATAGGACATCCGCTATTTAAAACCATTTTAAAGATTAGATGGGAAAACCCATAGAAAGCATTTATTCCATGATCAACAAAGGACACAGCCTCAACAGATGTCATGTTAATATCCACAGAAGTAAGTAAAATGTATGGTGACTGACACAGCCAAGGCAGATAGGAATCTGTATAATTTTTTAATTAAATTTATTTATTCACTTTACAACCCAATATCAGACCTTCTTCTCTTCCCAGTACCCTCTTAAGCAAGTCCTCCCCCATTCCACCTTCCCCTTCTCCTTTGAGAAGGGGAAGCTCCCCTCTTGGGGTCAACTCCCCTCCACATCAAGTCTTTGTGGGACTAGGCACATCCTCTCCCACTGAGGCCAGACAAAGCTGTCCATTTAGGGGCGTGGGATCCACAGGCAGGCAGGCAACAGGCTCAGGGACAGCTCCTGCTCCAGTTGTGGAGGGATAAGGACAGAAAACCACCCAGAAAACCTTTGACACAAAATGTGTCCTGCTTACAAGATGTGCAGCAGAGACTGAGGGAATGGACAACCAATGACTGCCCCAAATTGAGACCATCCCATGGGCAAGAACCAATCCCTGCTTGCAGACAAGAACTTAGCATAACTGTCCTCTGAGAGGCTCCACTCAGCAGCCAATGGAAAGAGATGCAGAGACTCACATGCAAACATTAGATGGAGCTTGAGGAGCCTTAAGGAAGAGTTAAGAGAAAGACTGAGGGAACTGAACAGGACAGGGACCCCACAGGAAGACCAACAAAGTCAACTAACCTGGACCCATGGGAGATCCCAGAGACTGAACCACCAACCAAAGAGGGAGCACAAGCAGGACCTAGGCCCTTGCACATATGTAGCAGCTTGGTCAAATGTAGGTCTCTCAACAACTGGGATCTGTATAATTTAACAGCAGTTGGACCACAAGCAGGGGAGGTGACCTTGACAAATAGTCTAAGGAGGGACCTGTGCACTGTGATAACCTTGTCCTTTCTATGAGCTTTTATTGCATGGTTCTATAACACAGCATTTATTAATCTGGCATGTTTTTCTTTGTGTGAAAAATAAAATAAAACCCAGCTCTTCGTCTGTAATTCACTTTATCATAACTAATCTTGCCTCTCCCAATGATCAAGGTACTTATAGTGACAGATTTATGGAGTGTTTTTAGACTACAAAGCACTTTAGACATTACCAACAGGCCAGCAAGACAATTAATGTGTCCCACCTGCTGCTTCCAATTCTGTTCCTTTAATTTACTTCTGGAGGTAAACAAGAGCCTGCAGCAAAGTTGTCTGTCCCTAAATTTTGGGGAGGCTGGAATTGGCAAAGGTTCCAAGTTGGTGTCCCTTAAACACTATATGTAGCCTAATAGTTACATGAAATAATTTACCCGCAATATGCCTCTAACTGACACCTTCTTCTGCTGACAAATTGTCTAGCAAGTGGCAACATAGGGCAGGAGAAAGAATCCCATGGGAACAGGCAATATCTTAGCTCAAGGCAGTAATAAATACAACACAGGGCTCTGTAATATGATATTTTGATATCTGATCTTATCCTTATGTTAGTGGCTTATTTTAGCATGGACAGAAAATGCTGATGTTTAAATTACAGAAATAGAAGAGTGTCTGCATTCAGTTGATGACAGTCGAGGAAGCGTCTGACAGAAGTGTTTTGACTCAAAACCCCCCAAATCTGGCATATTTATTCTCTAATGGCAGCATTCAAAGTGTTTGGGAGAGGGTGATTTGAATGTGGATAGTCCTTGGAGCAAATTGCTTGATATATTGATCATTAAATCAACTCAGCTTTGATGAAGAGTTTGCTGCCGTTGAGCTCAGCATGCCAGCCGTAAGTAAGCCACCGGAAGACAAATCTGTCAACCACCGTGAGAAGAGGGCCATGTCCTTTCCTCCTGCCTCTGTACTGGAAGTGATAGAGGGAGGAAGTTCTGACGGGGGTGGGGGTTGAGAGACACTTCACTGAGTATGCGGGACGCTCACACTGTGAGTGTGGAAGACTGGCCTTGTGACCTTAATATTGTCAGGGGTTGAAAGCAAGAAATATTGAAAGAAGAGTACTACCTGCAGAATTTCTTAGATTTTTGTTTTGTTTTGTTTTGACTCAAATAATTACAGGGGCAAAGTGATTGCTGACCATGCATGATGCATGACATCCTGGTTTGATCTCTAACACTTAGGAGGCAGGGACAGAAGGATCACAAACTCAAGGTCATCCATCCTTGTATACATAGAAAGCTTGAAGGCAGCCTAGACTATTTGAGACCTTGTCTCTAAATATGTAATAAATAAATACATAAATCTATATTGGAATATATATATATACACACACACACACACACACACACACACACACACACACACACACACACACACACACATACATACATACAGTTTCTTCATAGCTTCTTGCTTTATAAGGACTTTACAAGACACAACTGTTCTGTAATGTTCACGAGAAAGGGACACCACCCCACTAGCAGGCAGTTTTCCATTCAACTCTGCGCACCATGCCATGTACCCAACATAAAAAAGACCAGGAGTCACTGTTGCTGAAAACTCATCAGAACCATTTTGGTCCCAGCATACAGCACACAGACACTTATTGGAATGCTAGTAGTTCTTCTTAAGTTATCTGAGCCTACCCATACTTTTAACTAGCCAAGAGAAGAAGTCGATCAAGTATAACCACTCCCAGGTACAAGATCGCTCAGGTGACCTTACTGGTTACTTTAAGAACACAATGTTCCGTTCAGTGACTCTGTTTGGGAGTTGAGAACAATTGACACAGCGTCTTACATCTGAATGTGAATACTGTTAGCATGGGAAATTTGGGCGCTAGAAAAGCTTTTCAGTTCTTTCTGGTGTTTGGAACTCTGAGGCTAAGCAAAGGGAGAAAGGGAATTTTGGCCCACAGAATAATGACGGTCGCAAGAGACCCTCTGCTCTGGGCTTATAAGAGCAGTTTGGGGAAGATGAACATTGGTTTGGCTTGGAGTGATTGTGGAAAGCTTCTCACCGGAGGTGAACAGTCAGTTAAGAATCCTCTGTAAACTGGGGGAGGGGCAAGATCGGGTGGGTATTTTATAAAGAACATTCGATTACATTAAAAGGTCAATAAGATTAAAAGGGGAGAAAGGTCTTTTTCTTAACAAGGCTCTCTGACCTGGGTCCCTGTAGAAACCATCATCAGCACAACTCGAGGTGGCCTGTCTCTAACGGCTCCACACTCCACAGCTGCTCTCAACCCCAGAGTTTCTGAACATTAGAAAAAGTCATTCTTGTTATGTAGTAAGACGAACACTGGTCTCCTCCCCTCTCCTAACCCCAGCTATTCTTTAGGGTCTGTGAGGTCCAAGAAGTCCATCTTTGTGTCAGAAGCAGTGGGATGAGATAAAGAGTGAGTGGGCCAAACTTATTTTCAGTTTAATAGTATCAAGGTGGTCAGATTGCTCATTTCTTTTCTCTTTATTGGTAGAAATGGACAGAGACATGTGGTTCCGGGGCCAGGGGAGGAGAGGGGGTGTGGCAGCAGATGGAGGCTATCTTTCTTGAAACTGGAGAGGAAAGAGCTTTAAAGTTCTTCAGGGGCCAGAGACCTAATATATGTTGTGTTGTAATATATTACAATTAAAGGACTGAAAGAATCGAACAGTATAGTCTCAGACTGCTTTAAGTTGCCGTGTTTTAGGAATAATATCTTCTCAAAAAATCCCTTACAAAAGTGAAATGTAGAAATGTTTCCCAATGAATAAATTAACAGTCAGGCATGCCATGTGAAAAATGAGAATCAACGGGTTACAAGTTGTTAGATTAGCTAAGGCGAGGGAGGGCATATTACTTTAAAGACTTAAAGAGTTGTTAATATTCTTTACTCATCTGAGTATTAATAGAGACATTGTAAATCTCCTCTTCCAGTCCTACTAGGTGGTTAATCTAACTCTGTTTATTTAAAATAGCACAAACTAAAAGGGTGTTTAGGTTGAAATTTCATGACTGAGGTTTTACAAAGTGTTTTTTTTAATTATTATTATTTTGTTATGAAAAATAATTGTGTAGACTCTGTAAACTCACATTCCATTTGACCAACTTTAATGTCTGTTTTGAGAACATACTGGTCACTAAAGGCAAATGCACGCCAAATGTCCATACACTTGCTGATGTAGACTGTGTTGCTCCCAGTGCACACTCATGTTACCCTTCAGGGGGTGCAAGAAAGACGAGCATCACCGAAGGAGACAGAGCCAGTGGAGTCCCAGGAACACAGGCAGCCTTCCTGGATTCTAGCTGGTCTCCGGGAATACCAACTCAGGCACTTGCCTCTAGGCTCTCCTCAGCCAGTGTGAGACACACACAGACACACAAACACACAAAAGGAGGGTCCTTAATGCTGGGAGAGGTGTCTTTGCCGTTGTTACTACTACTGTCTTATTTTAAACATTATCACTCTGAAGCAAGCCAGCTTTACTAATAGATCCTGTCTTCAGTCACTTAGGGTTGACATTCATGTCTTGTGGCCTTTAAGACCTGTTTTTGAAACTGCCTTCTCTAAATCCCACAGTCAAGCTAGTAACATGCAATCATCAAACAAACAAACAAACAAACAAACACATAAATAAATAAATAAATAAAATGTCAGCCATATTTGAAGTTTCCTAGACACCAAAATATGTTCTCCTTTATTGTAGAAAATGTAGGATGCAAAAGTTTAGATATACAGCATTCTGCAGGTTTTTATATGATAATATTTATGGAGATAACTGTCCCAATTATAAAAAATGTAACAGAGGAGCTGAGTGTGACAGCTCACATGCAGTATCTTAGTCCTTGGAGACTGACGTGAAGTTAGAGGCCAGGCTGAGCCATATAGTGAGACTGTATGTAGTAATAGTAATAATGATAAAATAATAATAATAATAATAATAATAATAATAATAATAATAATAATAGCAGCTTGACAAATGAGCAAAAGCAGAACTCAGTTCCCATTTATCTGTGACAGGCATCCTCATCTTGACCAGGTGTCAGCAGTAATTGACAGCGTTTCAGAGAGATGCTTGCTCCCCTTCATTTAAAGGATGGAACGATGATGATGGCCAACCCTTTAAAACCAAGGTTTGAGAGCCAGTTCCTGTGGTGGTAACTATGGCATACACTTGTATGGGTGAGCTTAAAGCCTGGAGCTTGCTGACTCCCCCCTTGTGTCTAGAGCAGTGATTCTGAATCTTCCCAATGCTGTGATCCTTGGATAAAGTTCCTCAGGCTGTGGTGACCAACCATAAAATTATTTTCATTGCTACTTTGTAACTGTCATTTTGCTATTGTTATGAATTTCCATGGAAATAGCTGTTTTTCCATGGCCTTAGGCAACCCCTGAGAAAAGGTTGAACAACCTCCACAGGTTGAGATCCACTGGTCTAGAGGGTGCTTGCTCTCATGTGAGTTACCACCTAACTCCTGTGGTGGGACACTTGCCAGAGCCTTGGCATTACTGGTTAGAATGGGTTGTAAACCACAGACACCCAGTTTTGCCGCCAGCAAGGAATTTCTGATCTTTTCTCAAGCTTGATGCTTACCTAAGACCCCTTCTAAAGTCTTGGCTCAGCCACGGTGCCTTTTTGAAGCATTAAGTAGAAGACTGCTTCCAGGATGCTCACACTCGGTGATAAACACTAGGCTGTGGCCAGTCCCTCTTGTGAAAATTAACATCATCAACACACAGTGTGGAAGTTTGGATTCTCATGGCTCATTCAGATTCCAGTCAGACCACTCCGAAAAGCTGAATGGCTTACTAATCCAAGGTCAATAAAATAAAGATTTATGAAAAACGAACGAATCACATGTGATTAAGTGAAACACGTATAATTGTTGTTGACATTACATCTCAAATTAAGCTCGTTATAAAAGCCTTCTTCCTACTTCCTCTGCATTTATTTTATTGCCTCATCTAATAGGATGTACTGTAAAATTTGAATGAAAAGTTCTTCAAATGGAACCCCCTCTTAATGAATCCTTTAGAATCCATTGAAAAGATCTTTGTGAAAGTTCTTAAAACACATATGATGAAACATTGTCAAAGGCTACTGCTGCTACGTTTGGAAATGTAGTAACATACATTGTCAGTCTGGGACATACATACATACATACACACACACATACATACATACACACATAGATACATACGTGTGGGCACACAGGACCGGGCAGCCTGCCTGGAACAAGAGTGAGATTGAAACATGACCAAACCTTGAAAATCTCATCTCGAGACAGGATTAACGACTACGCTTTCTCTGTTCTGGGCCTGCACACCCAGGTGCTTGACCCCCACTTCCACCTCCTCTGAGGCAGTCAAGTAGCCTATGGCCAAATCACAGGTGTCTCTGTCTCTGTCTCTGTCTATCTCTTCCTCCCCCTCCCCCCCCAAGACTGTCCACCTGGGATTCCTCTTCAATTCTGGACACTCACCCTGAAAACCCCTGCCCACTACCCAAGGGGTGTGTGTGTGTGTGTGTGTGTGTGTGTGTGTGTGTGTGTGTATGTACACATATAGCCCATGCTGACTAAAGAGTGGAAAGTGTTTCATTGAATATTGTTTAAGAGTTGTTTTGCTGAATACTGTCCAGAAGAGCTGTAACACAAAAAGCCTTGGAGAAGGCCTCCCACCCCATCCACCCACCTACCCACCCCAGCAGGAAGCTGGAAGCTGGATGGAGACACTGCTGACCCATCCTTTCTGGCTTTGCTTCATTTGTTCCAGCCCAGTGTACAATGGTGCCTGGGCACCCCAAGGAAAGAAGTGTAACTCAGAATCACACAACATACATATATATGTATATAAATAAAACCACGCGTGCGCACGCACACACACACACACACACACACACACACACACACACACACATACTCATTGAAGTACCTTTTCTACCTGTGTACTTTCCTTAATTATAGGTTTTCATGGGATATAATGAACTTCGATCTCACCAGCAGGTAATCAAGTAAATAAAATCTGTAACCATGACCTTGCCAGAGATGCTACATTTAAAGCCAAGTAAAATCTAATTAGACATGACAAGTTCATTAAGGAACTAGAGCATTTTGATTGTGAAATTGATATCTGGAGCCTCCTCCTAGGACGCTTGCTTGGTTTGTGCCATATGGTTTAGGGGATCTCAGCCCTACAGGTAGCATGGTCAGGACTGCTGAAAACTCAGAGCTCAGAAATATGGAGAAATCTCTGAGACAGGCAATGGAGTTGAGACTTGGAAGAGGTGATTCTCACACCTTAAAGTTCTGTGTTTCGGATCTAAGTAGCCAAAAAGAAAAGAAGCGAAACACCCTGTCAAACGAAAATGAGCATTCAAACTAATGGCTGAGTCTTGTATCATGTGCCTCTCACCTTGCCACAAAACAGCCTTCCTGAATGGATCAGCACTGATTGCTCTCTGTGTCTATAAAATTATTGAGACAGATTGTCTTAGCCAGGGTTTGTATTCCTGCACAAAACATCATGACCAAGAAGCAAGTTGGGGAGGAAAAGGTTTATTCAGCTTATACTTCCACACTGCTATTCATCACCAAAGGAAGTCAGGACAGGAACTTACACAGGACAGGAACTTACACAGGGCAGGAAGTTGGAGGTAGGAGCTGATGCAAAGGCCATGGAGGGATGTTACTTACTGGCTTGCTTCCTCTGATTTACTCAGCTTGCTTTCTTATAGAACCCAGGACCACCAGCCCAGGGATGGCACCACCCACAATGGGCCCTCCCACCCTTGATCACTAATTGAGAAAATGCCTTACAGCTGGATCTCATGGAGGCATTTCCTCAACTGAAACTCCTTTCTCTGTGATAACTCCAGTTTGTGTCAAGTTGACACACAAAACAAGTCAGTACACAGAACCATCCAACAAATGGTCACAAATAATACAGCTAAGCACGTGTCCGTGGTGGCATCTGCACTTCGGATTAAGAGGAGACTAGTATGGGAAACCTGTCCCTAGCTTTGTCTCCCCTGTGGCAGCATGCACATCCACATCACAACATAGGAGATTAGTTATCAATATCACAACATAGGAGATTAGTTATCAATATCACAACATAGGAGATTAGCTCATGGGATAAAAAAGCACCAAGAAAAAAATAAATGAGACCCACCCCCATGTTCTTATAGGCTCACACTGGGCTCCAAGCCAACTTCATCTCTGACATGGACTCTCCTCATGGATAAAGGCAAGGGTATTCTGTGCATGAACTGCTGCTTGCTCAGCACAGTGTGAGCATGCACACCTTATGCATCATGGTAAATGTGTACTTATTTTTATGAACACCAGTTATTAAGGCTGGTTTGCTTCTAATAATTCACAAGTCAAATTTTCTTTTTTATTAAAAATTTTTCAATAAAATATGAAAAAAAAAGTCCATACAAATTATTCTGGTCCCCATTTTTCCTCTCCCAGTTTCTTCAGATCCTGCTGACCTACCCATAAACAAACAGACTAGAATATATATATATATATATATATATATATATATATATATATATATATATATATATATATATACACACACACACATACACACACACACACACATATATATACATATATATGTGTATATATATATGTGTGTGTGTGTCTGTGTGTCTGTGTCTGTGTCTGTGTGTGTATGACATAAACACAAAAACGCAAAATTGGAAACCACAATTAATATTCAAGCAAAAGACCAGTAAGACATAAAACAAAAACAAACACCCAAATAAAGCAATATGAGACAAAAAAAGTCTACAAAACTACCACTTAGTTCATTTTCTGTTGGCCATCTACTGCAGTCATGAAGCTTAGATTTTAAAAGCTAGGGGCTGGAGTGGGGTATATGATTCCAAAGAAACAATGTCTTCCAACATAACAGGACTGGTGCACACATGAACTCAGACACTGTGGCAGGAGGAGAGGGACCTGCACAGGTTCAGGTCAGAGAGTCTCAGTGCTGATGAGAGGGGAAGTGGACATGGATGCCATCCCTAACCAAGAGCCTATATTCCACTGACATCTACTTGCAAAGTAAAAACTAGTTTCCTCTTGTTCCTCTCTTCTTGATACCGTCTCTTCAACTCTCCACTGACTCGTGAGAGAGAGGCAGTGAAAACGTCAGCCCTGCGGGTTAATCACGGAAGTCCCTGTTCTAGCAGGAGACCTGCTGCACACATACTAGACTGGAGCAGATACTTCGAGAGATGGATTAATTTTTAATGATCTTCTTTTATGCATCTGCCTGTTACTGTACTTGATCAAACACGTATTTAATAGAAGGAGAAAAGAGGTGTGGGCAGAGTCAGGAGGGATCACTGGGGGGTGGGAATACAATGGCCAGTGTGGGCGGAGTCTGAGACACATTCTAGAAGATAGGTTACAGTTTCTTAAGGTTTATCTAATAAGTGTGATTTTCAAAAGCAAGTACCAACTTACAGCATACACAAGAATCTATTTCATATACCTGAATTGATGAGCAGTTGGCTCGTGGAAATGGTGCAAAGAGTAACATTTTGGAAAAGAAATTAACTATTAAAACAGAATCTTTTAACTTTACTGTGTGGTACGCTTCCTCAAGAGTTATTCACCCCCTTCCCTCCCTGTAAATAACCCTTATCATCTGTTGGCAATATAAAATGGATTGTATTTTCGGCACCTTGAGGTTCTACCCAGAGGAAGTCACTGAGTTAGATCTGAGGGGTTATCACATTGTTGAGTGTCAAGGGCTGTAAGGAAGTGAGGGGAAATGCAGCGGAAGGTGGTTAGGTCAGTCACATTTAAGGAGCATGAGAATGATTCTAAAAATAAAAATGGCAGCTAATTAAAAGGAGGCTGGCTGCAGGAGTTTTCCGAATCAAACGTGAACTGATTTTAGAAATATTGAAAATGATGCTAGCAGCTGATACATTTGAACAGGATTCAACTAATTTGATTAAATATTAAGTATGATAGCCCTCAAAATAATTATCTCAACTCGTCATCTAATTTTAGCAGAAATGAGAATATCGAGGCTTAGCTGATTATAGCTTTAGGAGAAGGGCTTCTTCTTTTTGGTTAGAATTGGTAACTAGCAATGAGCCAAGCCTTTCTCCAAGACAAAAATGTCATTAAACAATAGTCTGCCTGAGACAGCATGAACTAGTATTTCCATAATACAAGTTTGGTTTCAGGAATGGTGTCTGGTTTATCCTCTGACCAGAGCACACTGGGATACTGTGTTGAGTGTAACAAGTAGCCTAATGATGGATAATGAAGTAACATTTTTTTCCTTCTTGGTTTAGCAAGTTGATTTGCATCACTGCCAAAATGGAAAAACAACAACAACGATGATAACAACAACAACAGCAACAGCAACAACAACAACAAACTTCAATTAAGGCTACCAAGAGAGGACCACGCTACTTCTCATAGTTTGTGTTACATAACTGCCCCACTTTTTCAGGAACATTTACATCTGTTATTGGAACTTCTGTTTTGCACTGTCCTAGGGGTACAGAAAGGAGACATAACATTTCCAACTTATGCGTAAGACAAATGCAGTTCAGATATGTTAAATGACATGTGTCAGGTTGTCTCTTGCATCTTGGTCCCTGCAAGTCTCATGAGCAGGGACTTCCCTCTGAGCTGTAACCCTGCTCAATCCTTTCCTGAAGCTTCTTCACAGGACAGACCTTCGAAACGCTGGGACAGTTGTCTACCATCTTTTATTCCATTGGGTATCCCACAGACACTCATCAGAGTTCCATCTTGTGACTGGTCTGTTGGACCTACCTTTCTGACACTGTTATAAAATCAATATCACACACAATCTAACAACATGATGTCTACTGGTCAATTAATGAACAACTGGGAATGGACTAAGAGCAAACAATGTAGGAAGGAAGAGTGCTTTGACCTCTGAGAATTGTGTTCATGCTTGCATGTTACAGCCACCCATCTCTATGAAAGATCTTGGGAACAGAACTTCCATAAGATGTTGCTAAAATGGGCTCATGTAGCCTGATTGTGTGAACTACTGTACTTGATACCCAAGGCATTGACACATGATTTAGTATTAACAAGTTTACTTCAAACTAGAAAAAGTTAATGTCCTGCATAATCTAATAGAAGCCCACAAATGCAGCTCTTGGCTAAATAAACTTAATCCAGGCTTCTCCAAACTTGCTTGAACAGAGAGAATGTGCAACCCTTCTTGAGAACTATGACTCCAGAGATCACTATTGTTTTTGCTACCTGCTCATGTTTATGTGGCAGTTTCTATGTATTCATGAGTCTTACCACCAAATGTGTTTTAATTTCAGAGAGATGTAGTTAATACCAGTAAAAATCAGAATGGATGGAATCACTTGGACTGTGGAAACAGACTCTATGAGCTAAAGTAACAAGTGGTCTGATGACATATCCCCACTGGTGTGACAGTGGCATGGATGTTATGGGAGCTTGGCCACGTCTCATCTGGTTCAAAACCAGTGCCATAAGATGAAACTCATGGCTGGCACCATTCACTGGGCCAAAATCCCATGACTGGTAAGGTCCTAGGTTCTAGGTAAGAACCAAATACTGTCCTTCTGCCGAATGGACATAGATAAAAGGTCCCTTTAAGTTCTATCTTTATGCTAATAAGTTAGTACATCTCTCAATCCTCACCAGAGAAGATTCTTTTTGTAGTAGATGGAGATTGATGCACAAGCCCACAATTGGTCACTGTGCAAAGAATAAGAAATCAGAGATGCTCAACTGTAAAGAAGACACCTCGATCACACCCTTCTCTCTGAGGCTCAACTATCTGTGGGAGGGGACACTACCGTAAAACTCAGAGGTGGTGAACGTCTGCAGCAAAGTGTGTTCACAGTGAGAATGAAAGAATACACAAGACCTATGTAAGATCAAGTGAGAAAAATGTCAGCATAGGTATGCAAGGTGGCCATGAAGTCTCACTCCTAGCTGAGGAGCTATTGGTAGGTGGTGGTTGCTTGGAGAGTTTTCTTCAGGGATGTGAGCCCTGAGAGGGTACTCATGCTCCACTAGATGGTCCTGGACCCGTGTGCACAGGCAGCCGTAAGTGGACTCAGAGGGTTATAAAGAGCACATAAAGTTGGAAAGGATAAATGGTGAATAAGACACGGGGAAAATATAAGGGGAAAAGAATGGGAATATCTTCGATCCAAACATTACATACACATGTAAACTTTCAAACATTAAAATAATAAGATGACAGAGAAAATTTGTGCTTACATTGGCTATGGGAGCCACTAGGCTGCCGTATTCCTAAATGCACTGCCTTATTCTGACTTAACATATGCATGCTTCTTGTGACTCTATTCATCCACACCTTGTTTAGAGAGATAAAGATGTATAAGGAAGATATCATATTTACTGAAATGTTCATCTTTCTCCTAACCAATTAAGTATATATGGAAGAATTCTCAGTGTTGCTATTCAGATGCAGGAAGGTTTCTGTTTTAAATTCACTTACGTTTTCGTTGTCTTAAAATCAAACAATTGCTCTCTATGTTAGTACCTACTCACAAGCTAGCTAGTGTCTCCACCAGTGAGCTTCTGTTCATGCTAGGTGCTGTCAGTACCAGAGAGTCTTATGTGATGTTCTGAAACTGCTTCCCATGATATGATTTCACTCTGTAAACCTGGGTTGTGAAAGGTTTCCTGTAGAGCAGTGGCCAGCCTCAGGAGACAGGTGTCATGATGCAGGCAGAAGGGGTGGGATGGGGCAGCGGCTGGCTGGACAGTTACTTGCTCTCTTTACCCAGCACAAGATGAATCCTAAATTACATGCCATGAAACCCAAATCTTCCCAGAATCTTCTGAAACCCCTGTCTCTCTAAGGGATAATCCCACCTATCCTGGTATGAGGGGTTGGATGTAACTTCTTTTAACCAAAGCAATAGCTCTGTTTGAATTTGGGTTTTTTTGTTTTTGTTGTTTGTTTCTGTGATAACTCTGGGAAGAAATGATTTATTTTATCTCATGCTGGTAGGTCCCAATCCATCACTGAGAGAAGTCAGGGCATGAACTCAAGTCATCAGCTTGAAGTAGAATCCATAGGAAAATGCAGCTTACTGATCCTTTACTTTCTCATATTCTTCTGGTTTTCTTCTATAGCCCAGGCCCATCTTCCTAGGAATGGTGCTGCCCACAGTGGGCAGTGCCCTGCTATATCAATTATCAACCATCAGTCTTTCATAGCCATAGACACAGGCCAATCTGATCAGGGCAATTCCTCAATTGAGATTCCCACAAATGACTTGGAGCTGTGTCAGGCTGACAGCTAAGCTAACTTGAACAAGCACCTTTGCTTAAAACAAAAGGCAGAAAGAAAATCACATCATTCACTCTTACTTTGATGGCGTTTTACTCGTACAAGTTTATACAACTTGATGTTTACATCAAGTGTGTGGTTTCTGACCACTGATGTATTTTGTGCTTTTTCTTCATGAGAAAGACACTTGGCATCTTTCATATTTTTGTAATACATGGAATTTGAGAGAAAGAACATTAGAACCCAAAGATATTGAAAAATTATTTTAATAACAGTTGGCTTATGTTTTAGATATTTCTCCCAATTCCCTAGCTTGTGAAAATAGTGTTCCTATGAACTGTAAAAATGTCTTGGGGCATGTAATATTGAGTGCTTCTCTGTGAATTAACCACAATGGACATTCTAAATGGCACTGCCAGCATTATTAATCTACCATACACTGCAGGCCTATGATGTGTGCATAAAATTAAAACTTATTGGATTTATATTTGATGAGTTTAAAAGGGTTTTTTTTGTGTTTGTGGTACAGTAAAAAAAAAAAACCCAACAATTATATAAACTACTTTGAAGGAGACATAAAGAGAAAGAATAAAAGAAAGGCCAAGTACATATAAAAGAAGCAAAAACTGAGCTCAGCAGACAAAGAATAGATCAAGGTTTACTTCTGCTAATCCCTCTCAATCAAAATGGCTACATATGAGATCTGAGCCCAGCTGATAGCCCACTTATTACAAGCAATATTTAACACTGCAAGATTCTAGGGAAAGAAAAGGCGCTGGGCAGTCCTTTGGTAATTTCTTTATTGTGGTGGGATTTCGCTTGCTGCAAAGGAGAAAGACATGATGAATGAGAGAGATTGCACAGAAGATTAAAAAAGCAGAGAAATATTAGGCAGTGGGTATCTGTAGTTCAGTTGTTCCAAAGCCAAGCAAATTCTTGTCTATGCAGTCAGCTTCTGAAGTCTCCAAGTGTCTGTCTATACTGTGGAGTTCAAGCAAGGGGTGGCGACACTGCCACTCACAGAAGTCTGGGAGTAACTGGCTCAAAGGGCACCGGCCTTACATCTTTTAGGGGTTATTCTGGAAACAGGGGAGAGCTGCCTCTGTCCTTCTTTTTTCTCCTGGCTGTTCTTGAGGTTGGTAAGAATGACTTTCTAGCAGTCCTATCTTCTAAAGCATGGACACTAAGTGTGTGCTGACAGTGAGTGTGTGCTGCACGTTGCTCTGGAATTCTCTCAACATGCTTGGCCAGAGACCAGCAAGGAAAAGAGTTGCTTGTAAGGATCCTGCAAAAGCGGGCACAATGGTCTACAAAGAACTTAGTTATTATTATTTAACAATCATGGAAGAGTGATGTTACCACCAAAGCTGCAACTAAATTTCCTTATTAGGCAAATATGAGTGTGTGTGTGTGTGAACTCTTCCATCCAGGGACACTGCACACTGAACCCTTCTATCCAGGGACAGTGCACATGAAACTACTTCCATCTGGGGACACTGCACACAGAACCCTTCCATCCGGGGATACTATACACTGAACCCTTCCATCTGGGGACACTGCACTCAGAACCCTTCCATTCAGGGACATTGCACACTGAACTCTTCCAATACACATTCTGCAATCCAGTATGAACAGCCCCTACTATATTAAACTCAAAATCATCAGACATTATAAGGATGTTTGAAAGAAGATCTGGGCAGTGAGTACATTTGTAAGCCTGAAGGTGCAATGATATTTGATTGGCCTGACATAATTCTATTAGTTAAGCCAAGTTTAGGAAACAACTGTTTACTGGCAAGTTGCTAAGGTCAAGCTGAGGTAAGTATTTTCCTAAATACCCAGTGGGTGAGTTCAGAATAAATACTGAACGAAGCCCAGGGGAAAATGTCATCCAGGAAACTGCAGGATCAGCAGCCAATGGTTCTGCTCAGAGAAACGGGTAAAGCAGAGGTGGGGAGGACTGAGGGACGACTGGGTAGTGTTCCAGACTCAGAGACACAGGGACACTGCATATGAAACTACTTCCATCTGGGGACACTGCACACAGAACTCTACCATCTGGGGACACTGCACACAGAACTCTTCCATCCAGGGACACTGCATATGAAACTTCTTCCATCCAGGGACACTGTACACTGAACCCTTCTATCCAGGGACAGTGCACCCTGAACCCTTCCATCTGGGGACACAGCACTCAGAACTTCTTCCATCCGGGGACACTGCACTCAGAACCCTTCCATTTGGGGACATTGCACACTGAACTCTTCCATCTAGGGACACTGTACACTGAACCCTTCTATCCGGGGACACTGCACCCTGAACCCTTCCATCCGGGGACACTGCACTCAGAACCCTTCCATCTGGGGACACTGCACACTGAACTCTTCCATCCAGGGACACTGCACACAGAACCCTTCCATCCAGGGACACTGCACACAGAACCTTTCCATCCAGGGACACTGCACACAGAACCCTTCCATCCAGGGACACTGCACACAGAACCTTTCCATCCAGGGACACTGCACATGGAACCCTTCCATCCGGGGACACTGCACACGGAACCCTTCCATCCAAGGACACTGCACACGGAACCCTTCCATCCAGGGACACTGCACACAGAACCCTTCCATCCAGGGACACTGCACACGGAACCCTTCCATCCAGGGACACTGCACACTGAACTTTTTCCATCCAGGGACAGTGCACACTGAACTCTTCCATCCTGGGACACTGAACACTGAACTTCTTCCATCCGGGGGCACTACATTCAGAACCCTTCCATCCAGGGACACTGCACATGGAACCCTTCCATCCAGGGACACTGCACACTGAACCCTTCCATCCAGGGACACTGCACATGGAACCCTTCCATCCGGGGACACTGCACACAGAACCCTTCCATCCAGGGACACTGCACACTGAACCCTTCCATCCAGGGACACTGCACACTGAACCCTTCCATCCGGGGACACTGCACATGAAACTTCTTCCATCCGGGGACACTGCACATGGAACTCTCCCATTCCCTCTGCATTGGTTTCCTGTGAGTGTTTCATCACATGACTTGAGCAGGTTAGTGTTTCAAAGTCAGACACAGATTTCTTTTCACCCTTCTGGGAGCTTTGAGTCAAAAATCAAGATACAGGTGGAGCTGTATGCCCCTGACATCTAGAGAAGAACATTTCTTCACCTCTAGCTAGAATCAGGCAGCAGCCAGCCTTTCCAGAGGGAGGCTGTATTGCTTCAGTGTCTTTGCATGGCCTTCTCCTCTAAGTTACTTTGCTTCCATTTTCTGTGTCTCAGGACCACCCTCGTCTTTGGACTTAGCACCCATGTGAGTTCTTCACAATGGTCTCATCTCCAGACTCTTGCTTCCATCTTCAAAAATTCCATTTTACACATAAGGTCACACTCACAAACAGAACATCTCTATTTTTAACCCACTCAGTTAGTGCCAGCCCCCTATGGCAGCCCTAGCAAGTAAATGTCTGGGTCAATACTGAGGTTTAAGTACATGTTCAGAGCAGATACTCTGAGCTGGAGACCACTAGTAACGGTTAACTGCACGTTGTTTTACTTGACAACTGTGCACGTATGGCCCCTCACAGGTGACTCCGTGTGATTTGTCATTCTGCACAGAGTGCCGTTTGAAATCTCCTTGAATGGCATGTGCACCATCGAGCTAAGGTTAGTGCTTAAGCCAAAACAAAGAAGGGCACACAAGCATCAGTTCCATCCGAATGAGGACGCCTCAGCAAGTCCAGCGGCTGCTGGCATCACCACCAATGACACTGTGGTCTCCTGTCCTAGTGCACTGGGAAGAAAGCGCTGTGAGATCCATGGAGTTAACCAAGCACAGCCAGGCAAGACAGCGAACCCAACCTCTCTCTGTCTGCAGAAAGCCATTCCTAGTGACATAAAGTTCATGGCGTGATGACCAACAGTATTGGAGACAGAAAAAGTTTAACTTTTATCCCAGGTGACTGTTCTCAGTGTTGGTTCCCCTGGGAATTTTGAAAGGGTTAATTAGGTGGGTTTAATTATTGCAAGTATCTCTGTGAGGCTGTGCGTTTATCAAGGAAATGCATGTGTGCTTAGGGTCTTTACTCAGGAAATTAAAGATTACTTGGAGCAGGGCTCTACTGCTTCATAGAAACTGAAAAAACTGCCAGTGCCTGCCTTCTTCTGTCCATGGGGAAGTGTTACAGGAAGAGGCTGGCCCACTGCTCCTCAGAATACACACACACACACACACACACACACACACACACACACACACACACACACGCACACACACATGCACACACACAGACACACACACACGTGCAGTGCATGTGAGCACACGTACCTGCATGCACACTTGTGCATACACAATGTATACATACATGCTGTGATTTTTGTTCCCTGGGAGGTCAATAAAAATGTGGAATGCACACATATCATTACTTGATGCTGAGGAATAGGTCCAGAGATGCTGTGGTAAGTATCAGTCCTAGTAAAGTTAAATCAGGACATGAGGCCACATGTTGCCTTTAATGCTATCCACGTGCATGGCTCCCCCATGTAGCAAATATACACCAGCTTTTGAAAACTTGGAGAAAGGACCCTTGAATTTGGACTCCGCCCTCCCTCCATGTGGCCCTGCTTTAACCCGGAATAATGTCTGAACGGAGGTGCTCAGTGTGTGTGCATGATGTGTGTGGAGAGGCCCATGTGCCCGGCACTGTTGTGGAGGTAAGAGAGTAATTGCTGCCCCTAGTATTCTTGCTTCCTGTGCAGTCTACTCCTTTGCCTGGCTAACTCCAAGGTTTCTAGGGTCAGTGCTTGGGTTCCAACATTTAGGGATGTTTTATCCTTCTCCGCACAATTCATCCTTAGCAGTTTTCTTCACCACCCCAAATCAGGCATCCTTCTATCACAGCAAAATGTCTGCTCACCTCAATGCTCTCCTCCCTGAGGCATGGGTAGAGTCATCATTTAAGCTCTCAGAATTGAAACTGCTCTGTAGCCCCAACTACTGTATGAAAGCACACATGTTCCAATCTCTGTGTCTATTTAGACACCAACAAACCACAAGTCCAGACCGTAGCATACAAAGTCAGGTCACCCATGGTAGTTTTTAAGAGTCAGGTATAACTCATTCTCTAAGTGACGGTAGCTGTAAGTGGTCTGGAATTTAACATTATGACATGTGCTGTGTTTTGCTTGTCTTTTTTTCATGTGTGCATGTGCGTATGTGTGCATGTGTGTGTGTGCACGTGTATGTGTGGCTGCATGTATGCAGATCACATGTGTGTGCAGGGTGGGGGTGTGGAAGAAGAGTATGCACAGAGGCTCGTGGTTGATGTCTGGCTCATCCTCCATCACTTCTCCATTTTATTCACTAACTGATGGTCTTTCAATCACAGAGCTCACCATGGACAGTTTCCCCCAGCCAGGCTGTTCTGAAAGAATCTTGGCCTCCATTTTACAGCTAAGCCTCCACCCAGTGTTTCCTGGGTTCAGGGGATCTGAACTCTGGTCCTTTTTGCTTGTGCTAAAGGTGTTTTAGTCAGTGAGACATTCTCTAGTCAACATACCATGTTTTTTTCCAAAAGGATTCCTGCACACTTGTATATTAATACCTTGTATTGCCTATGAAACCAGTGGGAACCACACGGTGAGAGAAACATTTCTAATAGTCACTTAAGTATTTCTAGAAGACTTTCTTGTGGTCAGTCTTCCCCACCTCAGCCCTCCTAGTATTGCTCTCATGTTCTCTGTAGAGAATAAAGCCCATATTCTTAGGCAACTAGATGGCGGATGTGTTCAGACTTGTCATCTGGTTGGGTCACTCAGTAGGTCTGATGGATTTTCTAGCTGTTATTTTCAGTTTTAAGTGGACATAATCTATGTCTCCTTTAAACACAGGAGGGACTTTGGGGGAGAGATGCTATTTGCTGGTTTCAAAGGCTTAGGAGATGTCTAAGATCTCTAGTGTTGATAACCCGTCTAAGATGCTTGGTGTTGCCGACATTTTGGTGGTGAGGATAATCCTACACGTGCCATGGCTTCTATTGCTGGTTTACCCCACTGTGCCAGAAACTATTTCCAGACATTGTTAAATATGTCCCAAGAGAATCAAACTGCCACCTGTGAAGAGCCATGGTTACAAAGCATCAGAGTTGGGACCAGGTAACTTCTGGATAGGTGGCAGGCAATTCTGAAAGTCACGGAGCTACAGTGTCCTGGTGTCTATTCTGTACTCCTCTCCCTGGCTCAGTAACCTCAAAAGCTCCAGCCACTTCATACTCTGTGGGTTTGCAGAAGCTTTGGTGTGATTATAGGGGCAGATGAGAGATGTGATTTGCTGTAACTGACATAATACAAATTGCTTGTCAATCCCTTCTCACTTGTCTGCAGAGTGCAACCATAGGGAAACACCTTCACAGAGGAAAATAAGTGTGTAAGCATGCAGTGGAGCAGAGTTATACAGGAAAATAAGTGTGTAAGCATGCACTAGAATAGGCACTATGCAATGCAGAAAAATGAGTGTGTAAGCATGCACTGGCACAGATGCTATGCAGGAAATAAGTGTGTAAGCATGCACTGGAACAGGCACTGAGCAGGAAAATAAGTCTGTAAGCATGCACTGAAACAGGAGCTATGCAGGAAAATAAGTGTGTAAGCATGCATGGAATAGATGCCATGCAGGAAAATAAGTGTGTAAGCATGCACTGGAATAGATGTTATGCAGGGAAACTTTGAACCTGGGGAATAAACTTGTCAAGTACACTGTGATAATTCCCTGTTGGCTCCCCTGAGATACTGGCAAGCCTGAGCTACCTGCTCATGCATCTTCCCTTACACTGTAGGGGTGTGTGTGTGCATGTGTGTGTGTGTGTGTGTGTGTGTGTGTGTGTGTGTGTGTATGTGCCCCTCAGCTGCAAAGATGTCTGAAATTCCTTCCAATTTTTAAGCACTGTCCTCTCTGCGGCTGCATGAGTCTGCCCTTTCTGCACAGTGTACCTTCAGTAAATAACCAGATTTCATAGCAATTTTATAAAAATAACATAAAATGTGCCCTTCCTTAAGAGAAACATGCTTTAGCATTTATAGCTCTTTGTTGTCATTCCTTTTAAATTGTATGCTACACTCAACTTGTCATGGGGAGGATATATGGTGTGTTCTCTGTGGCGTTATAGATAAGGAGTGAAGGCTCCCAAGAGAAGCATTGCTGGCGTCGGGTTCATGGTCGGGCCAGCAATGCTTAGTGGAAGTCATGGGAATTGACTAATGTGGTTCTCCTCTAAGCATATTCTTAAAAGTTATTTTTAAAAATAGTTTATGCTACAGCATTACTGTATGTATTTTACAGCCCTGGAATTTTGAGCATGTACTCAGTTTCTTCTTACAGATCTCGAAGCACTCCCTCCTGTCTTTAAGCCACCCTGTACACCTTCTTGGGTTGACTGACTCAGAGCTGTGAACCAAGAGATCATGAACACTTCCCCACAAGGAACCCACTCCAAAGTGTCCACCAAGGCTGGACTCAGAAAGCAGACCGAGACCTCAGCTTGTCTGGATGTTTTTCCCGATTCAGCTAGCTCGTGTGCCTCCAGACTGCTCTCCTATAAGATTCTTCTCTGCTTCTGTAGGCGGGACCTTTATCCAGAACACAAGAGGGGAGACGCTCACAGCAAGTGCCTGATCTACTCCAAAACACCTTTGCTTTGTTTGTTACAATTGTAATTAAAATTAATGTAAGATACATTAGAGCAAGAGCCGTGTTGCCTCCAAATGCACGTCCGAGGGTGGGAGATGCTCCTTGTCAGAGTGCTTGTAAGGTTAGCCCAATGCTCTGGGTCTGGTCCTCAGCCCTGGAAAGGAACCCCTCTCTCTGCTGAAAGGGGAAACGTATAAATGGACAATAACCAGATTTTAAAGTGAAGCAGAAAATCGACCCACAGTCTACAGCCACCTGGCCAGGGAAACAGAATCTTATCTATAATAAATGACCTTGGAAGCTAGTCTGTTAAAACTCATTCTTGCAGGAAACTAGAATGCTATCTCTAGACGCCATTCAGAACTTCTATTAATAACTGGATGCAAATGACCAAGATTCAGTGCCTGACAGCTTCTCTGATTTTTGTGTTTGAGTCCAATTTAGAACTGGAAAAAAAAAAAAAAAAAAAAGCCAAATGCATACTCCTCAGCACTCACAAAGAACACTGTGTGGTGTCAGCTTCCCTGAGCTCTCAGCTTCCGATCAGGGCACACAAAGACCCCCTCTCTCACACACACACACACACACACACACACACACGAGTATATACATACATGCACTTGCACAGGCACACATGCATGCATGCACTGGAATAGTTACTGTGCCTCTGCCTTTCTAGGTGCCTGGCGAATACAAATGATGGTACCAGCTTCCCTGCTATAGAAAGCTCACAGAACATGACTTTTGCCTTTCTTTGGTGGAAGTTTATGCCTTACCTACATGGACCTTCTTCTGTCCACTGCCCAAAGTGTTTAGTGGGGTTCCTCCTCACAGGTCTCCAAAAGGCTCCTAATTAAATACTATTGCCATCTCTAGACTGGAACATGTTTTCTCAATGACCAGACTGCCAATTGGTGCCCTAAAAGAACACCACCTGCAGAGATACAAGGGTTACCTGATGTTGACGAGCATCTTGGATGAGGACAGGAAATAAGTATGGGATCAGTCCATGGCAAAGTCATGAGAAATGGAGACCCAGTGTGGCTCCCTGGTTGATGTTACTGATTTGATAGGGATGGGGGATGAGGCGTTGAAGCCTTGCCTTCACTGACAAGAGCCACGGCAAGTCACTGCTCAGTCTTGTGCACTTGCACCATCTCCTGGTGTGTCTGCGGCTCTGGGGGTCAGGGAGAGGATATACAGCCATTGGGACTGAGCAGTGAGTGTGTACAGAGTGTGACAGAGTTACTCCCGGAACCGGATACAACTGCAAGTGGTGAGAGTTGGGTCGTCTCACACTTTCCTCAGCAGTTTAAAGCTACAGATCCGGGAGTGCGAGCTCATTATGAACTTACAGCAGGAAGAACAATTACTTTTCCACTCCACAAATATTCATTGACAGGCTGAAATTTTGTTGCTTTGAACTCATTCGGAGGACAAATATGAGCTCTGTGCTCAGAACTTGTATTACAAAGTAGCTAAAACTCAGCTTTAAAATGCGATTTTTAAAACCTTGGTTGTTGCTTGCTGTTTCTCTGTGGCTTAAATCTGTGTATTAAATTTTTTATTTATTCTTAGAAGGTGTGTGTATGCATGTACATGGATGTCAGCGGCAAGTATGAAATAGATTCTGTCTTTCCACTTAAATGTGGCTTTTGGGAATTTAACTCAGGTCCCAAAGCTTGTGCTGGGAGCACTGTTACCCTCTAAACCATCTGGCTGGCCCCATTTATAAGTATTGTCACCCTGTTATGGATGCTCTTACGTGAGCTCCCAAAGCACTTTTCAAAAACGCATCTCCGTGATATAAACATGTAAGGAGCGTTTCCAACGGATTAATGCTCATTCTCCATCCAAATGACCCACTCCTTGAGACCCGAGAATCTACCTGGGTGTTGCTTTCTTTTCAGTTTTATCAGTTATGAAGCTTCAGCTTTGAGATGTAAGCATCCTTCCAGACTACAGAGAGCTGACAGTAAGAACCTCTCAGGGTTACAGCAGAAGGACTCCTGGTCAAGAAAACCAAACGTGTGGTCTGGGTGGAAACCTGATGTTTCAGCTGGCCTGATGACGTCACTCTGGTCACTCTGGCTAAGGGACCACCATGGCAAGGTAGGCTAGCCTTAAACCATGCCAAAGACCTAGGCAGAACAATTAGTCTTTTTTTCTTTCTCAGAATTTCCACCCTCTCCTTACAGAATTTATGGACCACAGCACAGCCAGGTAAGGCTGTTTATCTGCTCGCTTCTCTGAGTCATTCAGAAAACCATGACCTTTCCTTGGTTCTCTGTTAAGAGGGCTTTCTTTAAATACCATGGGCTTTCCTCCCAACATTCTGGGCTGAAGAGTCTCCCCACTGGCTGTGTAGCTGCAGATCTGTGCCAGCTTAAATGGCACCTCCAATGTCTTCCTCCAGGCTGCTGAGGTTGCATGCCTGGCCTGCACTTGTTTTTTTTTTTTTTTTAATTCTAATAGTATTGGCCCTGTGTTTTCGAGTCTGTTTCTAAGTTCTTTCATTAATGAGACCCGAGCCCCAAAGAGGACCCCGATTTCTCCTGCATCACCAGTTTTGCTTCCTCGCCGCTCAGACACACACAGCTTCACCACGAATTTACATGCAAGTCTGACTCTCCTCATTAACACTACTCAGTTACTTTCATTAGCATTGCTTGCTATTCCAAGCGATTCTGACCCAGGCGAATAGCTTGATTGTTCTGTGCAGCAAGTTGTGGAAAGACCCGTCAATGCTTTAACTGAATGTATCAAAGGAAAGCTTGTACCCTAAGACTTTCAATTCCTGCTTTTCCAATCCTGAATTCCAGCCAGTTCTAGAACTGAAAGGTCTGCCTTGTAACTAAGCTTTGGATTCTCAAACTCTGCCCTGCCCTTCTAATCCCCACCCCCACCCCTGTCCCCAGTCCTTGGGTCCTGTTGTTCTTTGCCACAGCCTAGTGCACAACAAATTCAGCTTTGTATTAGCAAAGAGCTCAGCAGCACTAAAGGCCTTCTTTCCTCCCTGTCACATAAAGGCTTGTCCGGAGTCTGGAAAGACCTGCTTCCCTTCTTTACCCTCTAAGCTTGATAAAAAAAGTGGGGCTTGGTGCGGGGAGAGGCATCGGAGATGATGGGGCGACGAATGTAAAAAGGGAAGCCTACCTAATTGCTTCTGCCAAGGCCCTGAACGGACCCTTAGAATGATACAAAGACAGAACTTACAGGCAGCCTCCTTACTGAGAAGGCAGAGCTTTCTGAAAATTAAACTAACACAAATCCCCTCTAGTGTCAAGGAGACGATCCTCAACACTGGGGTGAGGTACTGCCCCTGTGCCACCTCTGAGCTCTTCCACTTTCACTGGATGAAGTCCCACCTCCTCTTTCCCCTGTTAAATCTGTCCTCAGTTGTTCAGTGACTTTCTATGACATGCCTGAGAATAAAACTTGCCTCTTCGTGGTAACCTGATATTATTACTCCACCTTGCCTTCCTTCCACAAGGCAAATAAGTCGATTCCTCAATACAGAACACTGTGTATAGCTGTCAGAGACTTAATGGGTGCATGAAAGTTCAGAACTGGGTGCCCTGTGCTGGATGTGCCTGGTCACAGACTGCTTACGGTAGCTGGCGCTGCTATAGAGGAAGCTGTGCTTGGCCATTTTCAGACAAAGAAAATTGTAGGTGGGCTGAAGCAGGGGATAGACTACTTTCAGTCTACATCTGAGCTTGCTCTGGGTAAGGACAGAACCCCAGCAGATACTGCCCAGGCTATTAGATCATACAAGGTTAGCTCATGTTTGGACATGAGATGAGGGAAGGTCAGCCTGCAGTGCCAAGTTTGGTTTCAGTTGGCATCCGGGCTTTAGCAAGATGTCTGCTTCATGGTCAAAGCAGACATGATAGCGAGGGTTCTCAGACACACTCACTCCTGAATACTGAGTTCTAACTGATTCTTGTGTATAACTGTCACATGCTAGGACTCCGGACCACAGAGGTGTGGAGCAGATGTTGCTTACTTACTACTGATACTGAGTATATGCCTGAATTACAGCGAGATGTTTGAATAACAGTTTTTACTTCTAAGAATAAACACTTCACTTTTCTATACTACTTAGCAATTCTTCTTTTGAATTGGGAATCAAAATAGACAAAGGGCATTGAATCCCAGAACCTAGCCTGATGTCTTTTTTTTTTTTTTTTTTTGGTTTTTCGAGACAGGGTTTCTCTGTGTAGCCCTGGCTGTCCTGGAACTCACTCTGTAGACCAGGCTGGCCTTGAACTCAGAAATCCGCCTGCCTCTGCCTCCCGAGTGCTGGGATTAAAGGTGTGTGCCACCACTGCCCGGCTCTTAAATATAGAAATCACTCAGTTAATGTTCACCAACTGAATTAATATAATTACTAATAAAATATTAAAATGCAATAGAGAATAGATGAACTTAAGAGGACCTCAAAGGTATTTAAATTTTATTCTTGTGTTTAACAATGACATAGCTGTCACTCTGATTGGTTACGTATTTTAAACACATGAGCTTATGGCATCAGCAGTGGTACTTGGCTCAGTTTCCTCTCTGTAAATTCTGAAAAACCTTTGTAAGTGCTAAGTTAGGGCTCAAAAGATATCCTGTAAGAGAGAAAGCAGCAGTATCCCTCTGACAAGGAAGGCTGATCTGTAAAGAGTCATATGCCGGCACCTGATTGATGCTTGGCCTGAACTGTGCATGAGTGGCATCTTAGACAGACCGACGCCCAGGGCCATTGAAGGAGACTCAGGAGCTCTGGGATTGACCGGGGCATATGCCATTCTAGAAGTTTCTGAAGATAAGTTATTACAAACAGAACGTTTTTCTTTTACTAACCACAGAATCCTGTGCTGTGCTACATCACAGAGATGTCTTTCTATCTGTGATTTATAACTTTAGATGCCTACGATTAAAATCATAGATACATTGTCTTTGCCAACAGCCTTCCTTCATCCAAGGGTGACATCCTGAGCTGTTCCGACCAGGACTCTCAGAGAAACAGTAACAATGAGATGAGCAGAAACAGTTTGAAGGTGTGCCTTAGGGTCTCTTGTGTAGATCATTAATACTACAGAGTTGAGTCTTGGTTATAAACAAACATGTAAAAGGTCTCTTGGGACTGTGAAGGCAGAGGCAACGTGATTTTCCATTCTGTGTTCTCATTCCTAGTCACACACAGAGATAGATAGATAGATAGATAGATAGATAGATAGATAGATAGATAGGAGAGAGAGATATTAAGAAAACCATTTATAGCCAACTAAAATTCAAATGAAGTAGTGGGACACTAAATTTATGAGAAGAGTATCACAGAAAATCTTTTTCATGTATGTATGTATGTATGTATGTATGTATGTATGTATGTATGATGCATACACATACAACTATATGGATAGTGTTGAACCTTATCTAAAATCAGAGCAGGAATTACAGTGTTTCCTTTTCCTGGAAGATAAAAGGTCCTGGACCACAAAAGGACTCCCATGATGCTCCATCAATTAGACTTACCCAACCCAGCAGCACCTGTTTCACCACAGGCTGTTCTCACGTGTAAATGCTTGTCCAAGTCTCCCACCAAGCTTTGCACTCAGCTGAAACAGGGGCTTACTCACAGCCAGAGCATTGGCTGGAGGAGACAAGGCGTTCCTCCGCACTGATAGAGCCACTAGCGAAGATTCACTCCCGTTTGTATTCATTACAATATATACCCTGTGGATAAATAACCTGACACTTCATATAGAAGCTCCAAAAGTAATTCCTGCCCCACAAAACTGAGTAAGACAGAATGACACGACCACCTCTTCTCTCTGTGCAATACTGTCCAGTCCCCGAAAGCAATAAGATGGAGGGATTGCTCACACATACTCGAGAGTTGGAAATTTCACTAGTAAATTATGACCCTCCAGAATAATGAGCACAGGGAAGTAACCAATAGCCACCCTGTGAGTGCAGGCACGTGCGGGGAGACCCAGACCGCCTAGCCCTGTTGGCGGATTGGCTTTTAGAGAGCTGATAAACAAGCTGGGTCTTAGGTACTCCATCCAGGAGCTCATGACTAAGTGGTATACCTAAATAAGAATGATGACTTTCAAAATATTTCACAATCTAACCTACAGGTCATCTAGGAATTACGTGAACATATGTGGGCTCATATTTTTAATGAGGACCAACACTACTGATTTTTTTAAATTTAAAAGTAAAAGAGGAAACAGTTTTAAGAAACACATCTTTGGTGAATGAGCTACAGAATGTCTGTCTATCTGTGGCTGGACATTCTATTTTTTTTCATTCTGTTTCATTTTTAATTACTTTATTGGATGTACGTGGGTATTTTGCCTATATGTATGCTCGCATCATGTGTATGCCTGGTACCATGGAACACTGAAGAGGTCATCAGATCCCCTGGAGCTGGAATTACAGATGATGGTGAACAACCTAACCCGGCCATCTGCAAGAGCAGCCAGTGCTCTTAATCACTGAGCCATCTCTCCAGAGCCCTGGGCATTTTATGTTAAGATGAGGCTTCCTTGAGATTTGTTTCTATACTTAGGGAACTAACATAATTAAACTTTAAAAAAACTTTACAAAGGATGCATAAGTACCACTGTCCTGATCTACAAATTTATATTTTCAGCTTCCTATTTATCTGTTTCCTTTTCATATCTAATAGATATTTCAAACTTTTAGGTCAAAATTGAACTGCTTCTACTAACCCGTTCTCTCCTGTCCTTTTCCCATCCGAAGCAATTTGCTCTCTGTCCATCAGTCCACCCTGTTGGTTCCACTTTACAGCTCCCTTTCCCTGGTGCTGTCCTATGGCCCCAGAGCAGGGCAGGAGGTCTCCTTCCTGACTCTGCAGTCAAGCCTTCCAGACCACCTCCTTCTGTACAGCCGAGAATCAAATCCACACCCTGGAAACACTCTTCCACCAACCCAGGCTGGGTCTCCTTAGCTAGGGGAGCAATCCAGCTCCTTACCCAGGCACGATGCGCAGCACCAGCACCCAAACTTTCCTTGCTCAGTTGCCAGCTCTAAGGCATGCCCCTGTTTCTGCTGCATGCCAGCTGTCTCCTATACCATGGCTTTGTACCTGATACCCCCTTGTTTCCACAGATCTCGAGGATGTTTCTATGATTAGCTCCTATCCAAGAGTCTTTTCATGAGCACCACACTGAATATCCTTTCTCCTTTATACTCTGTGGTCTCTTGTCCTATTGCAGCATATTTACACGGGAAGTAAATACTGCTTGCTGGAGGACTGGCTGAAACAGTAGACCATGGCTCAGCGAACTGGAATTCTTAATGCTAAACTCTGACTGATGCACAGACAGAATAAGTAAATTCCATCTCTTGGAAGTCAATAGTTAAGAAGAAAATGACATGGCACTAAACTCACAATAGTTAACTATTTTTATTACAGGACCATGACAATTACATTAAACAGTCTCATTAGACTTTTATGGCCTAAGAACTGGACTGTGGCACTTGTATTCAGAAAGCCAGGCTTCTCTTTATATCTAATTGGTCTCCAGAAAGTTTTAAATACTACACTCATTTTCCCAATAACGACTCTCTATGTGTAGATAAGAAATGATGATCTGGCATAAAACCTATCCTGTAGACTTATTAACTTAAAATGCAGCTCTTAAATCTCACCCTGTGGTCTACACTCTACTCGTTGGCTGTATTTTCTCCACAGTGTGTTCCCTCTGGGAATCCGAGGCACTCAGAGAAAGGGCTTTGGAAAATCAGGGCTCATGCCCCTGAGAGGCACAGCTTCTCAAAGTTGACCTTGGGCTATGGAAATAACCTCCGGGTCATAGCCACATTCTGCCCGGTCCAGTTGTTTTGGGGCAGTGCTTTGTAAAAGGAGTCTGTGGGCCCTGAGGTCTCATGCAGTTTGTCTGGAGGGTCTGTGGGGGTTTAGAGAACCCATGTCAGAGTCTTAGTTTCCCTGTGCACTGTTACCAGAAAGACCACTGACTAGAAACCACATGGTGTGTTCTTCACGATTCTTCCTTTCTTCACAAGATAAACTCCAGGATGGTTCATATTTTGTGGGATGAAACTAAGGAAAATCAAAGTGGCCCAAATCTGGGCTGCAAGGACCTGCATGTAAAGATGGGTCACCAGTGTTTTCTAGCATAGAACTTTCCAGACCTTTAACTCCAACAACATCAAAGGGAGAGTAAATCAAGTCGCCCATTAGTAGGGAATTGAAAATAGATTATGTTGATAGACTGTAATGAGATTTATGAAATGAAAAGCAAAGGAAGTTGTGGTACAGCCACAGGGAAGGGCTTTGCTAACCTTAACCTAAGACACATGAAGGCTGCTTCCTGGATTTAAATTTCTGAATCAAAGCAAAACAATAATGAAAACCGAACACTAGTGAACTCTGTTCATTCAAGCAAGAAGAAGAAGTATTCAGGTTTGAATATATAAATTGATTGAGGAACAACAGCCCATCCATTAAAGAAATGCATTTCCAATACAATTTTACTTTTATATTTAATGTTTTAATTAAAATTTATGACACGCATATCAGTTTGATGAACTGTACTCTGCTAATATCTCCAGCATCAGGTAAAGTAATAACAATTAAGACATTGATTGTTTAAGTATGATACCATGAGAAATATCCAAAATGAAATTTTAATTTGATTTTTCTTATGGAAAGAATGATCAATAAGAAGCTTTGAAGCAAAAAAAACCCGCATGAATTGGCAAAATTGAGAGGGGGATGTGTGAAAGGGGCCCATGTTCGAGAAAGCTAAATGATGATGTGGAGTTGATAAGCTGAATCCCATTACTGTGGCTTTGCATATACTGTCAAAGAAGATGATAACACACATTCAGTGTAGATGCATGTAGACGGTCAACACAAACTCCATGTATTTTGGCACTTTCTGTCATGTAATGCTTTTGTAGGCACTCTTCCCTCTTCCCTTAGAGCTGTTGCTTATAAGGTATGACTTCTGATTTTGTGTTTTTGTGGGGTTTCCATGTGTGTGTGTGTGTGTGTGTGTGTGTGTATCTACAAGGTTTTGTGCCTTTTCTTTGATTCTTTTTGCGTTGTTTTTTTATTATTCTGATTTGTTTTTTATTTATTTTTTCTTATTTAGCTGCCTGTTTTGTTTTGTTATTTCTAATGAGAGAGAGAGAGAGAAAGAAAATATCTGGATTTGAGTGGGTGGGGAGGTTGGAGAATCTAGGAGGAGTTCACGGGGGAAGCTATAAGAATATACTGTATTAAAAAGTCTATTTTCAATAAAAAATAAATAAAAAGTCAGTTTTATTTTTAAAGTACCACACAGAAAAATGTCTTCTTGGCAATGATTACAATGAAAATGTGAAGTAAGCATGTATCTCTCTCTCTCTCTCTCTCTCTCTCTCTCTCTCTCTCTCTCTGTGTGTGTGTGTGTGTGTGCATTTGTTGGAAAACCAAGCTTAAAAATACATTCATTAAAAATATTTCAAAATTGGAAGAAGACAGTTTCCCAGAAGATGTTTTGGTCTATAATGGGTTTTACAAACTGTAAATTAGTAGTTCCCAGCCTTGGATATTCAGAAGTATTCAGAGAATCTTAAAATATGTGCTAACTTCTGAGGTCTCTAGGTGTGGGCTCAGATTATTGGGTACATCTAAGGTTAGGAGCCACACCCTATGGAGGGTGTGCTGTTTTGCCTTGGTTCACATAGTGTCAGGTCTATAGTTGTATTTTAAAGGGAGCTGCTACTCAAGAAGAGAAAGAGGGTGGAGCTAAGTGGTTCTCAGCTGTGAACGAAGCTATGATATAGGCTATAACCACAAACCTATTAAAAATAATTTCAAAAATTTACACATGACAATAAAAACTCAGTTTGTGAAATCAAAATACTATGTCTTCAAGTCACTATATATTCAGGTGTTGTAGGTACCCCTAGGTGCTCTGTGCTGGGGTGTAGCAGCAAGTGAGGAAGATGCTGTGTGTGCTGTGGTGGAGCTCATAAGCTTGAAGACGAAATGATTCAAACGTGTGCTGCCAGTGTCGTGTTGCACAATGCTAGGCAGAGTCAGATCATTCAAAGGAAGTGTAAAGGGTAAAACCAAAACCCTTTATTTTTCTTATCTTAAAAAGTTAGTAGCTCAGGTGAGATGACCCCAGGACTCTTGATTTGCATAGAAATACCTGAGTGTTGTCCATAGCATCCCCGGAATGCCTTAAATTCAGAATGTGTGTAAGTAATCAGGAAAGAGTTTAAAGATGGGAAAAGTTGGCATTCTTGCAGGCGGTTTGTTAAAGAGTAGCACCTGGAATTATCCCTGAAGGTAGGTCGGGCAGGACAGAGAAGAGGTGAAGGAGCAAGGAGAGTTAGAGAAATACCTAAGTACAGGCGTCACGTAGGAACCAGGTGAGTGGAAACAGAAGGGGGTGTGCCCAGTGGGAAGAAGGAAGGGTGTGAGCTAATGAGCCTCACAGTAGAAACAATGTTATCTTGAGCCACACAGTATAAACAATGTTACTTAAGACCAGAAATAGAGGCAATGCCCTGGTCCAGAGGCTGCCGCTGAATTTCGCTGCCCAGAGGAGAGTGGGAAGGAAAAGAACATTGTGAGGAAGAGAAAGGCCCAGAAACCCGGTGCCCGGTAGGGCTGTTGAGTGGGTAGCAATCTCTGGAACCTTTGGTTTAAATGCTGATCACCACGGAACATTTGACCTCAGTGACAACTGAATCTAATGGAAACTGTGACTAGACAGAATTCAAATAAAGCGGAGGTATTGCTTAACTATGTGTTAAATTAACCCAGCCCTCTACTTAGCAACCTAATTGAAGAAATGGGGTGTTCTTTACTGAAGGAGTTCAGTCTATTGTATTCTTTTAACACAACTTAAGTGGCATACCATAACAATATGTGCCAAATGAAGAAAAGGAAACCACAGAGAAAATGAGTCGTTACAGGCAAATCCGTGGTAATTGTGAGAGCCAAAGTTATGTTTTAGGCTTTAATTATTCCGCCTAAGCAATCCATAAAACAAAAATACCTCTACCCTGTAAGCCACTTGCCCAAGGGCAGATTCTTCCTGAGATGCCAGAGTCTATCATTTATATAAAATAACAAGCCCCCAAACAAACTCGTTTGACCCAACTGCACCAGATGTGCGTGATCACTGGTAGGCGGGAGGTGCTGAGGAAGGACATATGTCAGAACATATGCTTGTCCCTGACTGGGGTCTGGAATGTTGCCCCTGCCCACCAGCTTTGAGTACTTTGAAGATATTTTGATGACTTTTGCTCTCCATTACTTTTTTATATTTTATTCTTTGATACATTCCTACTTTTAATGATAAGTCATTCATGCTTACTGCTGTTACTTTGAATGCATATATTTTATGCTGCCTACTATACTATAAAGTTAACCGGTCATATTTACACTAATATTTTGTCTATTTCCAACTTCTTTTCTAGGATTTAAAGATTCACCCCTTGGAGTGAAGGAAAAGGCAGAAGAAAAAAAAAATCAGCATTTCAATGCATTCTTCACTGGAAAGATGGCAGCAGGCAGAGAGCACCAGCATTTGAATTAGAATGTGAAGCGTGAACTTGACTGTGGCTGAGAGTTAAAACTATTGGGTTCCTAACATTTAAAAGTAATAAGGTCACTTTTAAAATGACCGGACTCGCACAAGCACCAGGTACATTTGTCTGTGAACTTAATTAAAAATTTAATACCACTCCTTTCCGTTCCATGGCTATAACTTTTCTTTCTGACAAGCAAATTAAACTGCTCATGTCTCAAGGTGAGGACCCCTGGGGTTTTTATCTTTTGGTCTGTCTTGAGCACAGGATTCCCTCTAATGCTGGAAGCTGCAACACTATTCTTTCCTACTTAAAATCAGCACATCCCACAGTGACATCTGTCCACGTCACCCTCTGTCCTTCTGTCCCAAATCTTTATCAAATGATGGTAAGGGTGATCAAAGGATAGATGTGTGTTAGGATACCAGCTCCTTTTGTCTCCTGAATTGTACTCTTCAAAGTTAATAGATTTACCTGATACTGATTTAAGGCATAATATACAAAATTGAATATGCAGTTTCATTACAAATAAGAGACAGGTATTTCTATCACACAGTAATAGGTCCTGAGCTTCGTAGGATGTCCATCAAAGGTCTGTGAAAGAGTTTTCAGGAGAGTTTCGGAGGGGCTCCTGGGAGCTGCCCAGAGGCCGCCTTACCACGCCTGTTACTAATTGTCCCACATGAACATAATGACCTGTTTCTTCTTGACACACTGGACTTAGGATCAAAATCACAGAAGCTATGTAGAAGGTATTTCCGATTATTATAGTAAAGAGCGGAGTCTATCTCTAAGTAGATTCTAGATGGAGACATATTGTCTCCTCTAAGAGTTAAGTTTAGCCGCAGGTCAGTCATCTGGCTCAGGACTATTCCTCTGGAAGGCAGGTCCTTCTTAAGCCATGACGTAGGCCACTCCTTGGCAACATTTTGCTCCTTTTGACTGCTTCATGACAAATGTACTCACTTGCTTGGTCATTACTCAAGATCAAGCAGGGTAAATAACAAATATAAGCTCTGATGGCTAAAAGAATACTCACCTTAAAAATTTTAAAGTCTTTGTACAACATTATTTTCTCTAATAAGAGGAAAACTTGCTCTTCATATGATCCAGACTGCGTGTATGTGGCAGCCAGGATGGGGACAGGTGACAAGGGGAGAAGGTGACCATACTTCAAAGGGAATGCAATTTGAACATCTTATCCGCCTAAAAGCTCCTTTCTACTTTTAACTTCTCAAGATTTGATGGGATGTTTGCAGAGAGTCACTTCATTTCCCACACAGCTTCTTCACTAAGCATTTTCTTCAAATTGTTTGGCTAGGCATTAAATGCGTGCCTAGTCAACACGAAACCCTGCCCCTTTCTCTCTGCTTCTCTTCTCTGAAGCCTTTAAGTGGAATTGGAAGCAACTATAAAAATTCTCATTTTTTTGCTTTTTACCTCGTGAAACATTTCCAAGGGATGAACCATTAAATTCCTGTCTAATAAAATGATTTTTGACTCTTTGATTTATTTATAGCTACTCTGCCAAGGAATTCTTATCTGCCAGACCCAGTCATCAACATTCTCTAATGAGTGTCCAAACTTAATTAACAAAGAAGTCCTGGTTTCACAGAAAAGAGAAGTAGTCTTTGGGACACTGGGTCCTGTGGATTAGGGTATAAGCAACTGATCTGAAGATGTAAGTGTTTGGCTGAAGCTCTCTTTTTGCTAGGATCTGGTGTTTGAGACCAAGTTACTAATGTGAGACAGAAGAGAATGTTCTCATAAATCACCCTGTCTGGAAAATCATGCTTTTTCTTAAAATACTAATTGAAATTGCATGTGTTTTAATTAAAACAACATCTGCCTTAGGCTAAAGAGCATGTTTTGGGATGCAGAGAAGGTAGGTTTCTAAAATTTCCTCAGATCTACTTAATAAAGTGAAGTTTATACGTTCCCAGGATTAAAATGGCACATTGCCTCCTGGAGTGTCTTAAGTTTTCCAGAGGCAGAAGACTTTCCCTGGACTCAGAGATTAGCCAGGGTCAAGGGCACGGATAAAGAACGTGCTTCCAGTGTCATGTACTGAATATTGCTTGGGAGGTCAGCTTCCCAGAATGGAGTTAATGTAGCCCAGAAGCCTTTGCTACATCTGATCTACTGCCATGAGATGGCAAGTAACCAACACATGCCGGCACACGTGCATGTATCTACCTGCATTAACGGACAGAACCTGACAGAGCTCTCTGCTTTTTAGTTCTGCCAGGAGACACAGCACAACACCATATTCCAAATAGGAATCGTATGGTGACTAGGATGTTTCTTAATTCTAAGCGTCCAAATTTACACAGAGTTTTCACAACGATTTCAAATGAATTGTTGCTATGGAGCTATGGAGGCCACACCTTCGTGACTTCAGGCTTAGGCAAGATCATACGTCAAAGTTTAATTGAAAGTAAGCATTGCAAGGTCTAGAATTCCCTAAGTGCAGGTACCTGTCAAGAATTCACTCATGGGATGAATAAATGAACGTTTACCAAGCCATGCATCCCCCCGGGCAGCAGTGGCCCAATGGTGATTTCCCCACACTCTGTCCTCCGCTCAGCAGCTCCTCCTGCAGGCCTCCAAGAGAAAGTACAACGTCTCACTGCACAAAGATCTGGTGTAGGGAGAGGGGAACTTGTAATCCTACAGACAATATTCCTACTTCCTTCATCTCTTCATTCATTTTGGTTAAATATGGAACATTTTTCTGTCATTCTTTAAAGATCTCCAGCATACTCTATTCAATCTTTAGAATGGTCAATTTTTAAAAAAAAAAAAAACATAAATATTTAAAATAAATTGGGAAAAAAAAAGAAAGAAAGAAAGAAAAGAAAAGAAAGAAAGTTAGGACAGAGTAGTCTTCCATTGCCACTGGTGAAAGAAAAGAGACTCAAAGCTTTCCTGGTGTAAGAAGTGCAGTGTGTTCGCAGCCTAGGTCTTATTATTGGTGGAAGTGTGAGCTGCATTTTGCCTGTTACACAGGGAGAGACTATGCTCCATTTGTGTTTTTAGGAACACAGGGTAGGAAACAGCTCCTTGCTGACCTCAAAAACAGTCAGCTCTGCCTTGTACCTCCTTTGCTGTGAGGACAGGCAGGGAAGTCAAAGTCCAAGGGAAGCCCCATTAGGTGGCCAAGGAAAAAAGCTGAGCCAAAGTGAAGAACAGCTGAAATGATATAGAAAGGTTGTGTTCTTGTGACGACACGGGGGTGGTAAAGTCAGAAGGCAAAGGGGTCCTGGCTCATGAAGTGATGCATACACTCTCCTCGTCAGCTCGGGGAGAGGCACCAGAGAATTAGAAAGATGCTGACAGCATTCTAGACCTGGCTTGCCTGCCAGAGAGGTGGCCAGGAACCACCATCACTCAGGGGAGCCAAGAAAGATACTCTTTGGAGATGCAGGTGCCTCGCCAGCACAGACGTCGTTGGTAATGGATGAGTCGTATGTGGAGAGTGGTATTTCCCACCGAATGCCAGACCTCATCTAAATGAGTCTGCCTACAATCATGGATTTCATAGAACATCTGCACCACCCCCTCAGGTTCCTGGACTCTGTAGTAAAAGGCTGAACCAGACAATTCGTCTTCTCGCTTGAGACCCTGCAATGTCCCCCTCTAGATCTGTCCTTCATAATAAGTAACATGCTATCCATCCATCAGTGATGATGGATATACTCAGCAAATGTATTCTGAGGGCCTATTATAGGCACAGAAAAGCTTCAGGCATTATGGAATATCAGAACAAATACAAGTCGGGGATGAACCCTGGTAGATGACCTATTCACAAGCGGTCAGCTTTATGCACATACAAACACTAGCAACATTAACTGGACTCAGCAGGTATGTGTATGCACAGCAACAGTAATTAAATTATTAAGTATGAAATAAAATTATCAAGCATAAAATATGAAAATAATGAAAGAATTTATTTGCAATAATAATAATTAAAGAACTTAATTATTATTAACATTAACTGGACTCAGCGGGTATGTATATGCACAGCAATAATAAGAATTAAGGAATTTATGACCAATAATTTGAGAGGGAGTCAGGGAGGGACATGGGAGGAGGTGCAGGGAGAGGAAAGGTAGGTAGCATAAAGACAATAATCATGTATAAAATTCTGGAAATAAAATTTAAGTTTCAAAACAATGAATAATTAAACATAACTCTATCCCTAACGGGATCGATCCTTGCTTCAGGGAAGAGTACAGTGCACATGTG
This sequence comes from Uromys caudimaculatus, assembly GCA_028551405.1. Taxonomy (NCBI): domain Eukaryota; kingdom Metazoa; phylum Chordata; class Mammalia; order Rodentia; family Muridae; genus Uromys; species Uromys caudimaculatus. The sequence goes on from CM052716.1 coordinate 8,065,651, forward strand.
AAAAGCTCTGAGTCAAGGAAGTAGTGTTCATTAGGAAGGGCTACCCAAGCTGGGCTTCAAGTAAAGTGAGGTCAGGAGGGACCTTAGGGACTCTGTTCTGTTGGGTCTGTGAAGAGTGCGGACTGGGTCTCCACTGGGAACTGTCCGGTGCTGGGAACTGTCCAGTGCTGGAATGAGCTTCAAACTGGAAACATGAAGGAATGTGGTATGATACACCCTTTTCACCGAAACTAATCCCCTCCGCCTAAACCAACCTTCACCACATAGAAGGATAATTAACATTTCTGAATGTTGCAAAGAATGTATGTACACGCATTAACCTCAGCTACTGTGCCACGTCACTAAGAATTCAGGACCTATCTATAGCACACTTCTACATAGCACACTCAACATCAATTTGCAGAGACATACACATAGCCATGGAAACAGCCCAATGGGAAGACGAGGAGAGCAGAGGCAGCTACGCTCCAGAATGTGGTACTAACTTGCTTCTCAGTAGATGTAATGGACTAGTGTGACAGTTGCTTACTCAACCCACTTCCTGATAATGGAGTCCTCTGAAGATGATCTATTCCTCAAGTACAAATGTGGCTGTCAACTATTCTCATGCCAATTCAGAGAGTAGTCTAAGAGAGCTGTAATTTAAACTGACCTCAGAACCAATGATGAAAAAAGCTGCATTCCTTCTGAAACTCTGAAGAGAAAGCGAGTAGGCTTTGTGGCTGCTCATCAACATGAGATCCTTTTCTCTGGTTTATGTTTCCTTTAATTTGTTTACCTAACATTTTTCTTAAATGTAGCTCAGTTATCCATTCAGCAAATATTCATCAAGTCTCTCTTACAGGGTCACATACCATTCCAGACACAAGGAATACATCAGAGAATAAGGCCATCGATTCCTTATTAGCTCACGTCCCAGTGGAGGGGAAAGAAACAAGACCAGTAATGTTACATACAGTGGTCCTCATCGTGTTAAGGTTACGTCAAAACAGCCATTATAAGTTGACAGTACTGTAAGCTAATGCATTTAATACACCTAACTTACTAAACATCATAACTTAGCAACATGGCACATGGCAGAACATTAATTCTTTCCCCATGATTTCATACTTGATTTGAGTTTGTCATTTAATGTCACTGCCCAGTTTGGGAAGAGAATATTGCATGACAAACTATCAGCATGAGATAAAATTTTAAAATTCAAAGAAGATTCTTTCTGCATGCATATTATTGTCATAGTATCATAATTAAAAGACTGTAAGTGGAAACATCTTAAATAGGGATCATTGCTATTAAAAACCAACCAGGGACGGGGACAGGGCAGCTTGACGGATGGAGGTACAGATTCTCCTGGGAAAGGGGCATTTGATGTGGCAAAGACACAGTGTGTGGACACCTCAGAAAGAGGATTCTTTAAGCATATGATTGCAGATGATGTCGCCAAAACTTCAAGAGAAGTGACAGGAAACACAAGATGACCACACTAGCCTTCCTTTTTTGTTCTTGGCTCAAAGTCCTCATTTCTTTTTCCTCAACATATACAGTGCTATATAGCATTTCTCTCTACACATAATCATTTTGATACAGTATTTAGAGTCAACTAGTTGACAAGGGTAAAGTGCGCTATCTCTTAAACAGAAGCTAATGTTTTGCTAAATCCTACTCTTTTCATTCACAAAAGTTACTTCGTTTCTCAAGTCCGTAGGTTCAGTGCTTTCACAAGCCTGTTTCTGAATGACTGCCTCCATTTACTAGTTGGTGACATCTGATAGCAACGACTTAATGGACAATATGGAGCTTCAAGTGCTCCATGCTTAGAGGGGGCCACAGGATAACTAGCGTCAGAGAAAGAAGGGATGCCCAGGAGCTAGAAGGCCAATCAATAAATCACTATTTTGTTATATATTAATCCAACAAAAGAAATAAAACACACAACTGCGCAATACACAGTACTTAGCATCCAGGCAGTAGACTGATTAGCTATTGATTTTTTTCTCTATATTATAGAGGAGTGATGAGGCTTTTATTGGAAGCCCCAGTGCCGGTCCTGTCTGGAATAACTATTTAAGGAAAGGAGAAGAAAAGTGTGTATGCAGAGGGGTCTTTGACCTTTTGATCTAATAGCTTAGTTTAAACATACGAAGCACACAGAATCTGCAAATACTAAAATTAAACCCAAACTAAATGCAAATACCAAAATTTCACATTTACTTCCTTCTTTGTAATATATGGTTAGGATGATGTGAGTGCACTTAGGAGACACGGGCCTGAAGTCTGAGTTTATTCTGAGTCAATAAATGGCTGAAAACCTGCAAGAACTTTGGTTCTGGGTAGAGGACCAGATGTGCATTGGGACATAGCAGGGGAAAGGCTTCTAATGCCTCGATCATGGAGTGTTTATTTAGCACATTTGCCTGGGTCTTCAAATGTATAGGAATAGAGTTTTGCCCATTTCTACGCTCATACCTCACTTCTCCAAACTTGCCGGATGGTACAGTAAGCTGCACCTTGGCTGCAGTGGTTGGTCCAGCTGCCTGGACCAGAATCCATTAGATTCCAGATGCCACCCACTGATAACTGTCATCTGCTGCAATTCTGTTGGCCTCCAGCTTATAAACTGTCCAGGAGTCAGGCAGGAAGCCCATGAAGAACTCTGCCATCCCTCCATTCCAATTCCACCATTGTGACAGTGATCTAGGGGCACTTGGGATATTTCCCCCAGGTTCCTGAGGATTCTTCAGCTTCCAGGCATCAACCAGCCTTTGGCCTGTAGCCGCTTCCTTACTTAGAGAGGCACCAGAAGCCTCTCTGACCTAGGATCCCATGAGTTTTGCGAGGCGACCGAGGCCTCTTGAAGGCTCCAAACCCATCACCTTGCTCCCATCCCATTGCATCATTTGCATAGGCTGCCCCTTCAGCTTGGATTCTCTTCCTTCTAGACAGATGGAGAGCCACCTTCTTTTAGGCCTGTCCTGAGATATTTCCTTATCAACCACTCCCAACTTAACCCCTCATTTTAAATCATACCCTTAAAGTGAATAGCGCTGCATATACAGGGGAATGAAAGTAAACCCAGCCAACACCTAAGACCAAGCCCAAAATATGGTACATAGCTCAATGAAAATTTACATAACATTTTAAAGATAACGCATAGGGGAAAGCTATACAGGACTGCCTCAAACTAAAGAAGTTCTGCTGAAGGTGTGAATGACTGACAGCACCAGAAGATCACCTGGAGTTTGAGATAAAATGCCTCAAAGCCTAAACCTGACAAGGGGTTAATACCAAAGCATACACAGAATCAAACCTAATAACAAGAAAACAGCTCAGCTTAAAAATGAGCGAAGAATATGAGTAGGCATGTCTCAAAAGGAGACATAGATGACCAAGAGATATTTGAAAAAGTATTCAACTAATTCTTATGGAAGTGCAAATTAACCTACGGTGAAGCATCACCTCACACCTGTCAGAGCAGCTTTTACAAATCACGACAGGCGTGGGGAGGAAGGATCCTGTCCTCTGTGTACAATGGTGAGATTATAAATTAGTATAGACAGCAAGGAAAATGTTAGGGAAGTTACATTTTTAAAAGTGAAAATATGATCTAGCAGTTCAGTTTCTGGGCACAGAGCTGCACCCTGTGTTCGTCAGTGGATGAACATATAAAGGAAGTGGGGCATGCAATAGATTGTTCTTCAGACTTCATCTAGAAGGAAATGATGACATACATTTCTGACATGGGGATGGAGCCGGGGGCACCCATGGCAAGGGAGATATAAATGTAGAATATAAAGAATGAACTCTTAGAAGCAAAACCAGAATGTTGGTTACTGGAGGCTGCGGGCTGGGAGGGACAGGATGATGTGGGTCAAAGGTGTTGAGAGCTTTTGGTGCCACTTCTAGGAATTTGGCATTTGTCAAGGCTTGGACAAAGAAGGAGGCTCAGATAAGAATATTAGAAGCAGTGCCCATGGGGCTTTGCTGAATTACTACCCTATGTGATCTCTTTGCTTACTACTTTACTTAATTATTACCTTGTGTGATCCTTTTGCTTACGACTCTGCTTGATTACTATCTTGTGTAATCTCCTTGTTTACTACTTCGCTTGATTACATTGTCTTTGATCTAAGAACTGACTATGTTTCTTTGGATATACCTAGAATGATATAAAAGCAGGCTGGAGAGAAATAAAGCTGCTTCAGCCTCAGCACTGGCTGTAGTCATGTTATAATTGTGTTTACTACTTGTTTTTCTTTTTCAATCCTCACTCCCTCGCTTGAGACCCTGTTGACTGACTGATCTGGCTTGGTCACAAAGTTACAATTAAAAAACATTAAAATATTTTTAATTATGGAATAACATCCAAACATTTTATTACAAATATATATTGGTTCCAGCATGGTGGTTCAGGTCTACAATCCTAGCACTAGGATTGGATAGTGGATGCCAACCTTGGCTGTTTAATCTACCCAAGGACAGCATGAGCTATATATGGAGACCCTGGCAATGTTAGTTGGGTACAAATCAAGTTAATGTAACTTGATTTGAGTATTCTACATGGTGTGTGTATTAATGCCACTTTGCGTTCCAATTATACAATTATGATTTATTAATGTATAATAAAACAAACCACGGCCATTCTGAAAATCAAAGACATGAGACACAAAAGCTCACACATTATATGATTCTACATATAGGGGATGTCCAGTCCAGGGGAGTCTCCTGGCATGGAGCAGCTTGGTGGCTAACCTACTGGAGGACAAGAGTCTGCTCAATGGGTACAGGTTTCTTTGGGATGAGGAAGAGATTTTGGAACAAAAGCAGGCAATTTTCCAACATTGGAAAAGCATCCAGTGACATAGAATTGCACATTTGAAAACTGTTAATTTAAACACAACTGAAAAGAGCTGCAAGCTCCTCAGTGATAGCTTCCATTACCACATTCCCAGAAGGAACAGTTCTAGCATGCGACTCATGTGCTTGTTTTGGTCATGGTACACGGACTTTTCCCGAGTGTCCCAAGGCTTCCTGTCTCTTTCACTCACTGGTATACAGCCCTGAGCCTAGAACAGACCCAGACCGAATACGGAATGAAGAATCATTTGTAAAAGTGGCACAGGCATATATTATCTCTTTAATGCCGCTTTGAAGATTTTTAAATTTTATATAAGTAAATAATATAGGAATAGATAGCTAAACATACAAATGAAAAGAATTGAGAGATGGGGAAAAGGGGAGGTACCCCATCAGACATCCCAATTTCACCACATAGGAAACAAACAACCAGCAAGACTTAGAGACCACATTTCCCCTTTAAATTCTAAAGGGCCAACCTGTGCATTCCTCAAAGATGGAAAACACAAAGCTCCTAATAAACACAGTATTCCCCCACACGCATATGCTCTGTGGAGAAATCCAGCCACATAGACAGCCTGTGCAAAAGACTGGGGCCCCATGTTAGAGGACATACCAATGAGCTCCTTGTTTCTGACATCCAGGGCCATGTTCCGGAGTGCCGTGGCCACTGCACACACTACGCGGTCATTGTCTATTCGGAGGAGCTCCACAAGAATGGGCAGTCCTTTCTCTTTCCGGACGGCAGCTCGGATATACACGGACCACTGGCAAAAGAGAGAAGGCAGAGGAGGTTAGAAACAGAGGTGAGAGGTCCTGTACAAAGCCAGCAGCTCTGAGGGTTGTCAGACGGCTGTTTGCAGGAGCCAAAACGATTGAACTGCCATGACCTGCTGCAGAACAGGCTGAATATGTTAGACATGCATTGGAGGGTATTTGCTTCCCCCTCTGAACATAAAGGTTCCCGGGTCACTCCATGGACCACACTTTCTCTTGAGACAATGTTTTCAGCACTTGGGGCTGAAAGGCACTTAGGGGACGTGCACATGTGATGTGGAGGTTTGGGGTGGGCAGAGCTGAGGAGAGAGGGGGGAGGGAGGCAGGGAGGCTGGGAGAGGGGGAGAGGGACAGAGGAAGGGGGAGGGGAGTGGAGAGGAACCACCAAATGCAAAGGTGGGTGGCCTCTGCAGAGATCTCTGAGGAGGTGGGCCATAGAGATCAACCGCTATGCATGCAAAGGAACAGGCTCTTTGGTGAATAATAGAAAAAAATAAGTAGAAAAAGAATAAAGGAGTGAGAAGAGGAAAACTTGACATTGGGAAGCAAGACTGAAAACGGTAACCTTTTTTTTTTTTTTTTGAAAAAAGCACATTAAGATTAAAAATGTATTATTTCCAGGGCCATCATTCAATTTCCTATATATTTTTAAAAACACACTTTGTTTTGGTTTGGGGTTGGTGCCCTTACGGAACAGCTGATGCTTCCTGTTGAATGAAGCGGTATGGTTGGGCAGATAAAGCCCTCAGACTCTGAGTCACTTAAGCAAACACAGGTAGCCCAAGCTTTGCAAATGTGCATGCATGTTTTACATTGTTCTACAGCGTTCCGGAGACAGCTTTGAGAAAAACCGATGGCAAGGGTTTGATTAGTTGCAATTTCGTTTATGATCTGGAAAAAATACATTCAGGAAAGAGGATTCAGATTCTGAGGGAACCGGTCCTTCCCCACCCCTCCCCCACCAGGCCCACTCCAGCCCCCCATTCCCATAGGGGCAGGCACCCCAGAGCTGGCTCTCACCTGTGGCAGGCAGGGAGCCCCCTCTGGCAGTGAACGTAGGGCATACGCCATGCCTGCCACATCCTCAGCCCAGCCCTGCATGAAATATGAGATTAAAAAAAACAAACAACTTCATCCTGTCCTACATCAGAAGTCACATTAACATTGCTCTTATCGCTATCATCCAGTAACGAAGGCTTCTCTTCTTTCCCCTTCGTGCCTGAGGAGTAGGCACATAGACAAAACTCATTGGGACATCTCTCAGTTCCAGAGAACCATTCAATAGCTCCACATTCAGAAACAAAGAAAACGATTGTTCAGGAGTCCAGTGACAGTGGTGAAACACCAAGGTTTGGACGTGTTCCTCCTGGCATCAGGTGTCCACTACTACGCATGTACTTGTCCCACACAAAGAAACATGGCCTCCTCTAGACTCATTGCTTCCTCTGAACGCCTAGCACCCAACTAAGAGAAGACCCAAAGCCTAAGCTTATGCAGCTGCTTATGGTTGACCTTTTCTGTAAAACTAAGGAGAGAACTCAGATTGCAGAGAATAGGATTGAAAGTTTTAGTCAACATGGAGAAATTAAAAGGTACATATTAGTAATAAATAAGACTGGGATTCTTTTGAACTGAAGGACCATTGCAAAGAGTTCCTGGCATCCTAAGCACAGGCCTTAGAGATGACTTCCTTTCCACTACCAAATCTTCCAGGTCCTATGCTCCTGGATTCTATAGTTAGGTCTCTTCCAATTTCTCAAAACACGGTGAGGTCAGAATCATCACTGTATCAATAATGACATTCAAATATAAAATATTAAATAACCTCACCATAGGAAACCCCCGTCCCTGAACCTGCTTCTCCTTGGGCTTCACACTCTTTCTCTTTGCTGCTGCCTCATTCCTTACTATTAAATTTCTATGATCAGACTTCAAACTCTGGTTCATCCTTGACCTCCATCCTTCCACACAGAGGTGCACTGCCATGTCCGAAATGTCCCTAAGCAGCACAGCTATGATGTGTTAGGAAGGTCCAGCTCTACACTTCCCTCCCCTGTGATGAATGGAAAGATGGTCTGGGGAGTAGAGCATGAAGAGCGTCCTTTGACTCTGTTGGGAACTTGATGGGAAACAAAACAAAACTGAACCAAATGACCATGTGGGCTTCCAGTGTGTATGAGCTGTTTTGTGACGTGAAAAGTGAGAACTAGGTGATGGGTTTGATTCACACTCAGGTGACATAAGGACAGAACATTTTGTTTCTGGAACCTTTTACTTTTTTATTTTCTCTGCTTTGTGGTGTGTGTGTTTGTGTGCGTATGTGTTGTGTCAGAGAGGGGGAGAGAGAGAGAAGAAGAGGGAAGAGAAAGAGAGAGAGAGAGAGAGAGAGAGAGAGAGAGAGAGAGAGAGAGAGAGGAAGAGAGAGATTCCTCATGTCACCATAGTTTATGGCTTGCCATCTGCAACATATTCAAAAGGTGGTGCAAACTTAGATGAATTTCCTTGACTGTCCAAGATAGGAGTTTTTAAGACTCTTAGGCCACCAGCCTAGCAAGCCCTGGGAATGGGCTGGCCAGCCATGTGTTGCCCAGCAAGAAGTTAAAAGAACAGAAGGCATGATGTAGACAAAGATGCCTTGGAGCGGTGGATGCTTCACAGGTCTAAGCTGGATAGAAGCATGGGACACACAGAGTATTCCCAAGGGAAGCGAGCTGCTTCTCTTTAAGCGCAGAGGTGGCTTGAAAGGCATATGAGTTGCCAAAAGCTTTAATGAAATAGGCCGTCACAGGTGTCACTAAAGTAACAGTTGAAAGTTCCTGGTTGGAGTAAATAACCTGACTGGACTCCCATGTTTTGCCAACAGACTGATGGGAGTACACACTGAGCAAAGCAGCATGGAGTTGGGGGACAGACCAGGGGTGACAGGGATGCCCCTGAGAAGACTGACCCATGAGCAAGACAAGAGCTCAGTACTGTCAAAGGCAGAGAAGGAGGCAAAAGAAGAGAAGCAAGAACAGGGAGGAGGAGGAGGAGGAGGGAGGAGGAGGAAGAAGAGGAAGGAGGAAGAAGAGGAAGGAAGAGGAGGAAGGAGGAGGAAGAGGAGGAGGAGGAGGAAGAAGGAGGAGGAGGAAGGAGAAGAAGGAAGAAGGAAGAAGAACATGAGGACCAGGCCAAATGCAGAACCAAATGCCAGATTCATATTGTCCCTGACATGCTGATTTCCCAAAGATGGCTCAGGTCAGCAAGACCTCTCAAAGCATCCTCATTTAAATCTAACAAAACACTTACTTGGAAACGTTTTGTTTACATGTTTGTATGTTTGAGCCCATTTACTCCTCACCTCTGGGAAGCGGGTATCATCGTCAGTCCTGTTTTACAGGTGATACAAAGGAGGTGTGGCACAATGCAGACTGGGCAGACTCAACCTGGCCTTGAATTCCTGAAGCACTGAATCTGAGTCAATGTGCTTTTTCTCTACTGTACTCCCTACATCAGGACACTATCAATTATGGATATCTTCATTCTGTAGTTTATAGAACTCCTTACAAGCTAATCAAATAATGTGGGTCTTCATTCTATTATTTTGGGTTGCCAATAATCCATTTAACTTCCTTCTGAAGTCCTGAGTTAACAATAGTTAAGGACTATGAATTGGGCTACCTGGTCCTTCAATCTATTCTTGGGAACATCTGTCCTGATTGACTATGGCTGATACAAGAAGCCACATGTAACTGGAATGGTTGTATGAGAAAAGGGTCACTTCTGTTTACATAGAATGAGACAATACTTCAGACAGAAAATAGTACTTTCTTCCCTTTCTTCCTGGGCAGAGGTTTGAGCCATTGTTTGTTGTCAGAGTGGGACAGAGAAGAAAAAGCAAATGGTTTATTTTTAAGACTAGCACACATCTCCAGGTAAAAGCTTGGATATATTGAAAGGGGATTAGAAGAAGCAGAAAACAAACTTCACTTTTCAGAGTCCACACAGAGTCTCTAAACTAGTGGGGAGGGACAGTATGGGAAGACTTAAGAACGATAACAGTACTCAAAGAGCTGTCACTACAATCCTGCCTGGAGTGTTCAGGAGCAAGTCACCAATGTGTGTGTGTGTGTGTGTGTGTGTGTGTGTGTGTGTGTGTGTGTGTGTGTGGTCCCCACCCCCTCTACCCTACTCAACAAAGATGGAAAAATGGAGAGTCAGCAGACTACTTCCCTTTTTGGACTATGTAAGAGGCCACACACTAACTAGTAAAGTTTCAGTATCATCCTAGAGGGATCCATGGAATATGACTGGCTTCTGTGATCCCATTGTCACCAAGGGTAGATCTGATAGCTTCTATTGGCTGAAGTGTGAAGAAGAAAAGAACTATAATCCAGAATTACAGAGGATTTACCTATCTAGGAAGCAGGTGACACATAGTGATTGTTAGTATGGAAGAGATATGAATGGATGCAGCCAAGGATTCTCAACAGGGAGGTGAGGCAGGGAGAGTGCAGTGGAGCAGAGGTGGTTCAGTCACCAACCATCCCACCGTTGTGTGCCCCAGACAGGAGGTGGCATAAAGCAAAGTTGACTCCAGACAGAGAAACAAAATCAATGCATCATCTAACCCGACCTCATCTGCAGAGAGATGCTCACAGAACTCCAAAGTCAGCATCTCCTAAAGAAGTCAAGAAGATACTGGATGACCACATAAGAGAAAGCTGTGTTCTGCTGAACTTACTGATTGTTTTCCCCTGTTTTGTTATATTAGCCTAAATGAAGCTCAGAGATGAATCTAAAAAAGAACTACTCCAAGCAAAGTTACTTCTGTCTAATAAATTTCCTTACACTGAGGAACTGTAAGATCAAGTAAAGTCAATATTATTTAACCCTTTAAATCTGGAGTGCCTGATTTGAATGTAGATTTCTTGGGACTTCATTACAAATATCAGCCAGAATAAAACACAAATGATGGTTATCTCTAAAAGTTATACCATGCTCAAGATGAGACAATTTCACTAAAGCTGACTCATGCAGGTAAAAGATAATTTCCTTAGGTCACTCCTTTGACCCTGAAATCATTAACACTGTACTAAATAACTGAAGATAATATTATCCATTACGTATAAAATAGTCTCTTTGGAAGCTGAACACATAATAGTGCTAAAATTCTGAACTGATGAATTTCCCATTCTTTCAAATTTTTGTTGCTTTAGAAGTACAGTCAGCAAGTAAAAGAACTTCTCCTAAATGATCATGTCCTCACTGGAATTATTAAAGTAGACATTTCCCCAGTTTATCTCTTCACATGGTAGAGAAATAAATGTTCCACTTAAAAATCTAATGCTTCCAAACAAAATTTAATACCCACCCCTTCGTGCATGTGAGATCAGCAGTTTATTTGTCTTTTAACATCGATTCTGCCGAGTGATTTCAGGTCTTCAGACTCTCAAGGCAAGTGCTTTACCAACTGATCTAGCACAGCCCATAATTAAACTTTGCAGAACACTCTAGCATCTTCTGGTATCACAGTGCCTCAATGTTTTTATTCCATAAAATGAAAAGACCTAACAACAACTTTAGTGTAAATTACACGAGAGTCTCAAAATTGTTTCTAAATTTATTTATAATGCCATGTTATTTTCTAGGTGGATCTAATTAGCATTATATTAGGGAATTTTTATTACAAAGTTTTATTACAAAAAGAATGTGTTAGACATTCAGAAACCATGTGGTTTCTGCTATACGGTTCAAGGTACTACTATTGTTTAGTAGTAGTAGTAGTAGTAGTAGTAGTAGTAGTAGTAGTAGTAGTAGTAGCAGCAGCAGTAGTAATGTAGTAGGAGTAGTAGTAGAAGCCTGAGTTACTAATACTAAGTCTTTATAGTTGAAACAGAACTATGATTGGTGGCTATAGGAATAGGATCCATGGGATAGACAGGTAGTCTCAATTTCCCTTGAGAGTTCTTCTGCACTGTATTCATGTGTTGTCTTGCAATTCAACCATGAAATAAGATTATACACTTTTGTCTTCAAAAAATCCCAATATTTCCTTTTGGAAGTGAGATCTCCAGTCAAGGGGAATAGTGAAAGAATGTCCTTCTTAGCAAAACCATAATTTATAAACACAGATGTTGGTCAAGGCAGCAGCAGATACTGTGTGCTAGAAGTTGTTTCGAGTTTTATCATATGTATTTGCTGAAAACACTATTTTCCAGGTGATATGGTTTCCTAGAAGTAAAAGGATGCTGACATGCTCATGTAAGAGGTAAAGAAGGTGAGACTCAACTGACAGTGACCTAGAGATAGCGTTCATTAAGCTGAACAATTGTCCCTGACCTCCTGTCTTTGGTCGTGTCAAGGAGCATCAATCATCAATTAAAACAACTTATCTTTAAACATGAACCTTTCTGAAATTTCTTTCAAACATTGGAGGTAAAAAGCTCTGTGTGTTACTAAATTTGATGCAACTGTTTCCTATGATAGGTCTTGCATGCACAAAACTAAGGCTATCTCAGATTTCATCCTGAACCACCTATGATTTCTCCCTGGTAGCATCTTGTGAACACATCCTTGAGGAAGAAAGGTTGACAGCACCCTGACCTGCACCCAGCAGGATTTAGTGGAGGTGACATGCTTCTAGCCAGTGCACATAAGCAAGGCTGTGCTGGCAATAACATTTTTTTATTCGACATAAGACACAAAAAGTAATTCAAATAGTTTACTTTTCTCTTACTCAATACTATGTCAAAAATTTCCCTTTATTTTCTTCTTTGCAAATAGAGTTTGTCATGAAAGTAGGAGACAGCTCTTCATATCTTTCTGCTGGAGCCAGAGGAATTCAATGTGGGGATATTAGACAATTCTTCTCTTGATGACATGGGCGAAGGTAATCTGTATTTTGTTATGCAGAACATTCTGGAGGGATGTTGCTGATGAGAACTTTATTTTTATAACATAAGGTATAGATTCTTCAGAGGTGCTATGCAGCAGAAAACCTCAATGGCAATTACTTTTTACTAATGCTTTCTTCTGCGGTCCATAAGTAGACTACATTAGTAAATATTTTTCCATGAAAGAAGATGAATTTATTCTTGATCTGGACCTTATCACAATTCTTGTCCATTATGATAGGGGAACACTACATGGAAGTGTATTTCCCCTGACTCCTAGACTATCAGCAGGGAACAGAGATGACACTGTGATTTGCATGGGGAAATTTTGATTTGTTGTTGTTGTTGTTGTTGTTGTTGTTGTTTTCTTTCTGCTGGTGGGTGCAGCAGTGAGAGTAGCTGCTGTAGAGTCACATGTTGAAGATGGCAGAACCACTCTTAGCCTGTGTGAACTGCTTCCTGCCTCTCTCCTCTGACCTTTACTGAGATATCAGAAGAAAATAAATTCTGCCTCCTATCTTGCCTGAGCCTTTGTGTATTTAGGGGGCCTGCATGTTATAGCAGCTTTCATTTCTTTAAATAACAAACCCTTGTAATAGTCTGCCAGAAGTAACTCTAAGTCATTACCATCTATACTGAGGTTGTAAGCATCACTGCTGGAATAGGCTGCTTCCTCCTCGACCGCTTTCTTGTAAAAGTGACCCCACAGACACCTTTGTATCTTGATGTAATCTCATCACACCATTGACAATGGACTTCTGAACTCGTTACATCTTTATTACAGAGTAAAGGAGACACCAAGTTACATTCATCTTTCTTTCAATTGTCTTCAGCTTCTGGTTCATACTGGAAGATTAAAGAGTGCTTAATTGATGACAGAAACTTTCAGGTTGATTTGCAGCACCAAGAGCTTATTGTGTAAGGCAGCAATGTCTCTACTGAAAGGGATTATGACTAAAAGATTGAAGACACCACCATTACTGATGGGGCCAGAGATTTCAAACCATTTCCACAGAAAAGCATCTAGGGTCTAAGTGGTCTAAGGGTCCAAGGGTCTCATGGGAGTCTTTTCCACAGTCAAACTAATCACCTAACTCGGTACCCATTTGTGGTGCTAGAACCACTGAAACGGAGTTTATACATAGATGTTTTTCTCCAGGATAGAAAGATCAGAATATTGAGACCGAGGTGCCATGATCAATACTCTCATCAATGCCACAGCAATTCAACTGAAGCTCTTATTCACAATTTCTCTCTGTCATGACCACATGGGTGATTGACAATGTCTGCTCTCAGCATAATGTGTGTCTCTAAAGGGCTCTGAAATCTAGCTTTACAGCTGCTCTAAGTGAAGTTGTATCTGCCTAGCAAGTCCTACATTCCCTTAGTCTCTCTTCTTTAGACATGCTTTTTGCTGTCCAAGGTGCTGACACGAGTGAGACCTGTTACTGTGAGCAGCCGCCCCCTCGCCACCCAAGCCTTTGTTGTGACTGCAGATTGAGTGATCTGAGTATCAAGAACTTGCTGTAATTTAATCAGGTTCTTCTCTTTTTTCAGGTTCCTTGAGCTTCTGGGGTTTGTGGGACTACCATTTTGGTTTCTCCCTATATTTGGAAAAATTCCAACTGTTACTCCCGACAATATTTTTTTCTGTTCTCATGATCCTAGCATATTTTCGATGGAGGAGCCTAGTGATACGTGCACTGGGCCAGCTGAGGCTCAGAGAGCTGTCATTGTCCTAAGTGTACGAACTTCTGATATGCAGTGCTTACTCTGGTCCTTATTTCATCTTACTTATTTTTTCATTTCAAACATGGCACCTTTAACCCACGATATTTTATTTGGTTTTTCCAAAACATGTTCTCCATCTCTAACTTTCTGTTATATCTGATGCCATCATAATTTTCTCATGTTTGCTAATTTTAACGTCTGTCAGTCCTGAGTTCACCCTTCCTTCCTTCCTTCCTTCTTTCATTCTTTCTTCCTTTCTTTGTTTCATTCTTTCTTTTGTTCTTTCTTCCTTTGTTCCTTTCTTCCTTTCTTTCATTATGGACTGAAGTTTCTTTTTCATTGAGAGTAACTTCCAACTAAATGCCAGACATTGCTAATTTTAGCTTGTATTTCGTTCCTAAAAATACCTGCATTCCCATGCTTTAATGTTTTGTTTAGAGTGCAGTCAATAAAATGTAAACTGTTCATGAATGTGGGTCTGTCTTCCTTATAAGGTTCTACAGGAAAGGACAGAGCATGCTCGGTCCATGGCTAATATTCTTTACAAGTCAACAAGATTTTTTTTCTGAGTGCTTTATCCAATGGTCCATGAATTGTGAGGTTTTCCCATATGACACTTGGAAATACAGACTATGTCTATCTCATGTAGGAGCCATTTTTTTTCTCCTTCTTGTAATTTGAAGTGGATTTTGCCAGTCTTGAGTGTTTTGCTCATAGGCAAGTACTTAGAGTTCTCTGCTAAGTGCTAGAGGGGAGTTTTCTGTGTATACACATCTGAGATCTTTGGTGTTCTTCCCGTGAACTCTAGTTATCTTGACTTCAGCTACTATGCTCACATTTTTTATTTCTTGTCCCCAAGTTCCCTGCCTGTTACTAATTATAAGTTACAGTGTTACAAAAAAAAAAAAAACAAAACAAAAAAACAAAAACATCCACTATTCTATGTGTTTCTTTTTATTAGTTGCTTTTCCTTAGAAGAACTTAATTTGGATCCTGTCATTCTGTCTGGCATCTCTGGTTGAGCAGTTCCTCCACTTTCAGAAAGGAGTTCTGTCATGCCTATATTAGACCTAGAGCAGAAATCAGAGGCTCCATCATCAGTGAGAAACTCAGCCTCAGGTCATCAGCACAGGCTTCTCTGAGGTTGACAATGGATATGGTTGGCATTTGAAATATTACAAATATTTGCAGTACTGTCTTGGTTCATGAGCCAGTTGCACTTCCCAGGTCTTGTAGGGGGAATTTACCGAGCCATTGGTGACTAGAGTTAAGAGCTGGCCGTAGGCTTGGTCCCTTACCTCCTGCTCCTTAGCTTCACCATCTTGCCCTCATTTCCTAGCACACAGTCTTTCATACCCTCTGTGCAGGCAGAAGCTTTAGATAGTCTCTGCTTGTGACACAAACTAGGGCAAAGATAAGTCACTCTGTCTTACATGTCAAAGCATGAGTATTGTTTTTTTTTTTTTTTTTTTTACTGTAGTCTACTAATCTCCCCTGGTTCTCTCTTACAATACACAGTGACTGCTAGACTAAGCTAAATTCACAATGCCTCTCAAAGGCTGTCATTTCTTTCCCTAGGAATAAGTCTTAAATTTCCAAGATCTCTTACATTAAAAACATACAGTTGGGCCTTATGGCTGGAGATTGTTGCTTTTTCCTTAAATTTATGTTGCTATCATGATGCTTCATAAAACGTGTGATATTATCTATGCATCTTTTATTCTATTTTATTTCTTAAAACAAATATGTTGGTAATAGTCCTAGAGAATATTCATATTTTAGTAGAAATTGATTGTATAGAGCTACCTAAATATTTAGCTTCATTTCCATTATAGACATTTCTACAATACAACTCACTCAAAAACTGAATTTTCATAAGCCCCAACGACAATAGGAAGAATCTACAAACAGGAGTTGAAAAAGCATTCATTTACATTTTGGAAATCTTCAAATTACTGTATCCACTCATTCTAATATTATGCCGCAAATAAATTCACTGTTCTGTGAACAAGAATAATGCAACCAAAGTCCATGCTGTTTCTGAGAAACATTTATCATTTCGTTTCTGCCATAATACCATCGCATTTGTCTGATGTTCATGGACCAAGTAATGAACATTTTTAAGTTTAGAACGTGTTTAGGGCCATTAGGAACATCTAGTTTGCTAGTCAATTTGTCACAGCCAAAGAGTGATCACGTTCTTCTCATAAAGAGAAGTTATTGTGTCAGACAAGGAGGTCTATAAAGAGCTCTCTTCATGCAAAATCCTCTGGTTTTACCTCCTCATTTCTGTTTTGTGGGGTCATAAAAAGTTAAGGACTACTAAGAAATGCCACTAAATTTTGACAGTTGCTATAAAAATGCATTCTTAAAGAACTAGCTTGCTGAGGGTAGTGTTATGCGAAAGTCACTGTATGCCTGTGATTGTCTTGGATATTTATGATAAAAAAAAAACTATTTGCATGTGTGAGTGTGCTGTCTGTATGTCTATACAGTCATATGTTTGTGTGAACGTGCACACAGAGGCCAGGAGTCAACATCAGGTGTCTTTCTCAGTCACCTTCTACCTTCTTTTTTGAGACAGAGTTTTCCCTTGAACCTACAGCTTGTCAACATGGCTAAACTGTCCATGCAACACGCCCCATGGGTCTTCCTGTCTCTGTCTCCCAGCACTGGGAATGCAGTTGACTTTTACATGGATTCTAGAAATTTGAACTCAGGACTTTATGCTTCTGTATAAAGTGAATGAACCATTTCCCTTGACCTGAGACTGTCTCTGTCAAGTAAGGGTTTTTCTGCTCAGTTTTTATATTAGGTATCCTTATTTTTTTTGACTGTAATGATAAATCAGTGTGTGGTGTAATAATAATCTCTATTCTTCTCTAAGAACTTTCTGTCTCCTTTCCTCCAAAACAGTGAATAAAATGTATAGAGGGTGGTGGGAATGTGCCTGATTCCCATGTACTGTACACGTGCGGAATCTGTAGGCATACATACATACTTACCTATCTCTGTATGTATGCATTTTTGTAAATGCAAAGAAACATTACTTAGTAGCCTTCTGCTGTGACAGAGGATTGACTCATTTGTTTTGAATTGCTAGGAAAGAATTTGCATTAGAATTTACATTTACAGTAGAATTGACACCCTAAGAGCCAATTATTCTACTTTGTCCATCCAGGATAAAAATCTTTCTAAAATTCTATCTTCTGACATGGCCAATAACAACTGTCCTGATGACAGTGGTGTGGCCTTGTGACAATCACTCAGGTTGTTTTGTTTTTCAGAAGCAAAGGAATAGGATTTTGGAATGGTCTCTGCCAGATTTCTTTCTTGTATATATACATCTACCGCGTTTCTCTGGGTGTGTCTTTGTGCCTGTTATAAGGTGATAACATTGTACTTTCTAATTCATGTCTGCAATCTAGTGTAGACTTGAAAAGTTCAATGGTCATAGTTCTTAAAACTTTATCCAGCATTCTGGGATTGTTAGTTCAACTCCCTTAAGTTCCTATCCCTCTTCCTTACTAATCTCTACTTTATTGATTATAGAAAATTTGGTAAACAACCATCCCCTGGACATGTGGGGAAAGACACACAGTGGAGAGGGAGAACTGTGCTGAGATAATGTGTAGGCTCACATGCCGAGAGCAGCAGAGTGTGACTGTCAGAAGTCCTCGAGTGATGTCATGTGTCCTCTATTCCTTCCACTAAATGGTCCAATGTAGGAAAGGATTTGAAAATATAAAGATAGCTAATTTTTAAAACCCTATAATTTTATCTCTCTAATTAAATACTCAGACTATACCCAGGTAACAACTCTGGTTATCCTAAGACAGAGACCAGGAAGAAACACAGAATATTCCACATTGCAGGCCCAAGTGGTGCTACTGAGCATTGCTAAGGCTGGCCAATGGGGAAACCATCATTCTCCGCTGACTCCTCTCTACCAGCTTCACATAAGAGAATGTCATAGTCTGATGAGATGGCTCAATAAGGAAAGGTACTTGCTGCTAATCCCGAGGACGGAAACTCAATCTTTGGCACCAACATGGTAGAAGGAGAAAAAATCAACTCTTGCTACTTACTTACTCCTTGTATGTGCTATCTCACACACACACACACACACACACACACACACGAGAGAGAGAGAGAGAGAGAGAGAGAGAGAGAGAGAGAGGAAAATATAACAAAGTGTGTTGCTATAAGAATCAAACAGTCAACATGAAATGAGTCATATAGTGTGACCCTCTAAGAATGGGCTGGGGACTAAGATGTGTTATAAATATCTTATTGATACCCTAAGAATCAAAACTGATAGCTGTGTATAGAGAAGATATGTGGACAGAGGCTGCTGGGGTTAGGCACTAGTGTTTGAGAACTTCTGCTAATCCAAGCACAGTGCAGTCAGTACCGCACAAGAGAAAAGGGAAAAATGTGTCTGGGCTTCAGTTGTTCAGGGCCTCATGGACCAGAACACACCCTCTTCTAGAGAAGAGTCTATGCGCAGCAAGACCTTCCGGAGTAAAGGAATGGTTGCCTAGTGACACTGATTGTAAGCTGAGCTTAGACACAGTGCATTGCTTTGCATAGCAATTCTCTTTCCTCTGGATACTTTTTAACATTTTCTCTTTCTAACTAGCTTTGAGCAATTTGATTACAATGTTCTTTGTACAGTTTCCTTTCTTTGTGAATGGAGTTTCCTAACTCCCTTGATATATAAATTCATAGTTTTCATTAAACATGAAAAAGATTCACTTTATTTAACTCTTCTCTGCACCCCCCTTGCTCTCCCCTTTGGTGGGGAATCATCCCACTCACCAGCATGCTCACTACAGCTAGGTCTCCATTGTCTTCCTTCTGTGTGTTTCATTTTCAATAGTTTCCTATACTGTTCTCAAATCCACCGATTTTTTTTTTCCCTTTTGCATTATTTAGTCTTCCTTTGATTCTATTCTCTGTAGTTTTAATTTCAGACATTACTTTCAGGAGGACTCCAGAGACTTGGTTTAGGTCTTCTACCTATCCCCCCCCCCCCCCGTAACTTTTAGAACCACATGAGAATTTAAGTTTCTTTACATTCAAAATCTTGTAGCGCCCAAGACAATTTCTCCACTTTTAAATGTCATAAAGACATGTGAATTTCCCAAGGAACATGAAAAATGATAAAAAACCAGAAAAGCATATTGACACATACAATCATTTAAAATTGTATCTTAAAATGGTATGTATGATTTGCTGCCATCTATATTTTCATGCCTCGGTCAGGTGTACCCCAGAACCCCGTCTGTCAAGCCTGTCCAGCTCATGCATGGCAGAAGGGAAGCTGGAAGGAGACTGTGAGTATGGGAGTCCTCTCGGTGTCACTGAGAGACAACTGTTGGCTTTGTTCTATTTCCTAAGACTTTCACATCCAGCGCCCAGATGGCTGTGCATGCTGCAGAGCGAGGCAGTCCCAGTGGTCTCTGTTCAAGGAGAAGTCACATGGAACACCGGAGAGCTATAATTGGCCCAGGCTTTTATGCTCAGGAAAGATGGGGCCAGTTTAGGTTTGAACTGCGATTTGAATCAAAGCTTCGGAGACCATGAAAGCTTAGAGACCTGTAAGATCTGAGGACTAGTTAAAGGAGTGGCTTCTCTTATTATCTTCTTAGGTGTGGCATGCTAGGTGCTGGCCTTCTGAAGCCTGTGATTCTTCTTTTTAAAACTTTTCTCCCAATCTCTGCTTGAAAATAAGAGACAACTTCACTCGCAGCCCAGCCCAACCTAAATTCTTTAAACATCGGGTGCCTCCTGGGCTGGATGAAAGGTTCTTGCTATGGTCTTCAAGAGAAGAGGTGAGCTTACCCACCCACCAGCAACCTCAAGAGCAGTTATTCCAGCTGTGCCCAGAGATGGCATGGATGAGGAAAAAGGAAGTGCAGAAGATCGGGCTGCAACAGCAGAAAGAAGAATGAGAGGAGGAGTAAGGTGGATACAGGAAGGATGAACAGAATGCTGTGTGATCACACCATGTCCTGTGCATCACTGAGATTCTGAAGGTTACATGTATCTCTGTGTCAGTGTGAGCATGGTTTTAAAGGGAATGAATGTCAGTGGAAAAACAAAGTAGTCATGAAGATTCTGAATCCAGGCATCAGCATTAAGTGGACTGAACATGATGCAAACCTCGAGGCTTTCTGATTTCTTTTCTTGACCTTTGTCCCATACGTCCTCAGCTTTCTCAGTGACCATGTCTTTTTATCCAACAGGTTAGGCTGGTACATGCGACTATTAGTAAATATACACTGTTAGGAGGATCCTTTCTACCCCAAAATGAAAGGCTAATAATTTCTTATGAAAAATCAGTCAGGAGCTGTCAGTTTGTAATGCCTTGGAGGAAAGGGGTCTCTTTCTGGTCCTTAAACTCATGTGCTTGCTGATTCCTTTCAGAAAAATCTATACTTTTAAAATGCAGGGGTTTCTCAGCTTTAAGGGCCAGGAATGAATAGAACACTGTTCACAGGTTCACATCGTTTTTAAAAGAAAAGATGTTTTAGATTTAGCTCCCTTGGTGGTCAATGAAAATGCTTTGAAACATCAACAAATTATAATAATTCCTGAAAGAGAAGCAGGTCAGCTATCCATGTAGACCTGTAAGCATCTCAGAGTGTTTGCAGTGGCTGTACGCCTATCTAATGAGACCTTTATGTTCACAATGGTCTTCAAGGACACTGGAACACCTAAGAGAAAAAAATTTAAGGGCATTCTAAGCCCAACAGCTCAATATAGTTGTTTTTTTCTCTAATGTTCTAAACTATTTGTTAGAATTGCATTTCTCAGACTATACTTGCATTGTTTTTAAGGCTTGCTCGCAATTCCAGATTGTTTTTGTATTGCAATGAACTAGTCATACCTTCCAGCTCCCTGCAGCCAAGTTCTGCAGGGCGCCCGCTGCCCCTTCCAGCGTGTCTGCGTTTGAGCACTCAGAGAGCAGTGTGAGGTAGGGTTTGACTATGGATGGGTGCCACAGCATCTGGATCCCTTTTGGTGGTTCTGCACAGTCTGGAAGAGGTCCTACTCCATCCCACTGGTGAGAGAGAAATGAGAGAGTAAGTATCTTTAACATCTTTATGCTTCATGATACTGTCCCCCCTGCACAAATCACAAGTAAACCCAGAAGCAGGCATTACAGTGGCTGCTGAACATCGATGGAGCTGGGAGGGTCAGTGGCCTAGTCATCACTAAAAATATGAATGCTATTCGTGAGACAGAACTTCCAATCAAGGGTGGAGGGGACTGGATCACGTTCAGAAGTGATTGCACATGAATGAGGTGAGCTGAACAAGGTCTGCTTTTGGAAATAGTCCGACACAATTGCTAGAGCAAGGAAGGAAACAGACACACTGGAAGAATGCTAAGATCAAGGCCACGTATTTTACCATCAGCATAGAGCAGACACTGCACAGAGGTTACAAGCTGCTGCATCCAATGCCTTCGCTTATTTTGCATAACTGTGATAACTTTTACAAAACTTTGGTAAGTTATGCTTGATGTGGGCTCCATCAACCATCAAGGCTTCAAACAAACAAGTAAAAATATACAAAGGAGAGAAGATTGTTACATTTGGTATATGTATTCACATGAACTATAGGCAAATGTAGTCCTGTCCTGAAGCTCCCTATGTAGACCAACCAGGCTGGCCTTGAACTCACAGAGATCTACCTGCCTCTGCCTCTCAGGTTTAGGGATTAAGGGCATGCCATAACACCAGGCAGTAAATTTAGATCTTACAGCCACCCTAACAGATACATTTGTTTTCTATTGAATGCCATGAATAATGAGAGAATTGTTAACTAGGCTAACTGTCCACAACTTAAAAGTTAAGACTTATATTCACAAAGAAATATGAATTCGCCATTAAAAATGATAGTCAGAAGTACTGTAGCTACTTGAACAAATGCTAAGAGTAAAAGTTAATGAACAAAGTAAAGATCAGTGTGGGTATTAACGTTTTATCCCAACGAAATATATTATAAAATCCCGCAGTCACCACACAAAAAATTAATAAACAGATTCAACTGTAGTTTTTACATGTCAAAACTTGTATCATTATTACTCTTAAAAATAACAATATTAAGATAATTATACTAGTTTTTGACCACATAAAGCTTATCATCTGCAGAAACCAAAAGCAGGGAGTTCAGGTTAAAACATGATACCTACTTAAAAAAAAAAACTACATTTAATCCTGACATAATTTACAGACAAAGCAATTCCTTTCAAACTGAAGTAGAAGTTAAGCTAAGCTATTTGGTTTAATGTGTAAATTAATAATTACATTAAAATAAACACAGTTGATACATATATATATTTAGTGTTCTCACATACATTTTATGTATATACATATATCTGCAGATATGTCTACAGGTGAGTCAACATGAAAATAATGGTCTATTTCAGGATCTGAGTATGAGTATTTCAGGATTTAAGTGACTAAGTATTTAAATTTTCATCAGAGGCTTGCTTTATATCCCAGCTACATAAAAATGGAAATGTTTTAGAGAGACTTTGAAGTTACTTAACTGTCACAAATAGTTTAAGGAATTTCATTATTTGCCAAGATAAGGACAAAGCATTCATGTCTTCCTCCTCCTCCTCCTCCTCCTCCTCCTCCTCCTCCTCCTCCTCCTCCTCTTCTTCTTCTTCTTCTTCTTCTTCTTTTCTCTCTCTCTCTCTCTCTCTCTCTCTCTCTCTCTCTCTCTCTCTCTCTCTCTGTCTCTCTCTCTCTCTGTCTCTGTCTCATGCTGTAGTTTGGTTTAAGTCAAGGCTGTGTCTTGGCAATGATACATATCCCACAGATGGATACTGGCTAAACAATAAAATGCGCTTCCTAATTAGTATGACTCAATTTCACTCAATTTCACCTTTTTAATAAGGACACTTGAGTGTATGAGGCTTCTTGTTCTTTTCATCAAAATCTCATCTTGACTACCTCAAGATGCCTCTTGCATTAACAGCTGCATGCAGAAGACATCTATACCTTTTAAATACTAGGAAGAAAGTAACCCACCCCTGCCACATGGCTCCTGGGTCTTTATTTGAAACTATCTTGCTGTACTGAACAGAAAGACAGCATCTGGGAAAGAGCAGTCATCCTGTAGCTTGTCTGCTCCAATGATGAGCAGGCATGATGTAGGCTTCTCACGAGTTCAGTCCGCCATATTGAGCCTATCTGCCAGCACAACAAGAAACAGACCAAGATTTCACTTGTCTTTTGTTTGTTTCATTTTCTAGTT
This sequence comes from Uromys caudimaculatus, assembly GCA_028551405.1. Classification (NCBI taxonomy): domain Eukaryota; kingdom Metazoa; phylum Chordata; class Mammalia; order Rodentia; family Muridae; genus Uromys; species Uromys caudimaculatus. Next base: position 8,089,166 of record CM052716.1, read on the forward strand.
TGTCATCTCTTAGAACACTTCAGTTATTCTTCTCACATGAAGCTCTCATATTCTCAGGATACAGAACATAAAATTTCAGCTGCGCCTGGACTAGCTTTGCCTCTGTGAGAACTAACAAGATGGTCGCACGTAGACGGAAGACATGATGGCTTGCTTGCTAAGGCGTGTGGCAGCTGACATGTACAGGGGATGACAGTTGTCTTCTCTTTGTCTGGGATTCAAGTGGTTCTCCTTTTCCTGACCTCTGTTCTGGAAAGCAGGATAATTGATTAGTTCACTAGAGAGTTTTCTTCTGTTCTGACGTGTGTGTCATTTATGTAAGCCTTAAATACCTTTTATTACAATCGTGTCTTAACTGCATCAGAGGGGATCTGAGGAGAGAAAAGGACAGCTGATGTGTATGTGGGGATCTTTGATGGTGACCAGGACTGGAGTTTAAAGGAGAATCTTCTTTATTTCAGAACGTTGATGAAATCCACACATGTTAAAATTGAAGAAAAAGAACCATTTCAAAGCCACTCAATGTAACTGACCTTTATCTGGGCACATTATTTGAACTTTTATTGAGCTAATCAAAGGGAGAGCATCAATTTTCCATTAAAAATCAGTTGGAAGCATTCTTTAAGGACTATGCCAATATACATGACCTTGTTCATAACAAGGTGTCGGCCAATGGTGCTGTGGATTTAATGGATGCAGGTGAAATTATACTAGTAGAAACTGCTTATTTAGTATTTTCTTTAGACTCCCACACATGATCAACATATTGACTTCATTTCTACATCTCTTCCTCCTCCAACTCCTCCCATGACCCCAACTCTCTCTCAAATTCATGACCTTTTTCTTCTTTAATTATTATTGCTGAATACATATGAATGAATATATCCTGTTGAGTCCTATGTGTTTAGGGCGGACTGCCTGGGATTAAATAACTAAGCAGGGGTCTTGTCCTTGGGGAAGATGGATTCTCCCTCTCTCAGTAACCGTTGATTGCCTGGAGCTCTTCATATAGGGTAAGGCCTTGTGCGATTACTTCCATCCATGTTGGCATGTCAGTTGGTGTTGGTCTTCAGGTGACTATATTTTTGAGATTTCATAGGTATAGATAGAACCCTTGTAATATATAGTTGACACTAAGCAGATGTTCTAGTTTCCTGGTTCTTACCTTTCTTTCCCATTTTTCACAATAGCCCCTGAACCCCTGAATAGGTGTAGGTGTGAGCTGTAGATGTATCAATTGGAATTGGTATCATTTAGTTGCTTGCTCTCTGGGCTTTGACAAGATATACATTTCTGTAGTAATCTCCATCTTCTGGGAAAAAAATTCCTTTTTTGATAATGGGTGAGATCTACACTGATCTCTGTGCATAAGGTTAAGTATTTAGGCTGAAGTTAGAAATTAAACTGATAAGGAAAGAGACAGTAGTAGGCTCTCCTCCAGGGCCCATGACCTCACCAGCAATAGGTAGTTGGCTGGGCTTTTAAGACCAAGTATGAATTTTTTCCCATTGAACAGATTGTAACTCCTATCAGACAGTTGTTGGTTAGATATTATGAGAGCCAGTCCACAGACAGGAACCTTTTGGGCCAGTTCCACTGACCTCTCCAAGTCCTGTGTCCAAACTGTGTGGTATCTTCCTTGATAGGGTGTGTGTTCATATCTCTGTTTATAAACAGCAAATGCTGACAGATATGTAGAAGAAGGAGGACCATCATTCACGGTTGTGATTTCAAAGTGGGCAGCCATTATAGAAGTCAGGATGGAGAATTCTCATGAAGCTAAAAATAGATCATATGGTGATATGTAGTAGGACTAAACAGCTTCTATATTTTTGTATGCATGTATTTTTATATTGTATGTACACCATTTCTCCTTCTATTTTCTCCTCCTAACAGTTGTTTTCTTGAACTTAGTCATTCTGCCTGAGCTAAGATGTAATATCAAAATATTATTTATATGTCCCCAATTGCTAAGGATGCAGAACACTTTCAAATGGTAGTTCTTACCCACTTGTATTTCTTCTTTTGTGAATTCTCTGTTCAGATCTGTGTCCCAATTTTTAAAATTCAGTCTTCTGTTATATTGGTTCTGCTTTTTATTTGTATATTCAGGATATTAATCTCCTATCATATGTAGAGAATTCTTTCCCACTCTCTGGGCTTCCACTTCATGTGACAAAGTGCTCTCTTCGCTGTACAGACATTTTTAGTTTCATGAGGTTCTGTTTGCTAATTGTTGGCTTTAATTCCTTCATAAATGGAGTTGTATTTAGAATGTCATTTCTTGTGCCTTTTTCATGCACAGTACTGCCTATGTTTTCTTCTAGTGCTTTCATGTTTATCATAAAGGCCTTTGATATATTTGCAGTTGACTTTTGTAGGGTGACAGATATGGGTCTAAATTTCATTCTTATGCATGTGGACACTGGAGATGCTATCTTTTCATCAGTGAGTATTGATTTCTTTAGCATCCTTGTCAAATCAGATAGCTGTAGCTTTATAGATTATGTTCTGGTCTTTTATTATGTGCATTTTTGGTAACAGTACACTGTGATTTTTATCACTACAGCTCTGCAGTGTGTCATGGAATCTAGTAAGGTGATCCCTTCTGAATTGTTCATTTTGCTCAGAACTGCTTTGACTACATGGGGTCTTTTGTGTTCCATATACATTTTAGAATTTTTAAAAAAATTTTAAGTGGAAGGATATAAAAATCAACTTATAAAAGTCAGTATCCATTTTATATTCCAATAACAAATATGCCAAGAAAGAGATAATGAATGGAAAAACATTCGCATTCATAATAGCGTCTCAAAAATTATTGGGCAATAGACCTAATGAAGGAGGTGAAAAACTCTACAATGAAAATACCTGTATGAAGACAGAGATTGAAGCAGACCCTAGAACAGAGAATGACCTCCCATGGCCATGGATCGGTCTAATTAATTTTGTAAAAATGAAAATTCTGTCAAAAACAATCCCAAATAAAAATCTCCCCCCACAGAAATGGAACAAACTATCAATGTTAATCTGTTTCTGGATAAGGATTTATGAACAACTTTAGGATATTTGACTCTTTAAAATAATGGAAATATATCATCCATAAGTTTAAATACACCATTTTCACTTCTGCAAAAGTGGGGAATTGAGTAAAGGAAGTGGCACTTAATTGGTTTTATGTTTGTTTGTTTGTTTGTTATTTTTGTTTTGACACCAGATTTCCTTATATTGAACATGCTGACCCCAAACTCCCTGTATATTCCAAAATGGCCACAAATTTACAGTCACCTACTGCTTCCATGACTTGTGTGCTTGGACTGTAACTACCACATGTAGCCCATGGTTAAATCTTTCAACAGTCTCTAAGGGCTTGCCATACAGCTAAGTTATTCTTAGAACACAGAACTCAGTTTACAAACCTTGTGCAAGCTACGTTCTTCACTGTATCTTCAAGACAGGTTACAAGAATATCTTAAGAGTTTGCAAGATGAAAATGTTATGAATCCAAGAGAGAAGACTTTCTACATTATAAAGGGAAGAACTGGCACATGGGAAGTTCTGAGATATGAGCAGAGGCAACATCTACAGAGCACCTCTTGATTATATATATATATAATCTGTGCCACTGGCAAGTTAGTGAATATGTACATGGTATCCTAAAAAATCTATTCCGGAACAGTAGATAACAAAAGAGAGAAGGGGCATATGTGGTTGGATAAAGCTCTTGCTAGGGTTTATCTTGTGCTAGGCTGGGGGAGTTTTCATGAAATCACCCATTTCTCTTCCTGATTTCACTCTTCAGACTTGAGAATTAGACAAGTATTCTAGATTGTATATTAAATCTACTTTAATGTGTTACTTTTTTGAGTAAATTAGTTAACTCACTGACTTAATTTTAATATAATGAAGTTAAATTTTTATCACCATAAAAAGTTAAACAAGGGACAGGCTCAGCGCACACCTGTAATCCCAGAACTCTAAGGTTGATATAGGAGGACTGGGAGAGAAGCCAGAAGAATGTCATGAGTTTGGTCCAGTCTGGGTTATATGGTGAGTTTCAGGCTATCACAGACTTCAGAGCAAAACACTCCTTTATTCTATTATTTTTTTTCCTTAGTAAAATGAATTAAAGTTCTAGCACCTTTGGTTCCTAAGTCCATCCTTTAAGTGTTCAAATTAATTCTTGCAATTAAGCAGGAAACATAGAAGAGAATGTACTTATTTATTTATTTAAAACTTATATTTGTTATTAGTGTGTGTATGTAAAATGTGTGTGCGTGTGTGTGTGTGTGTAATGTGCATGTATAAATACAGGTACATGCCATGGTGTGCATGTGGAGGTCAGAGACCACTCTCAGGAGTCAGTTCTCCTTCCTCCATGGATTCTGGTATCAAACTCAGGCTTTCTGGCTTGCATGGCAACTGCCTTCATCCATGGAGTCACCTCCCTGGTCCACAGAGTATATTTATAGTTAAAGATCCTCTGGTTCACTGGAATTTAGGATTTTGCTCATGTATTTACATTTCATAAGATTAAAGATTAATTGATAAGTGGGCTAGAAGCAGAGGTTTTGAGACTTCTTGTTTGTTTGTGTAAGGATAACATAATAGGCACCAACAAAATTTAATGTTAAAAACCGAGCTAGTTGCAGTCACTTCTCTGCTGTGCAGGTCTCTTAGGACATGCAGCAAGCCTTGAGTGGACATAGCAGGTTGTGTTTTGCCAACCTGGATAGTGCCTCATTCAGGGACATGTTACTAACACTTGTCCCACTGTCTTCAAATGCACATGTATGTGATAAATATGAGTGGAAAGTAACTTATTACATGTGCTTAAAAAATTGCCTGGAATCAAAAATATGTGCTTCCCCATCAGACTATCAGATGATCATGCACTTTTATTTTGGAAGAACTAGGAGCTGCTTGGGTTATACGTTTCGGTCATGATGCTTTTTTGCTGTGACCACAGTTGGTAGCCGGAGGGTAGCTGATAATGTCCATTGGCTACTGGAAGATATGTATGTTTATGAAGAAAACAACCTTACTCAACACTGGGTGGGTGGGTGGGCCAGGGATGCTCCAGAAACTGTTGGGTAACAAGAATAACTGTCAGCATTCTAGAGCACAGCGCTGTAATAGTAATGGACGAGAAATAATCACACACTTCAAAATAGCTAGTAGACATTATTTCTACCTTCCCTCCCATCAGGATCAACACCCTTTCTATTTCTTTATAGAAAATGAACAGTCATGTAAGGAGTAATAATAAAACATGACGACAGAAAACATAAACAAACAAACTGGGATGGAAGAAGACCGTGTGGCAGAGAGGCGGGTCAGCGCTGCACACCTGGAATCCCACAGTGGGGAGAGAAAGTGGGCAGGTAAGAAATCCCAGTCAAGCCTCAGCTACTCACTGAGTCTGAACACACTGTGTGGAAAACATCTATTTTCAATAAAAGAAGAAATATATTTAAGACGGCTTTAAGAATAGCGGGTGGAGAAGACGCTGACTATTCCCAACACAGATGCTACATGCTTTAGGGGATGAGTACGTGTATTGTGTTGATGTGACTATTACGGTTGCCCAGATGGACCAGAGCATCATACTGTTCCCCAGAGTATGTGCAATTACCCAGGGGCCATTTAAAACTATTAACATTCTCTTTGGTTGCAATGTTCAAAGTCTATTTAAAATATATCTACTACAGTCAGGTTGAGGATTGAAAAGTAGAAGTCATTTCTCCTTTCTATGAGGAGAAAGACATAACTTAGGGATAAAAATCAGAAATCAATAAAACCAGGTCAATATAATTTACAAATGGACTTTGCAAACAGGGCTCTAAGAAGACTGTTGGGGTAAATTCATTTTATTGCATCCAAAGCTTCTGCTGTATATGGAGAGCTATGGACAATTTCAGCTCTTCTTTATCAGCTCTCAGTGTCCGCCCTGTCTAGTCTCTCATGCCCTAAGCTGTGTATCATGAGCTTGCTAACAAATGAAACCCACTTATCATACTGCGGTAGAAGGATTCCCACCACAGGAGAAGTGTCAAAAGGATGGTCTCTTCTCCCCAAAGTGCCATAACTTCGCTCTAGTCTCAGCCAGTTAAGTTGATGCTCTAAAAATATGTTTTCTTTGTGAGTTGTGGCTGAGGAACACAAACAGCAAAGGCCACACATACCAGCAGAATATATCTCTAGTTCCCAGATTTCTCTGCCAATTAGAGACAGTGGCAGCCATTACATATGCACAAGAAAACTGTACCAAAGAAATCCCAGAGAACTAAATAACAGACGAGGCAGGGAATGGTGCAAGATAGAGGGTTTGCAGCAACGGGGAACAGTCTGATTTTAAGATCCCATTTTTCCTTCCCCGGGAAGACACGGGCTGTATAGTGTAGGGACACAGAGTAAGTTAGTATGCAGCTAGAATGTTTACCCATGCTGAGTTTGATTTAATTGGGCTGCAGCCTGGATGAAATGTCCCTTGAAGTAACAATCAAATCCCAAATGCATTCACTGCCATTGTTGTTAGGCATGGTCTGAACTGCACAAGATGATTTTATCTTTAGAGTGTTCCTGACCACTCCTAGCCTTTTGGGAATGGGGGAGATAGGGATTGAAAAATCCTACTTTTAAGAAGCCAGAAGAGAAAGGATACTTTGTGCTCTCTTGGGAATTTGAAAAGCCAGGGTAGCTCAATTGTGTGAATTTCTCCAAGCACTGTGCAAAGCCCACAGTATCCAGATGAAGCTGTGCAGAGCTACTGGGAGTTAGCAGTGTTTTCCAAACACTGCATTGTCCCCAGCTCTGTTTATAGATCACTGGAAGAGGTTTGTAGCTGAGAGACTTCTGAGACACTTCTGTCAGGGAGGAGACAAGATAGGGAACTTTCTCTACAGAGTATTAGGACAAACACATCCCACGAGAGCCCTGGTGCTTCACCTCCTTATATGGTCTGCAGCCCCACACCTTATGGGCTGGGGATGGACCCAGATCCCTCAGGATGAGAGATATGTCACTAGGATGGCTCAGCCTTACTGGATGCATCTGCAACCCTTTCTACATTGCTAGGTTGGGATCACTGGGACAACATTACTTCTTCTCTTGAATTCTTTTCCTGCTCCTAACTTCCCAGCCTAGCCTAGGGATTGTTTCAGGTATTTGCTGACTCAGATGGCCTTGCCCAACTAGAGAGCTGTCCCTTTCAAAGGGGCAATGGGCAAGGACTAGAAGGAGTTTGGATGCTTATAACTGGTGGAGGAGGAGGTGCTACTGGCATCTACTGGTAGAGCCTAGGGTTGCTGACAAACACTAACGCATAGGATAAACCCAACACATAGACGTGTCCAGCACGGTGCTGTTAGAAGAGATAAGGAAGGAGAAGAATCTCATGCATGGATGGAAGCAATGGCCCTGTGCATTGAGCTTCTTTGGAATGTGCAATGTGCTCCTTCCGGGACACTGAGTATGGTGTCTCAAGTCAACAAGATCCTAGCATATGGTAGGGTGAGAGCTGAGTGAGACAAGGCTGCAGCCAGCAGTGGGACTGACAGAAAGCAGCAGATGCTTGGAAAGGAAGTGGTGTCAAGCAGCAAAATAAAATGTGGCTACCAATAAAACTGGGTGGAAAGGGGAAAGCAATTGTGACATTAAGACATGCACATTTAAGGCCATCAAGAGCTCCACGAAGGATAGTCATTCACTGGTGCTTGTACTGACTATTCCTGGTCATCAGCTTGACTATATCTGGGATGAACTACAAGCCAGAATTGTAGGGCACACCTGTGATCCACATCTTGAGGCTGGAAGACACAAGTTTCTGACCTGGATCTTGGCATGGAGATCTTGAGGCATAGCAGCCATGAAAAGCTTAGGCCCAGGCAAGGTAGTACATGCCTCTAATCCCAGGAGACTGAGACAAGGAGATAACATTACAATAAATTCCCTCAATATAGAGAGACATTCCATAATTGACACTAGAGAACTCTGCCTAATACAGTGTTTATATGTGTAAAACGAAATTTACCTATTCAAATTATCGGGCATGGAGTAATTAAGCCAAATACTGGGGGCTCAGTTAATGTGTCCAAACATGAGAACTTAAGTTTGGAAATCCAGTACCCAATGCAAAAATCCAGGCATGGTGGCATCCACTTGCCATTTCTGCACTGGGGAGGCAAGGACAAGGGATAGCTGGAGCTGGTCTATCTACGTGGGCGGGCGGGCGGGCTCCAGGTCCAGTGAGAGACACTGCCCACAAAAATAAGGAGTGCAACTGAGGAACAGGTGGCATCCACATGTATGTGTAATAAACTTACATGTGACCATGTGTATGTACATTTGAAGAGGATCATATTCACATATGGCAAACACATGCAAAAAATAGAAATATTGGTTTGGGTCTAGGTGTTTCATGGTAGAGAACAAATCTTTAATAATTGATTAAAGAGATAGATGAGATTTAACTACAGAGGCATTTACTACAGTTTGCATCAGTAAATATGTGGAAGCAACACAAATTTTCTGTAAGTAAGAGCTTGGGTCAGCACACCAGGGCATGGGTCCAGGATAGAACAGTTAGTAGCTTTTCTGCTTTCCAGTCTAAAGGGCTATTTGCCAAGAGGGAAACAGGCCATGCTAGATCAGGTGACAAGTGGCTGGCAGGAGAAGAGTGTACTTTCTCTACATTTTCCCCCTAGTCACAGATGGGGCAAGGCAGGCAGTGGAGGGGTCACAGGAGTGCAGGCAAGAAGGGGCTTCACTCTTTGCAGAGAGTTTATGAACAATGTAACGACTAAAGGTTCCATTATGGCTACCAAGTGTAAGTACCGCTCCACAGCTTAAATGATGACACTTCCCTCAGAGACATCTCCCTCCAGACCAACCTAATACTCCACTGTATCCTTCTTTATTCATTGAGGCAACACTGAAGGGTGATCTCCACAGGATCCTGGCTGTGCTAGAAAAGCACAATACTTCATAGCACTCCTGAAAGCTAAGGTGCTAAGCACAGACCACTTGGATATCAGGGATGTATGCAGCTTCCAGGTGGGGCCCCAAAGGGAAGGAAATGCTTGTCATCTTTCTCCGTTTCGACCTATGGACTGTGGATGTCGAGGTCTATTGGACCAGGAAGAGGAGTTCAGCATCCTAAAGAGCTTGGGAAGATATATAGTGTCTGCCCCTGACAACTGTAGGGTGGCCGCCTGCACCTGTGGGGAAGATTTGCTAGAAGAACCTACATGTCTACACACAGTTGTAGAGTATTATTGTACTCTGAAGGGTCAAACAAAGCTATGGATAGATGCAAAATGAAAAGGAACTAAAATGGTGGATGCTCTCCTAGGAACTGTGTGTATACATGTGTATTTTTTCTTGTAGTGCACTTATATTTTACTTACATATGATTTACACATTCATTCCTTAGTGTTTTGGGCATCAGTTCCAGGACTGAATCCATGCTCAAAATCCCTTACAAACATGGTATAGTGTTTGAATATAACCTAGACCCAATGCTTGTTTACTTTAAATCATCTTTAGATTGCTTATTGTATATAATATTGTGAAAATTATGTGTACATAGCTGTTATATTATTTCAGGAATAATTGCCAGTTTGGAACAGAGTATTTTCTTAGTATTTTGTCTATAGTTGGTTGCATCTGTGGGTGCAGAAGTCAGAGGAGAAGACCACTTAGATTTCTTTTCACAATCAACAATTGCTTTGTCTGATAGAAAACATAGTCACATGAATTCAAATCTCCAATGTTATATTTGAATGAGTAATAAAATTTACAGTTTTGCCTTGAGACATTGCATGCTATTTAGTATCAGAGTCTCATTTTCAGGCCAATATCATACATTTGTCATGTGGTGGGTGGGGTACATGTAGGATTCAAGAATGCCAATGTCTAGATCAAAGTACTCCTTAAGTCCAATGTGATCTAAAACAATGTTTACAAGAATGCTTTGAGATACATGTATTCTTCATGCATGCAAATTATAAGTTATATTATACATATAATATATATGTGTATGTGTGAGTATGTATGTATGTATGTATGTCTGTATTTGTGTGTGTGCATTTGTACAGTTTTGCATGTCTGTGCCAGGTATATGTACATGTATGTAGACAAGAGGATAACTTCAGGTGTTGTTCCTAAGGCACAATCCATCTTTTAATTTTTCTTAGACAGTGTTTTTCTTATATTTTTGGTGGTGAGCCTGGCCTTTAACGGCTGAGCCATCTCTCCAGCCCTAGACAGTGTTTTTCTAACAAGGACAAACACATAAGCAGGCTAGGGATCACATCTCCTCCCCCTTAGCGCTGGGGTTGAACCACACACCACCATGCTCAGCTTATTTTACATGGACTGTGGAGAGAGAACTGAGTACTTCATTGACTGAGCCATCTTCCCAGTCCACATATCCTAAGATCTTAACTGATGATGATTTAGAATTAGATTTGGGTTTCTTCATAATTCCGGATGCTGACTGTCAATTTATTTATTATTTATCTCATAGCTACTTGGATATAAAATCTCTTTAGGAAAGAAAAAAATAAGTCTGGACAAATCCTGGCTGTGAGCATCTACTTAAAACAAGACACCGGCCAGACCTCGAGTCACCAGAGGCCACACTCTGATGGCCATACAGCGTAATTGGTGTTGGACTGCAAGTCACATATGGAAATAAAACCCATACAGACCTTCTCCCCACCCTCTGTGGGACCCACTAATATCGTCAACTCCAGACATAAGAACCAGAGGAATCTAACTAAATAGAAGGCTGGAGAGTAGGGAACCATGGGCATTTTTTTTACATGGGGTTTATTTGGAAGGGTGGAACTGAGGTTTAATTTGGTTGAGAGAAAGCATTCTCCCAGTGTATTGGTGAAGGAATTCCAATGGAAGTTTCATAGATGAAACTTCTCTGCAACTAAAGGAGACCTGCAAAGCACAAAACCATGATCTTTTACACCGATAACGATGCAATAGACCATGCAACCGCGGTGATCATGAGAAAATCTATTGGTTTTTAAAATGCTGGGCCAGAAGGACCACGTGTGGAGCCTGACCAACTGCTTGTCACTCATCTGAGCACAGCTGACTTTTCATCCCTTTGAGAGGTGAGTTTCCTGGTGGCTCCTGGGACAGGGGATTTGAACTCCAGAGTTTCCTGTTGCTTTTGCTTGCTTTATCTCAGCAGTTGTCTCTGTTGGCATCAGGCTCCTGCTGAGTGAGACCGAGGTCTGCTTGGCTTGCAGCCAGTAGCTGGACATGTGGTGTGACTCTTCTGCTATGACTGAGCAGAACCCATCAGGGCGCTGTCACTGGGTCTTTGGCCACTTGCCAAGTTGAAAAACAAACCCAAAATGGTTTCTTCGTACAAAAGAGGAAATATATTAATTTTGTCTTCTGGTTTTCCAGGTTGTCCCATTGAGCTGAGATGCTAGAGTGTCAGCACAATACTGTACTGTACTGGGCTAATAAGTTGGGAAGTTTTATCGAGAAAGGGACACCAGGAACTACTGGCTTCATGGCTCAGCAACAGGTACTGAGGAGAGTTAGCTGCCAGGGGCTTTTACACCAGAGGGCCATGAACACACTTGTGACATATATGTGACTCTCAGTTCAGGCATGTTTGCATAGCAAACACTTAATTAAATAAAAACAAGAATATAGCATACTTTCATAGTTTACATTTTCCTGAATTATCTATATTAAGTATTTAAAAAGAAACATTTCTGAGAATTTGTCTTATAACTAAATCTGACCTGCTGTATAGTATAGGCTCTTCTACAATTCAAAATACAAATGCTATTTCTTTTTTTGAGACAGCATATTGCTATGTAGCATCGGCTAGTCAGGAACTTGTTGCATAGACCAGGCTGGCCTCAAATTCAGAGATCCACTCGCCTCTGCCTCTAGAGTGTACGACCATGGCCACTAGAGCCAAATGTAAGGGAGGGAGCAAATGTATATGTAATATACAATTGCAAACGTATAGAACCAAGCAGCCTCCAGGGCCACCATCAAACCAACGGCTGTGAAGTCACTGCTTTGCTTCCTGGGCGGTCCCTGGCTCCTCTGGAGAGGGAGGTCTGTGTTGTGGAGACGAATCCTTTGATTTTATATAGGCCCTACCTTTCCTTGAGGTAAAGAATCATGTGTTTTTATAGTAATCCATGGAATTCATTACCCAGGACCTTTAGGAATTATATTTTGCAGAGCTGGGGCTCAGACTCAGGGCTGTGTACATGCTGGCAAACCATCCGTGCATCTTGTTTTTGTTTAGAGACAGGGCTGTTGGGATTGCGGGTGTGTACCACCGGCACTCAGCTCGACCGTTACTTTTAAGTGGTATTTCTAAGTGTAAGCAGAACCAGCCGTCACCTTAGACCTCACTGTGTTTTTCTAGAATATTCTGCACACACAACAATGTTATTTTTCAGGTGACACACATATCACGAAGTTTAGCAGGGTTCATCTCTATCTTTGTCACCTATATATTCCTATTTGTATACACAAATGTTTTCTGCCACTTTTGAAGGCTTTTATTATATATTTTCTCCAAACCACTAAATAGTCCTTAAAAGCCCAAGTTTGAGGGGTGGTGGTGGTGTGGCTGGGGCTGAGCACTTGTTCAGCATATAGGACATCTCAGATCAAAAATGCAAGGCACCGCCCTGACTTTGGGGCAGTAGACATCCCAGGGTCAGGTGGAATCTTGACTATTACAAAGCTATATGCCTAGAACGCTCTGGATGCTTCCAGGAAATTTTTGTAATTTCCAGGCAGAAGGTAGCCAGGTGTTCTAGAGTTAGGGAAGACAACCACGCTTCCTCCTCCAGAGGTCTTGGGATAACTGCATTATTCATCCTGCTACAACTTGGTAACAGTGATGAGTTGGGGCCCTGGGTCTGGCCTCTAATTCCTGTAGGCTCGTTGACTCTGGTTTCCAAATGGTGGTCCCAATCCCCCATTCAGGCACAGGAGATGCTCAGGGAAATCATTGCTTAGTCCAACTGGAAAAGGTGGACTGGCCCCAGCGCCATGCTCGCCCAGCAGGTAGCACTGCACACCACAGCTCGCTCTCTCCCTTGCAGAGAGAGCATGGGGTCCACAGAGCCTTGCCTGCATCCTTCCTTTATCTCACAATCTGAAGTCACCCTTTTTCCAGTCTCTGGAATGTTGCCCCTGTTTTATTTCTACCAGTCTAAAACTGCAGGATAGTTTTTACTTTTGATGATTCAAAAATGTACTGAAATGGGCAAAATACACTAAACAGTTTTCAAGCAAGAATAGTTTCAGCATACATCCCCCATTAAGTTTGGCATTGAGTTTTTGGCACTTCAAAATAGTTTTATATGTATTTAGCTTGTGGTGAAAATTTAAAACAAAATGAAATTTAAAATTCTCAAACTCCCCAAACTATGAGATTTCAGTCTGAGGAGTCTTTGTGAGCATCAGCGTTCCATTGCGTTTTAACTTTTGAAAGATTCAGCAAAACGTTCTTCAAGAAATTGCTTAGAAAAAAATGGGAGCAATGAATCATAAAGAATTTTATATTGACTTATGGCAAAAATCATAAAATTCTATGAATGGCGTCATCGTATTCAATGTTGAAACATATCGCAGGGTGTGGCTTCACGTGAAGGCTGCAAAGCCTGCTCCTTGGGGCTTTACAGGACCTCACACCTTGAGAGAAGGGCTGTGATTGGGTGAGTCCCGTGGGGTTCTTTCTCTTCTGGCTGCTCATTTCTCTGAACCCGATCAACATGGATGCCCTCTGTCATTTGAGAGCTTGAAATTCACATGGGACATCGGGGAAGAGCTGGCATGATTCTCTGTCAGGCCAGGGTCTTCTCCAGTGAGACTCCAGTGTCAGACAGAGACTCTGGCAAGGGGGTACCTGCTCAGACCTGGGGGTGAAGTTGGATCTGAGAACAAATGCAATGTCTGTCTAAGGTGTCCCTGGTTAAGACTGATGTTATTTTAGACTTGTTTCCTGAAAGTGTCTTCCAGAATTACGTGGTCCATCTAGGTGGTCTAGCCTTTAGAGGTTTCCCAGTACAATTCTATGGCGGTGGAAGAATTTTCTCCCGTGGGCCTTTAAGCTGTGGCTGATATTTCCAGAGGAAAGCAGGGTTGGTTCCATGGTCACAGAACCCAGTTGAAGACAGAGAGAACACATATTTTCCTAAGTTCCCGTTGTGGTTGGCTCAAGGTGAGAATGTGCAGAACCGTTCTGGCTCCCTGCTTTCTTAGCACGACACCGACACCAGAGGATGAGAGCTAGTAAGCAGCTAGTATAATGGCAACATTTAAATATTTAGTTAACATCGATGAGATGCCCTCTGCTGCCCCACAGTGGGAGGGTATTAAGTGGCCGCGTTAAGAATCACAGTGCAGTGCTTCTATCCACATAAGGAAGGAGATCAGAGACGCAAGGTTCTGATTGGTTACAGAGGAAAACATAGAACTGGGGAGCATATCTCAGAGTGGGAAGGCTCTGCTCAAGGCAGGGAGCATGGTCCTTACAGAGGCAGGGACATGCTGGTCCACGTGTTGTGGGAAATACCTGAGAAGTTCTCAGGAGCCTCACATAGCTACTGTTCATAACTACAGACTTCTGATGCAGAGTCCTTCCAGGAAAATCCATGAACAAGATTTAAAGGGCATCCCTGTTAATCCTTACTCTAAGGAAAACACTTTCTTTAATCTTTACTTGAAGTAAAACTATTTTCCAAATAGTATTTGTATCTAAACTAACACATGGGCATGCTATCTTGGGTTCAAAGTTTGGTTACAGTGAGCCCTGGAAGCTCTGTCTCTTTTTAGCAGATACTTCCATAGGTCAGTCAGGGAACGGGGCTGCAAAACTCTCATCAACTGATGTATAATTACAATGTCCAGAAAAAGCTAGCCATGTGATGTCAGTGTCCAGAGAAGAACACTGGAAGTGTGCCTACTAAATGGAGACTTCATGTCTGAGGAAAGGTAGACATGGCTATGCAGGGCTGAGAGCCTCGGTGTTCATCGGACAGTTGCAGTGTCTGGAAACACAGCTTTCTCCAGTGCACACTTCCCAGCTGCTAGCAGCTCCACCATCCCTTCTAGAGGACTATGTGCGAGGGATTTTATATCCCAGGGACCTCAGGAATAGAGTGAAGGCTGTTTGTACCACTGGCCTGAGGATAGCTGCCTTCAGGCCTTTCTTGCACAGCAGGCAAACCTTACAGGTGTCAACAGCATAGAGCATTTCATGTTGAAGGGGCTTCCTTCTCAAGCTGCAGTGCTCTGAATTCCCCAACATTGTGCCACAAGACTTAACTTCTGACATCATCCAGATGTAGCTCTGAATTCTTATCCCAGATTCCCACAGTTAAAGAAGACAATATCTAGGCCTTCTGTAACCTGATGTCAAACACATACAGTATCTCATGCCTCCTCTGTCAACTTCCCTTCTTATCCACCTTTTCCTGTCCTGGACATTCTGCCACCTGCATGGCAGCCTCCTTCCCAGCCCCAAAGAGGCATTTGTCACTCAACACAGAAGCATTAGCACCTTCCTCTACCCACACTCCAGGAACTGGGTCATCAGGGTGTACCAGATGGCTTTTTCTTTACTTTGAAAGTTCCTATCCTGGCTGAACTGGAAGACATAAGGGGAATTTCTTAACTTCCACCATCTCAGCTGTGAAATTCCTGCAGGCATGCTAATGATGTTACCATACACTGTAAATGCAGAGCCCTGTATCTATCTATCTATCTATCTATCTATCTATCTATCTATCTATCTATCTATCTATCTATCTATCTATCAATCATCTATCTGTTGATCGATGCAGTGTTGAAATCATCGTGAGTAAGGGCTAATTGCATGCAGCTGTGAGTGTGTAGCATCACCTGATCCTGGGATTTCTTTTTCTTCTTCTTCTTGCCCCAGCACCCAGAACTCTCTGCGTCCTTGCCGTTGGCCTCCCCGCAGAGCAGCCCGTCCAGCTCGTCTGTGCCCATGTGCTGTCCCTGAGACGTTTCTGCTGCTAGCCGGTATGAGAGGTTCCTCAAGATGCACACACAGTTTTCAACGGTCTACAGCATCCCCAAAAGAAAAAGGGAAATGGCAGAATGAGTGTAAGTGAATCCACAGATGGCTCTACCCTAGAGCCTAGAGTCTAGTCTCCACGGACACATTGGTCCTCAGATTTATCTAGCTCTGCTCAACAGCTGCAGCAGGAAGAATGTGAGCAAGCTTGGAAAGTCCTATGTCTCTCAAGTTCCTCACTTGAGAGACAACAATCATCAACACTAGATACTTCAACAAACATCAGTCATAGATCACTGAAAAGTAGTTATGAGAATTGGACATATTTGCAACTACAAGATCTCAAGCCATTAACAGGCTACTCCTGCCTGAAGTTCAAGGTACCTGAGTCATTACAATCACAGGTCGTGGACTTAGTTTGGCTCTGGTTAGGGATGTTGTTACACACCATTTACCAAAAAATGTACAGTTTCAGCAATGCTGGAGACCACACAAGGGAGGCTCTGAGTATGGGACATACAACATTTTGTCTTGGCTTTGGTGGGAGTCCTAGCTCTGCCCAATGGCTGTGTGGCTTTGAACACAGTAACTAAACCTTCTGTACCTCTGTTTCTTCATTGGTAAAACAGTAATGATAAAAGCATCAGCTTCACAGGTCTGTGGAGAGGACAGGATACAGTTATAGACAGGGCACCACTTGTCACTGTCACCAGTGCATTGTGGAGGTGATACGAAACACATTCCAGACTTTAAGGGAAAGGCTCAGTAAGCTACATCCTGCAAGCCAGGGCCAACCTGAGGCGTGTTTTATAATAATGCTCTCCCAAACCCCACATTCCTACATGTTGATGACCACTCCATGTTGTGACAGAGGCTGTATGACCCACAGAGCCCAAAGCATTTGTCCTTTGACCCTCTGTAGAAAGTGCTTCCCTAAAAGAAAGCTGGCTTTACATATATATGTATGTGAGTGTGTGTGTGTGTGTGTCTGAATATTTGTGTCTGTGTGTGTCTGAATATTTGTGTCTGTGTGTGTCTGTATATTTGTGTCTGTGTGTGTCTGAATATTTGTGTCTGTGTGTGTCTGAATATTTGTGTCTGTGTGTGTCTATGTGTACCACAGCACACATGTGGATGTCAGAAGAAAATGTTCTGGAGAAGTTTCTGGGCTCTGTGGATCAAAGTCCTGCTGCCAGCCTTGTGCAGCAAGTATGTTTACTAGCTGAGCAATATCACAGGGCCCCAAAATTGACGTTAAAATTTTGTTCTGGACTTAAGAAACATGGCAGTGAAGGTAGAGAAATAAAATTCTCATTTTAAGAAAGGGAACACAAAAGGGGGAAGAAAATAAGGCCCAAATTTTATTTTGAAAATTCTTGTACCTTGGTCATGTTTCAGAAAGTCATTATGTGGCCACTGAAGGCAGGAAAGATAATAGTTTCATGTTGCAGAGGGAAGAGTGAGGGTGAGCCAAACTGTGGGTAGCACACTGCTGAAAGCTGTTCCCTTTTGGCCTGGGGTCAGTGTTAGAACAGGGAGAGGCCCAGGGACTCAAGTCCTGGCCTGCTTCTCCCACGGGCAGGAAGTTGGTAAAGGGCAGTCCATGCTCTTTACCTGACTGGGGCTGTCGGTGTGGCTGTCAGTCAGGAAAAGCAGTTCTTTGGACACGCTCTGGGGCCAACCCCATCCTTGGCTATTTTTGGTCAGTTTGCCAATGTTTCGTGGCCGCTAATCCCACAGGCTTTGAGCCAACTTGATTCTCAGTTTCAAGCATCCTTTCCACATCAGGAAAAGAAGCTGGCATGAAAGTAGGTAGGCACAAGATGACACATGAAAGACAGACGCGTCTCTCAAATGTTATGGCACAAGTCAGGACAATTTTTAAATCATCTCGAACTGATTTCTCTTCCCTCAAGGACTTGGGAGAATATGCTTCATTCTCAACCGGTTGTTTATCTCCCCTGGGGTTTCACTGTTCCTCTATCAGGACAAGGAGACTAAATCTGCAGTTTCTAAGAAGTGCTTTATATAATTACTCTATATCTAGGTAGGTGATGTGGGGAGAAGTGGGGGGGGGGGTTGAGGAGGGTGGGAAGGAGAGGGCTCAGAGAGGAAACCCTTGCCTCTTATAAGGCTTCCTGGAGTTGGATAGTCTGGCTGGTGTTAGGTAAGTTCCCATCTGAAGAGCATTCCTCTAAAGGAATGTGGAAAAGAAGAGAACAAAGACCAGAGATACCAGCGGAAGGCGCGTGGCATCTGGTGGCTATGCATGTGACATCCATTACTGTCAACAGTGCTTTTTAGTGCTCTTCTTGGTGACCAGGGTCATCTTGACTCCTTATTTTCTATTAGAACGGGCTAATTTGGAAGTCATCTGTGGAGTGCTCTGCCAAATGTTACCCATTCAATAAACTGTCCCAATTACAGTAGCAGAGCCAGGAGCTTGCAGGGAATCCAGGCTCTTGTTCATTAACTCCTCTGGCCTGAAAGAGAATGTGCGCTCATGTTTCCCTCTCCAACTTGTCATTGTGAAAGCTCAGAAGCGGCCAAGCTGAGGGCTGAGTGGAAAATTACGGTGCAATAATAATAATACGTTAAAAGTCAATAGTACAATCCAGCCAGCAAAGCTCGGTGGAGTAATTCATCACCCTGGATGGGGTCCTTCAACACTCAGGGCATGTGGTTATGACAGTCCTTCCTATCACAAGTTGAGGGCACTTGGGTACAGCATCCTAGTGAGCAGGGGATGGAGAGGGCACTGGACCCTGTTCTGATGTCCAGTTTGGCATGCTCCCTATTCATCAGGGACATGCCAGACCTTCTCAGTCTAGGTTGGAGAAGCCCTCCCTTTCAACTTTCTCTTTTGGGAAATAAAACACGGATATTAAAACAGATCATTTTCTAGCTATCCCAGGAATATTAGGAGTCTGACCAGTCAAATAGACAACGATGCTATGCCACAGAGTATGTTGGTGCCTAAGTCACATATCTTCAGAGATGGGAGCAAGGGAGGTTGGCAGGAACGTGAGGCAGTAGCTTTTATTTTATTCATCTGCAAGGTCCAGAGAGTGGGAAAGCTGTTTTATGTCCATCAGACTAACAGGCTTAGCATCTCCACGCCTCAGCCTTTTGCTCCTGTGACTATTAATATGCTCAGCGTTGCTGTGACAGTGAGCTATTTACATGAGCTCTTTCATAACTCATGTGCCTATTATACTAACAGGCCCCTGTAGATACTCAAGATTTCTTGGCTGTTCACAATTTTAGGGATTTAATTTTCTTGTCAACAGTATTAATAGGTCTCCTATGATCATTAAAGGGCCTTTACAGGAGAGGGATGCTTAAGTCTTTATTATATCAGATCCCATGGTATAAATTAGTAGTATTTGGTCCATGACTGGCCACAGGCCTAGTGAGTGTCAGGGACGGGAGAAAGAGTGGTGTTTACAACTGGACTAAGCCAGTGTTCACAGGACCATATTTTCAAAAGATACCTTGAACCCAAATATTCAGAGTGACAGGCTCAGACACCAGTACAATTTTCTAAATTTCTTGGAAACTGTTATGTACAGCTAAGGTTAAGAAGGGCTAGGCTAATTCACCTTTATAGGTGATTAATGGGCAAGCCTATTGTATTGTTATTTAAAATTTATTTTTATTTTACACACATGATGGTTTTGCTTGCTGGTAAGCATGTGTACCATGTGTGTGCCTGAAGCTGACAGATGGGAGAAGAGGCATTGGATCCTCTGGACCTGGAATGACAGACAGTTATGAGCTGCAATGTGAGATCTGTAAACTGAATTCAGGTCCTCTGTAAGAGCAGTAAGTGCTCTTAACTGCTGAGCCACTTCTACAGCCCCAGATTAATGTTCCTTTTTTTTTTTTTTTTTTTTTTTGTGAGACTGGGTTTCAAATAGCCCAGGTTCATACTGAATTCAATATGGCTGAGGCTGGCCTTGAACTTCTGATTTTCCAGCCTTCACGTCTCAAGTGCTAGAATTCCAGGCATGTGCCACCATATCCAGTGTATGTGGTGCTGGGGTTTGAACACAGGGCATCCTGCAAGGACTGTGAGCAAGCACCATGAAAACTGAGCCCCACTCATTTGTCTTCCATCTGGCTTTACAACGACATTACCTTATGCATGCTTCCTAAGTAGTCTATTTTAAAGCTCCACCTATTCAGGCAGGATTTTAAGCCATGATGGCAACAGATCATGAAACACTTATGAAGGGATAAATACTTGTGGCCAAGGTTGGGTGTTTAGGTTTGAAGGGTGGTGATGGGGTTCCAGAGGGGGGTTATAAGATTCCAGCAGGTTGTTCCAAAGGCCAGTCTGATGAAGAGTTAGTGCTGGCAACCATGGGATCAAGGAAGTATTCACAGCCGTGCCACCAGAGCTCCTCACAGGACATGTCCCGTGCTTGGGGACACTGTTGTTTGGTACTGTGGATCCCTGAAGAGAATATGTCTGCAGGGACTGCCTGACTAAAACCTCAGTGACTGTGGACTGTTTGGAGTGTTACAGATCCAGAGACTGTACAACTTATTATGGGTGATACTTAACATGATAAATCACCATTCCTTACCTCCTTGGCCCTTCGTATCCTCAGACCTAACATCCCCCTCCTAGCCAGGCCTTTTGGATTTGGAATGTGTTAAGAGAACTCTAGTTCCCTACCAATGAAGGGGCTAACAGTGCTGTCCAACAGCATTCAGGACCTCAGACAAAGTCTTCCAGTTTATTGTAAACTGCCTCCTCTGAGTTTCCTACCAATGTATTTTGAAAAGCTCTGTTTTATAATTTTCTGTATTTTATTACCTTAAAAGCTCCATAAAACTCCCTGTGGCTAACTCCTTAAAGAAAACCGAGTCCTTTCTCATCCAGCGAGAATGTGGGTAACACCCACTGGATCTTTTTCCTTCTTTTTTGGAGGGAGGGGTAGGTCACAAGGGTGGAGCGGTGGACCTTGGAGGACTGAGAGGTGAATATAATTATGGTTTATTATGTGAAACTCTCAAAGAATTGATAAAAAATATTATGAAAAGAAAAAAAATTCCATAAAACTCACTCCATGTTGAAAAATTGGAGTAACCTAAATCCATGTTCCCAGACCATGACCACTCAAATCAGGCTCTATGGTAAACTCTCTCTTGTCCCCTTTGAGTTCAGAGCTGTGGTGGATGGGTGTAGAGAAGTCTACTGGCATTGAGTGGATAGAGAGAAGCCAGAGAGTGTGCGTAACAAGCCCAATCCACACACGCACAGCATAGGCTGCTTCAAGTGTCTACAGCAGCAGTCCAGGGTAGTCCTTACTAAAGAGAGACAGTGTTGCATGTATTATTTTTAAATGTATAGATGACATATGGCTTTATATCAGGATACTGTAAGATTACAAGTTTCTAGCTGTTGTGAATTAAAACTAATTTAATAAAAACAAAACAAAATATCTCAAATACTGGGAAAGACAACCCAATACCCAATTCTCTTTGAGTCTATGAACTAACACACTGCTTTGACTTTGAGCCAAACATGCTGGAAGCTTTGATTAAGCATTTTGAAAATTTAGGAAAGGATTTGTAAGAATTTTAAACATCCTTTAATATAATTAGTTATTAAAGTGTAGTACATAAGAATGTATAATTATTCAAATCTCAGAGAATTTTAATATCTTTGTCTTTAAAAGTATATATATATACATACACACACACACATATATTATATATATATGTATATCTGGAGGCTCAGGGGCTACACTCATCCTGGCCACCAATGGTTTGTGTTACTTACACCAGTCTGAATTTTCACTTACTGCTGGTGAAAAATTCAAGTGCTATTCTCAGCTACAATGAGCATAGCTTTAGACAATGTTGGAATTCATTGGGATAGAGCTCAGAACACAAGCATGAAATACCCTGGTTGCTTCCCATGGCTGCTAGTTGTTGTTTAAACTGGGGTTCCTTTAACTGCTAAAAAGCTGAAGCAATGCAAACACCACCAACCTTGCTATCGATCTCACTGCTCCCCAGTGCAGACTGGATCACGTACAGCAAGGCATCCGTGAGCCCATCACACTCCCGCATCCTTCGGCGGGCCTCCTCTCCAGCTGAGCTTACGTTCCTAGAAAGCAAATGAACATGTCAGGGATCTTTACTGTGGTCTCCAAGAGAACAACACCCTTTCCTATCTAAGGAAGCTCGTTTCCTTTCTGCAATATTCAACGAGAGTATAGCTTTAATAAGCAAACGTGACTGCAACGAGCGCATCTTGGAGCTAAGTCATAAGCATCAATTGCAAATAGAGAATGCAGAATAGAATTCCAGAACTTTTGATAAGTACAGACTTCTAGGAATTCCAGAAATCTGCCTCATTTACGATTGAAGAGGCAGTCAGAAGCTTTTTAAACATTCTTCTGTAAAAAGTCTCAAGTATTTTCACAGATAGAGCTTCCAACTTACTAAATATTTTAGAAACATTTTTTTTTCTGCCCTAAACATAAACCTTCCATAGCCAAGCCAGAAGTATATTTGTAAGTAACTCACTTTAGGGATATCATGTTTCTGGTCATTGGGATGTCTCTGAATGTTTAAATAGCCCATAGGAAGGAGATGCACCACACTCTTGCCCATGCTTCATATCCTGAGCTAAAGGCAACAGGAGCATGTTGTAGTACCTCACATAGTTACAGCACAGATGGACATTCCTCTAGCTCTACAAGAGACACGTGATGTCCTGGTAGGTGGATAATCTCTGGAATATTGTTAGAGAGAATCTCTGGAGTGTTTTAGCTATTCTGTCACTTAAGAATGTTCTCCCTATGTTTAAGATTCAGCTCTGGTAGAGATTTCTTGCAATGGCTGTGGACAACATAGAAAGAATGCTGGAAGATGTGTCAATTCATGGAAGGTAGGACAATATTGGAAGAATTGGAGAGCACAAGGAAGATGAGGGGAAGAGACCAAGATACTGCAATGGCGCCCAACTTTGGGAATCCTAGTATTGACCTGAAAGGCAGTTAGAATGCAGTAATGAATTCTACTCTGAAGTCTGACCTGGAAGCTGCACTGGAGTGTACCTCCCAGATAACACAAAGCACAAGATCTGCATTCAAGCTCCATGGACGAATTTATTGCAGGAGTAGTGCTCTTTACCCGTTGCTGGGAGCTGAAGGGGCAACCCACAAGAATCTGTGCATTTTGACAGATTACAGGACTTCATTCCACCACCTTAGCTTGCATGGTGCTTTCTCATTCCACTGCCAATTTCTTTTGCTGGCCCTGAACTCTTCTAAAGATACAGGAGTTGACAGCTCCACCACCCAGAGAGGTTCTCCGAGGTGAGAGTCAGTGAAGGGGATGCAAGAAAAACACAGGTCACTGGGAGAAGGAAAACTGGGGGCTCTGAGGCTGATGGGGGAATCTGGGTGACTGGTTTGGGGGGATTTTATTTTAATTAAAGGAAAATAGGCCTGATGCTGTTAAAAGGCGACTGATTCTACTATTTACTTTGATATCTGAATGTTTTATAGGGAGGGTTAAAATAGCACTTTAAAATAACACTACGAAAGGTTATACTATTTAAATGGGATTTTAAAAACTGATCGTAAAATATAAATAGAAGATTTTTAGTTGCTTAGGAATGGCAACTATGTAAATATTAAAAACATTTTAATGGGATTTCTTAAAAATTTCAACCTTTGTTTTTGAGAAGATATCTAATGGGAAAGAAGAAGGAGGAGGAGTAGCTAGCCTCTGCTAAGAAAATGTGTGTGATGCATGGTGATGTTATTCAAACTACAAAGGAAATTATAAAAGAATGTTCTAGATCCTGCCACCTAGAAAGGATTTCTGCCAGGTTGTGCCTTGAAGACATTCAGGAAGCTTGTCAAAAATCCCAGACAGTTTTTCCTGGCAAGAAGAGTGTTGGGTAGTGATATATGTGTGACTTTTGCTTGATGGTAATGGTGGGGTTTTAAAATAATTATAGATCCAGACTCTATAGAATGGGTCATGTATAGCTTAGTATCTATACCTTCTGTCCATGGATAAACTCAGTCAATTCTCTGTGTAAGTTCATGATGGGAGCAAACTGCCTCCTTTCACAAGACTTATGATAATCGGGCTAGTTTCACTGATACTCAACAAATATATAGGACTAGCCAATGAGAAGTAACAGGAATGAACCACTTCATGAACATTAGATGTTGCCAATAATAATTCCAACATTTTTCTTTACCCTAGTTTTTATTTGATTCCAGATCAGCCTTCTCCAAAATTAAGTGTGTGTGTGTGTGTATATATATATATATATATATATATATATATATATATATATATATATATATATATATACATGTATATACTCTGATTTTTAGCTGTGTAAGGTACTAAGAAATAAGAAACACTAGTTAGGTTTGATGGCACATGTGTTTAACTCAAGAGTTAGAGGTGGGCAGAGCTCTGTGAATTCAAGGCTAGCCTAGTCTACAAAGGTTAAGCCAGGGCTACATAGTAAGAACCTGTCTCAAAACAAACAAACAGACAAAAAACAAACAAAAACAAAGGGTAATAACACTCTATCAGAGAGGAGAAATGACTAAGACACATGCAAACTCCCCTGTCTCTCTCACACATAACCACACACACAGTGACACACACACACAGACCCACACTCACAAACATACATGAAATCACACATACAGAGACACATATAAATATACACAGATACACAAACACACATAGACATGCACACACACACTCTCAGACACACCACCCCCCATTTCTGCATCTGTGAGGAGACTTGGTATGTACTTTAAAATGGGAGAAGAGCACACGTATCTCTTTTCTAAAGATGGTTTTCTAGAGGCACTTGGATTTGGGTTTACAGTTTGAATCAACTACTCGCAAACGTGGAAATGCACCTTAGGATGACCTTTATTTCTGCTGTGAACTGAAGGAAGGGATGCCAGTTATTATTCTCACCACCTAAGTGGGGAAGATGCAGCCCATCACTGCCTTCAGGATGGGTGGGGCAAGGGTGAGAGTAGATGTGTGCAGCAGTGTTCTAGTCAGCAGGAGCATGTGGCAGAGCCCTTCACATGGTGGCCACACCACAGAGCAGAAAGAAGGAGCTGGAAGCCATGCCAGGCTCTGCCATCATATCTTTATCCTCTGTAACCCATCTCTACTAGCCAAGCTCTACCTTTGTGCCTCCATCCCTTGTGACCTACCTCTGTAATTCGTGCTCTACCAACCCCGAATACCAAGTGTTCAAACCCAGGAACCTGTGAGAGGTTTCACGTTCAAGCCGTAAGGCACTTCTGTACCTTCCTCAACACAAGCGTACTCTTCCACTGTGACACCAAGAATTTATTATTGTTGAAGAGTCTGGATCACCAACAAAGAGGTGTCTGGCTGGCTAATGGCTTAAATGTAGACCTATCACTAGAACACAATAAAGACATAAGACTCATGTTACCTCAGCTTGAATCTCAGCCTGCTTATTTACTATGAATGCTTTGTTTGTTAGGAAGTAAAACTAGTGAGTGGTTACTTTTAATCATAGACATAGGTAAATATTTGACAATGAGCCGATGCCCAAAGTAGAGTCCCCCTGACTATTGCTATTAAATCATTTTCTGCCCATCATCAAGGAGGTGATGTCTAAATCTGTTAGAAACTGTACAACAAAATTATATGTAAAATACAGCATCATAAAATTCTTGAAGTTTCTTTGTAAAAAACTCAAATATACATGCAATATCTAGCCCTTAGAAATAACCTATATAACCCTGATTGAATAGCCAGGAATGTGTCAGGGTGTCGCTGAGTAGAGACTCACAGAGGACATTGTGCAAAGCTATGATTGCCTTGGAGTCTCCAAAATGTTGGAGATGCCAGAACCATGAGATAGCTGCCGAGGAAAGCTGCTAACAGGGAGTGGAAAGAAGCCAAAAGAGAGAAGGGTGTTGCAGACAACAAACCTGAAGGGAGCTGGAGATCTGAAAAGTGCTTTGATATCAGACATGGCGATACATTTTGGAGTTTGCCCAGTTGGTTTTCAGTCTTGTTTAGTCCAGTATTTCCTTACTATGCTCCATTTCCTCCAATTTGGAATGGTAATGAATATATCTTGGAAGTATGTGATCTGTTATGATTTTGATTTTACAGGGGATTACAGTTCAGAAATTGTAGGAATTTCAGAAGAGACTTTTAACTTTGGACTTTTAGACAGGACTGAGACTGTTAAAGATTGTGGGGATCTTTGAAGTTAGACTGAATGCATTTCTGCACGATGTGGCTATAAGGCTATGAGGATCGGGGAGTAGAATGTGGTTGTTTTAATAGGTTTGACCTCCATAGATTCTCATGTTTGAATGCTTGGCTATGAACTAATTGGAGGCATGGCCTTGTTGGAATAGGCATGGCCTTATTGGAAGAAGTGTGTCACTATGGAGGCAAGGGGTGAGGTCTTTTTATAAGCTCAAGTCTAGCCAGTGTGTCACAGTCACATGCTGCCGCCTGTGGATCAGGACATAGAATTCTCAGCTCCCCCAGCAGGTCTCCCTGCATTCATGCGTGATGATAATGAACTAAACTTCTGAGACTGTAAGCCAGCTCCAGTGAAATGTTGTCCTTTATAAGAGTTGGTATGGTCATGGTATCTCTTTCACAGCAATAAAACTCAAACTAGGACACATAAATAATGTGCCAAAAAACAATGTAACAATATTAAAAGCTATATGAAAAAATGCCAGCTCATATGCAAAGGTAGAAATGCAAGAATAACATTAGCTACATTAAAATAAAGGCATGATAGGCCAAGCCTGGAAAGTAATGCCAACCAAGATCACTGTACCTAGCAAAGTTGTCTTTTATCATTGGTAAAAAAATTAACATTTCAAGACGAACACAAATTGAGACAATCCGTGTTAAATAAATCAGCTTTGCAGAAAACAACTTAAAAGAATAATGTGTAGGGAGTAGGAAGGAAGACATTCTCATTCACGAGAACACAGGAAGCAACAAATTACAAGAGAGAAACAAATAGAGACAAGTTGGGAAGGAATCAATTATGTCCAATACATCAAACCAGTACACTTCTAACACTAACTGATGAAGAGGAAGAGAAATGTCAATAATCCAGTCAACCTATATATCAGCTAACAAAATAACAGTAAATAGCAAACTCCTCTCAATAACAACCTTAAATCCAAATTGTCTCAATTCACCAAGCAATACCGACTAACTGACTGCTGCCTACAAGAAACACATATTGTAAAGCCATCCAGAACATGAAAGTCAATGGACAGAAATAACTTGCCAGGCAAAGAGAAGCTTCAAATAAACTGGCACATCATTTCTTAAATCTCATAAAATAGATGCCAAAACATAACTAGTCAGAAAGATATGAAGGGGGCCATTACAGTTTAATAAAGAGAACAATTTATTGAGAAGATATTATACTGTAATTATTTATGCACTAAATCTTGGGACTCCCAATTTCATAAAACAAACACCAAAGGCATAAAAATATCACATGGTTTTTGATAAAATAATACTTGGAGACTTCAATATCTTATTCTCATATTTAAAAGGTTTTCTAAACTAAAACTTAGAAAAGAAAGTCAGAAATAAACATGCCACAGACCAACTGGATATCTGCAGACTATGACACCCAATGAACAGGAATGCACTTTTTTTTCTACAGTCTGTGTCACGTTCTCTAAACTTGAACATATATGTCATAGGCCACAAAGCAAACTTTTTAAAAAACAATATTTACTTAATCACTTTACATCCCAATCACAGACCCCCTCCCTCCTCTCGTCCCCGTCCCACCCTCATATATTCTTCCCCTGACTGCCAGTGAGATTCAGATCATCAGGGAATACTTTAAAAGCTTACATTTGAAAATCTAGAAGAAAAAAGGATACATTTCTAAACTTACACAAACTACCAACATTAAAACCAGGATATGTAGAAAATTTCCATATACCCATAAGAAGCAGTAAATTTGAAACAGTAATTAGAAATCTCCCCACAAAGAAAAATCCAAGATGAGACAGGTTTGCTGCTGAATTCTAGTAAAGTTTGTAAGATTAAACAGCTATGCTTCTCAAATTGTCCCACAAAATACAAAGGGAGGGAACACCACCAAGTGTACTCTATGAGGCTCGTATTACCATGATTCCCCAACTTGATAAAGATGTAAAACAAAAGCAAGAAAGGAAGTAAAGAAAGAAGAGAGGGAAGGAGAGAGAGAGAGGAAGGAAAAAAGGGAGGAGGGAGGAGGGAGGAGGGAAGGGAGGAAGGAGGAGGGAGGAGTTGGGGTGGTAGGGAAATAGCACATCAATTTTGCCGATGAGCACAGATATAAATTTTCACAACAAAATACTTTCAAACTCAGTTCAAGAAGACATTAGAGGGTCATACATTGTGACCAAATTGGTTTTATCTCAGGGATGCAGTGTTGGTTCAACATACCATATCATTCAATAAATAAAAAAAATCATATAAATAGTTTTAGGGACCAAAATTACCTCAAAGTTCAACATATTGTTATGACAAAATTCCTTAAGAAATTAATAGACGAGTCACACGTCCACATAATAAAGATGGAATATAACAAACTTACAGATAACACTGAACTGAAGTAGGGAAAACTAAGAACACTGT
The DNA here is from genome assembly GCA_028551405.1 of Uromys caudimaculatus. Taxonomy (NCBI): domain Eukaryota; kingdom Metazoa; phylum Chordata; class Mammalia; order Rodentia; family Muridae; genus Uromys; species Uromys caudimaculatus. The sequence continues at coordinate 8,117,901 of CM052716.1, forward strand.
GTCCTCTAAAAACTAGAACAAGACAAGATGTCCGCTCTCTCTACTGTTATTCAATCTAGTGTTGGAAGTTACAGCCATGGAAGTAAGACGAGAGAAAGATATGAATGGGTGTAGATAGAAAAGAATGAAGTAGAATTTTCTTTCTTTTTAGATAACATAACTCTATACTTAAAAGAAACTACAGACCTTTTCAGAAAACTTTGAGGTTTCAAGTGGTTAAAGGCTAAAACAATATCCAAAACTCATTAGCTTTTCTATACATCAATAAGAAATCTGCTAAGAAAGAAATTAGGAATAAATATTCTACTCACATGTCTAAAAAAAGAAATACTTGGACTCTACCTAACCAAGGGGGTGAGATGCCTCTACAAGGAGAAGTTAAATATTGAAAAAAGAAATTAAATGTATTCAGTGATCCACACACTCACTCAGCGTGTGGACTGATGGAATACATTGATTGAAAAATGACTGTACTTCACAACCCAGTCTACTAACTGTGCAACCCCTATCAAAACTTCAGTGACTTTTTTGCAACACCAAAACAGCAATGAAAACCTTAAAATTCACATGGAAATGCAAAGACCACAGATAGGCAATACAACCAGAGGCAGAAAGAACACTTGTGGAGATACCACAATACTTCCTCTAGAAGCAGACCAAAACAAACAAACAAACAAACAAACAAACAAACAAACAAATAACATACACTGTTGGAGGTACCACAATACCTACTCCAGAAGCATACCAAAACCCAAAACAAAACAAAAAACCAAAACAGCCAAACAAACAAAAATAAAAAAACCAAAACAAACAACAACAAAAACAGAATAGAACACACAGACAGAATTCCCCACAGTTTTTGCCACCTAATATTTGACAAAGCTCTGAATCCCCACCTATAGAGGATAAAATTAGATCCCTATCTCTTACTCTGCACACACACACACACACACACACACACACACACACACACACACACACACACACACAAAATCCATTCCAAAAGAATAGAGGACCTACATTTCAGCTGAAATGGAGAAACTACTAGAGGAAAACGGATAGAGTTGTAGGCAAAAGCTCTGTGACTAGGAGTTCGGTGGCCCGGAAATGGGATTACATGAAATCACAGTGCTCCTCATATGAAATTACAAAGATTCTGCACAGCAAGAGAAACTATCAGAAGAGCCATCAGACAGCCTCAAGAACAGAGGAGAACCCCAGCCAGCTGCCTGTAGATTGGAGGTGAATATCTAGACTATATATAAAGAATGCAAAATTAAATACCACTCACCTCAAACTATCAATGCATAGGCTAAGGAACTGAACATTAAAAGAAGAAATGTAAATATCCAACAAACATCTAAGAAGTTGCTTATTATCCTTAGACATCAGAAAAGTGGATATTGAAAGTACTTTAAGACTCCGTCATGTTCCAGCCAGAAGGACTTCAAAAAGGGGGAGGGTGATAAATGGCAGGCCGTTCTGCCATGAATGTGGGAAAGCAGGAATTCTTCTCACTGCGGGCTGGAGTGCCACTCCGTTTAGCCACTATAGAAGTCAGTATGGAGATTTCTTAGCAAGTTAAAATGAGAACTACCACATGACCCAGTTTTAACACTCGTGGACATACACGCAAGTGACTCCCAAAGACAGCTGCTTATGCATGTTGACTTTAGTGCTATTCACAATAGTAAGGTAGTCACAATCCCAGATGTCCATCATCAGAAGAATGTTGAATGAAGCATGTATAAAGATGTATATGTATGTGTGTGTATGTGTGTGTATAAAATAGATTTTTATTTAGCCTTAAGGCATGGTGAAATTATGAAATTTTTAGGAAACAGGGTCACCTTGGAAATCATGCTAAGTAATGTAGCTCAGTCTCAGAAAGACAAATACTGCATATTCTGCATATTCTCTCTCAAATGTAGATTTTTTTTTATTTTGGTTTTTCGAGACAGGGTTTCTCTGTGTAGCCCTAGCTGTCCTGGAACTCACTCTGTACACCAGGCTGGCCTCGAACTCAGAAACCCACCTGCCTCTGCCTCCCAAGTGCTGGGATTAAAGGCATGCGCCACCACTGCCCGGCTCAAATTTAGATCTTTGCTGCTAATATCAAATATTTGTGTGTGTGTGTGCGTGTGTGTGTGCGTGCGCGCATCTCTGTGTCAGGGTTAAGTGTGGGGTGTAGATTATGACACTAACCAAGGGGAACGGGGTTCTATGGAAGCATGCACACACGTATCTGTTTATAACTAAACACACAGGACATGAGAGCACAGAAGAGGCTCCCAGTGGTGCAAAGACACAAGGAGGGACAGGTTTGGGATGAGATGGGAGGACGATCAGCCAAAACCTTAGTACGAAAATTCCATAACAAAAGCTGTTACTTTGTGTGCTAATTAAAAATTATCAACATTTTAAAAAGCATGATCTGAAGTACCAGCCATACGTACCAAGCAATGTTAACTATGTTAGGATTAGCCACACTTCTGTATATTCCACTGGGGAGCCGAATTGACTTAAAGCTCCTGACCTCTCTCTCTGTCTCTCTCGTTCCACAGCCGAGTACAAATGGTACCTCATCAGAGCCCAGCCAGAACTGTTTCCTGAGAATCGAGTTTCCTTAATTTTTAAAGGATTAGCATAGTCTAGCTGTTTGGATTACTGTGTGCCTGCTGGTCTTCCCCCGAGGAAGGCAATTTCTTTAAAAATGAAGACAACGACGAAGGCTTGGTAATTGCTTTGCAGAACTGCAGGGACAGAATGCTTCAGTGGCCAAAGACCAGCTACCTATTGCGGCCAGCAGAGAACCCTGCTGCCGCTCTGTCCTCAGAGCCATCATGCTGCATGAGCTCCCCCACGGCCCCCAGGTCTCCTCATAAACGAAAAGTCTCAGGGGGTGATGGATGAGCTCCTCTTCTGCAGAAAATTAAGCACTGTCCTTTTGAAAGGCTGCCTGGCTCTGTGCCTTCTGCAGTCAGCCATGCATCAGGGAACACTGTTCCAGGAAAGCCCAAAGCACAACCAGAATTACCTGAGTTGAAAGACACCCTTTCACTCTCAAGCACTACCTGGGGCTTTAGCTACATGATTCCAATTAGACTAGATGGTTGCCACAGAGTTAACTGCCCCATGAAATGTCTGCTAAAAGTTTTCCATGGGGCTAAATTACAGGGAATCATAGGGATAAGAACACAAAAGCTGTGTGGCTAAAGCCATTAGTTGGGAACCTAATGGTGCCTGTGGTCCTGTGTGTTCCCCGAACACGCCCACACTGCTCACAGTCCTTTCCTATCTGGCTCTACTAAGAACACGAGCTGTACTCTCTGGCATTTGATCTTTTGGTGACCACTGCTAGCATATGGAGTGTTTCTGAGTACTTCAACTTCCAGACAGTGCCCTCTTTCTTTGATTACATTAATTTTCAAAGAGTTTTACTTATAGGTTTGGGATGGGCTTGGAAGCCAGGGTATACTACATGTGGAAGCCACTGTGTTAACTACCGATCTGGCAGCTCCGCCTTTCTGAGGTACATACACCACTGAAGCAAGCATGTAGACCACACCTAAAAAAACAGCCATCGACTGCCTAGTTATAAGTGCACAACAGCAAATGAAAAAAGCCAAAGGTCCAAAGCAAATTCAGTTCAAAGACTGATAAAAGAAAGTGTTTTCTTCCCTTTCTGCTAATTCAGATTATTCATCAGCCAGATGTGGTTTCAAAGAGAAATCAGAAAGTTTGAAATTTACACACACACACACACACACACACACACACACACACACACACACACACACACACACACACACACAGGTATGTAAATTAATATGCTAGGGCAAGGAAACTGAAGTTCCCAGCAAACCCTACACTTGTGTTGAAGATTCTACAGTGCTCCGAAGGTTGTCTTCAATTTTCAACTTGACATAATCTATGTTTTCTTGGGAAGAGTCTTAATTATATATTTTCTACATTGGGCTAGCCTGTGGGCATGTTTGTGGGGCATTGTCTTAACTAAATTAATTGATGTGGGAAGACCCAGACCATCGTGGGCAAAGGCATTCCCGAGGTGAGGAATCCTGAACTCTCTCTGAGTGGAGAGATGGCGCTCAGCATAAGTGGTAACAGCCAATGAGTTATGTGTGCAGTTCTTTCTGTCTGCTCTTCACTGTGAGTTCGGTGCCACCAGAATCTTGCTTTGACTTTCCCTCAGTGATTAACCATAGGCTGGAACTGTGGTCCATTTAAACCCTTTCCCCTCTAAGTTAGGCTTTTGGCTTGTGTTTTTACTACAGCAACAGACATGAAGCTAGGACACTGACTCTTTGGAACAGTGACTGCACTGCATTGCAGTGTTACAGATGCAGGGTCGGGTTATCTTGGGCTACTCATTGCCCATTTCTCTCTGTTATCGAAAACACTTGGGGATATCAGATATAAGCGTTTACAATGTGATAACTTGGTAGATCATCAACCCCAAAACTACGACAGAATCCGAAGCCAACAATAGGAACCTCTCCCCTTCGGGTAACTTGATGCTCCAACCGTTCCATTCGGAACACAGTTTGATTCGTGAGTTTCTTTTGCCCTGGAATTGTAAAAGCCTCGCCAGACCACTTCCATGCGGGAACCTGGTATGTAGGGTAATGTGAAGCTGTGCTTCCAGGGTCATGGTCACTCACATTTGGTTCAAGAATAAACTGTAGCTTGTTGCTTTTGAAGTGACGGCTGTGTTTGACATAGAGAGAAACACTGAAGATATAAATTCAGTGTAAACTTCACTGAGCCTCCAGAAAGATAAGCATCAAATGTGATATAATCCAAGCCATTGCATTAGTAACCCTCCATGTGTCTGTTTGTTTTGTTGTTGATTGTTTGCTTGCTTTTGGGGGGAGGTTGTTTGCTTTTTTTTTTTTTTTTTGAGACAGGGTCCCTTTACATAGCCCCACCTGTCCTGGACCTTACTACGTAGACCAGGCTGGCCTCAACTCATAGAGATCCACCTGCCTCTGCCTCCCAGTTGCTGGGATTAAAGGTGTGCTTGTCTACACTCAGCTTTAATCCTGCATCTTCTGAAGAGCAGAAGAACAATACTGATGGATGAAGGATCCCTGGGAATCAGCCACCTGTCTGGTAGGTGTCAGACTGTGGTTCGAAGACTCTCAGCATCAGCTGCTCTGGCTAGATAGATCGATCTAAAAGATACTAATAGATACTAAAGCTGACCCTTCAATTTCCATTTCTATACTTCTTTTCTGTTCTTCACTGAATTCTCTGTATGTGGTTATGCGTTTTAAATGTATTTATTTGAAGGAAATTTTAACAAACTGTACTTCAAAGCCTTAAGGAAGCTGGGGAACCTAAGGTTTTTGTTTTTGTTTTTTTTTAAGCTCTATACCTAGAGGCTCAGTTTCCCTCCAGGCCTGCTTCCTATTTGCATGATTGCTTTGATCACACACTGATGGTTTATTGGGTACTAATAACAACAACAAGAACTCTGAACATATGTTCAGAAAAAAGAACTGTGAGTGCCTCTGGATCCTACCCTCTCCACCTGTGTGGCTACCCAGCCCTCCTAATTGCTGACCCCAGCATTTCCCTAACATGACTGTTGAGGGTTCTTGCCCTGCATGGCACAGTGGAATAAGTAGCCCCAGGGTAGGGGAGGGGCAGTGGAAGTTCCATGTTCTCTTATTCCAGGCCATACCCAGTTGTGTCCTCTTCCTGTGAATTTTTGTTGTTGGCAGTGGACTCACAACATTCAAATGCTGAGTTTCTCATGGAGTGCTGATTCTAGGAGGTGATGCCTTTGTTTTCCACTAGGTTCTAAGGGTGGTGCCTACGTGACTGAATCATGCCTCTTATAAAGGAGACTCCAGAGATCTGGCTAGCTCTTTCTCTATCTTGTGAAGGTAGATGAAAAGCCACCATCAGTTTTTTGAACAACATACTTGTAAGAATCCATCCATTCTTGTTCTCTGGTATCAGATGCCAAGCCTTCAGAATTGTGACAAATTTATGCTGGTTATAAGCTACCCAGTCAACACAGTTTGTTATGGCAGCCTAAATTAACTAGGCCAATCTTCTTCCTTGCAAGGAGAAGGATACTCTTTAATTTATGGTAAAAATGATAATAAGAACTTCATTGGATCAAAGGGGTTTAAAAGCTGTGTCCAAAATGGAAGTAATTAAAAAAAGAATAAAATGTATCTTTCCTTTATTTTCTTAGAAATATACCCATCTCTGCAAATTCTTAAATCATGATGCAAGTTTGGAAACTCACTTGGTAGTGTTATGTGGACAAAATAATGTCACAACAAGTAGAAAACCCAGATTCCAGTAGATGGGCTAGAGACGATTGGCTAGTTCTGCTAGGTGAATACTGTCCTTTGGAAACAATCTGAATTTTTAGCTAATAACAAGTTCACACTGAAGAGAGTGTACAGTCCATCTTTCGTTTGAGGATAAAGAAAGGAGATGAACAAAGAGGTAAAAAGTTCTTGAATATATTTGTGCTCCATGTAAGAGAACATTGCACAAACAACCAGGAAAACAAAAATAACATGGATCTCTTGTTCCTGAAAGAGAAAGGATGTACTTTTAACTTTAATTAATTATTGAACTATGCTCAATTTTTTTCTGGAGAGCTTTCTAGAAGCAGGAGTATGCTTTTGTAAGGAAGAGTACATAAGGGGCTCAGTTAGAGGTTAGAGGGTACATTGAGATGGATTATTGTGTAAGAAGTTTATTAGATGAGTTAGTAATGTCATGGGCGATGGACAGATAGACAACAGCATGGTAGAGATGCTGAGGACAGTTCAGGTTCTAGCACCATAGACAGATAACATGACAGTCTCTGTAGAGAGAATTCAGAGCCACCTTGACAGAAATGAGAGCCGTCTTCTTAATACATTCGGAGAGTGAAAGAGATTACACAGCACAAGCCTGAAACCAGACTTTCCAATTCCTTGGTTAGAGTCAGGGAAGGGGGTGGAGAAGTGGGATATGTAGTTATCATATTAGCAACCTTGGTGTTAACTCACTTCCTTGGGAAGTCTATTGACTAGGGATTCATAGGTAACATCTCAGTTAGGGGCTCGTCAGTATATGTGAGAGCTGAAGGTATTGTGGTGGGAACAGCAGCTGCAGTCTAGCATTACACTTTTACAAGCACCATGTAAGTTCATAAACTTATATGCCTTTAAGTTCATAAACTGGTCTGAATTAAGGACTGTGCACTCCAGCTTGGAGCAGGAAGGGACTCATGATACCCCAGCCTTAGCTGAAGAACAATTGACAAATGATGGTTAGTGGGAAAGAGACAGCCAGTTTTCTTCAGAGGTACAGCCCATGGAAGGATGCCCCACCAGCAAGGGATAGCACCCTACATCCACACTTAGAAGGGCACTGCCAAGGATTCTGTGGAATGCTAAGGAGATAAAGAAAAAGAGGAAGATGGTAAGCAGACATGAGATTGGGAGGTGGGTAGTCCGGAAGGAGTTGAGAAAGGAGGTCAGGAGTTGAAACAACCTAAATTCATTATATTCATGTAGAAAACACCAAAGGATAAATAACATGTTTAATAGAATGTTGGGGAAGCCAATGAGCAGTTTAGTCTCTGACTCTCAAAAGCAAGGCTGCCATGTGGTTCATTTGGACTTTTCACTCTTTATGGTAGGAGGAACTGTAAAGATGCAGCTCTTAGATTCCCACCACCTAGTTGAATGAAATAAACATCTAGGCATGGTAGTAGAGACGCCTTGAAGACAGTGCCTGCTCTTAAGATTCAGGATGGTTCTCCAGGATCTGTGTAACCACTCAAATCCTTATAAGCAGCAGAGGAAAACAGAAAAGCTAGGAAGTGAGAGCTGTAGATGAAGGGGAACAGAAAAGATGTGAATCAGGATGCAGGGGCTACCATGGTGGCTTAGAGGTCAACAGAGCAAGGAACACAATGGTGGCCTCAAGGATCTTAGAGCAACTCCTGTTCAGCCGCCAGTGTGGAAACTGAGATGTCAATCTGCAGCTGCCTTGAACTTAATTTGGACAGCAGCTAGTTGAGCCTGAAAATAAGATCTTCCCAGAGTTTCTCAGGAAGAGCCATGGCGGATGCCGTAATACCAAACATGATCAGTTTCAAGCAGAGACATCAAGCAAGCCTCTTGTACTTCTAGGGCACAGGACTCTGTGGCCATCAAACTGTACATTCTGTGGGTCTAGTTTGTCATGACAGCTCCTCTAAGTCTGAGACTCACCATGCGATGTTACATAAATGCCCACATTCACATTTCTGTGCAAGGACTTAATGGACATTAGACAAGCATTCTGTTTCTTCTCATGGGAACATTTTAGAAGCTCTGAGCAACAGGATGGGAGACAGTCATTAGGACTTTTAGTTGCTTCTTGCTGCAGCAATTCAGTATGAGCAAGAGTCTCACTGACTCTCATACCTGAGGGTAGCTCCTCCCAGTTTACTGTCACCAGATGGCTGGCACTCAGTGTGAGTGTGGAATAATGGGACCTCGGGGGGCATCATCTCATTTCACTGCTGTGCCCCGTAGAAGGAGTTATGCTTTGCAAATCCAAGGGTTGTAACAGCTGTGTCAAAAGGTCAGATGCAAAGACACTTTGAGAAACACAAAGCATCGTTGTAAGCAGGTCACAAGATGGCCATTAAGAGCTGAGTTCCACGGTTAAGCAGAGGCAACACCAAGCAAGAGCTACCATCTAAGGGGCTTTGGTTCTTTCATCACCCTTGGTTTTGAGCAAATACAAATATAAATGAATATTTTATTTAAAATTATACATTTAACAAATTTAGTGTGTTCACCAAGAAAAACTAAAAACACAAAAGAGAAGGTGTTTGTGTCTTCCTGCCACATCTCACTGTTCTTTGTAGATAATTACAATTCCTAGAAGCTGGGCACAAACTACACTGACATCAGTGCGGTGTAGCAATAACCTAGAAAACAGGAGCTAGAAACTCAGGATTTTCTTAAACCTCATCTTAATCTAATTGCGCTTATGACAAATCCTTTTATGAGTACTAAAATAGAAAAGTTTCAGAGATTTGTTGACCACTAAAGAACATAGCCACAAGAAGGCACAGTAGGTGGATTTTTTTTGTTTGTTTAAAATGTATACTGCCAGAAGATTCTTATATGCCATACAAATGCACAGGCTGTGGCAGCTTCAGCTAGGCACGGAATGACTTCCCTTAATCTGATAATTTTCTAAAATCCCCGAGAAACACACTGTGCCCCTTTAACTTTAATCACAAGCACTCAATGTGGAATATATTTTTTTTTATGGAATCTGAACAAAAATCAAACACACAGCATTAGGTTATTCCAAGTTCAAAGGAATTACAAATTGCTACAGCCTTTAAAGCAGCAGTTCCCTGTCTTCTGGTGCACATGGACACATCCGATGTGTTGTGTGCTCACAGTTCACACTTTTTATCAACCCTGGGTACTTTCTACAGACTGAACCACAACCCACTGCAGTTCCATGAAGTTACAAGCAGGGGAGACTTATTGTCATTCTCCATTTGATCTGGATTTTGGAAGTGCATCATCTACCTCTATAGATGCATTGGCCAATACAGAGGTATGGATACTCATGTTACCCCTTACCCTGCCCCAAATTGATATGCTGAACTAACCTCCAAGGTGAGGGTGTTCAGAGGTGAGAACACTGGGAGGAGATTAGGTGGAGAGTGGAACCCGCATCAATAGGATCAGTGTTCTTATAAAAGAGTTCAGAGAACAAGTTTGCCCTTTCTCCTATGAGAAGGCACAGCAAGAAGGCGTCATGTTTGATGCAGAAGGCAACTATCCTGAGAGAGTGAATATGTTGGCCCCTCCATCTTTTCAGACTGCAGGACAGAGGGACCAATTTCTCTTGGTTTTGAACTACACAAGTGAAAGTATTTTGTCATCACAGTCTGCACAAGGACAACCAGTCCTTTCTTCTTTTCCCTTTAGTTGTGAATTTGCCATGGAAACCACGAATTAAGTTAGTGACCAATAGAAAAGAAATAATATGAGGCAAACATAGGCCTTCCAAGGTGTGTCTGTGGCTACCATGTTCAAGAAATACCATCGAGGTGGAGATGAGAGGGAGCAAGAAATCTGAGAAGAGGGAGAAGGGCAGTGGATGGGAGCGTAGGAGAGGAAAATGTGAGGAGAGAAAAAGGAGGTTAAACTGAGGTGTTAACCAGAGGCTGACTGATTTAGGAGTTTCCCTAAGGGATACTCTGTCACATGCCAGGATACCTGTCAGTCGCATAGGCTTCTAGTTCTTCGCTTTTCCCCATAAAACCTCATCCAATTGTCACTACACAGAGAGCCACTCATCATCCTCTGTGGTCACTGCCTTATCCACCCACCACCTGCTGTCTCCTCTACAGTCTCTCTGCTTTTCCTCCTTCCGTGCTCCCCATGGGAGCTCCATAGGACCACTGCTGTGATTCCTAGAAAACATACATTGAAGTACAGGTCCTCTCCAAGAGCTTCCATTTTGATCTTGGTCAAACTTGAATTCCTTAGCATGGTAAACAAAGGGAAGATGTCCTCTATTCCCCAACTGTAGTTGAATCTAATCTATGTTCCTTCAGGGTCCCCTTTTACATTTGGTCTCTCTCTCTCTCTCTCTCTCTCTCTCTCTCTCTCTCTCTCTCTCTCTCTGTGTGTGTGTGTGTGCGTGTGTGTGTGTGTGTGTGTGTGTGTGTGTGCGCCCTTCTTGACAGTAATGTCAGCAGGGTCTAGCACAGTGCCTGCTCTTTATACACGATTGCTGAATTAAGACTACATCCCATTTATTCCATTCAAACCTTAGAAGAAGTAACATATTTATCCCCAATTTATCAGAAGGGGTTGATTGACAAACCTCATGGATAATTCATCTACTCACCAGACAAACACTTTTACCTTGTCAACTGATGCAATAAATGCAAGAATTTCCTTATCTGCTTATAAAGTACTCAGAATAATTGGCTTTCATGCCAGTGTGGTGAAGATGTTAGACCTCATCATATAAAGTATGTGATAATTTGGAAGGGAATATTAAAAGAATACATAGATAATCTTTCCATGCCCCGCTTACAGGACGTTTTTTGAGCCTTGGGGGTAGGGCTGTGATATGTCCGTGACTGGCTCATCCTTTAGAAATGGAAAAAGATGTGGATACTGCAGTGATCCAAGATCACAGCGCAAGTGACATTCCAATCAGATCTAGGTTGGAATATCTTTTCAATACCTGACCTGTAGATTTCTGAAGTTATCTCATATCAATATAAAAAACAGACCATCTGACTGAAGCTCTTCCTATGGCTTCCAGGGTATAGTCCAGGAGAAACAAGTAGGTTAGTGCTCTCCTAGGTCCCCCGTGCTCCCAACCACGGTTCCAGGTAGTCTACAAAATAAAGAGACTTTTTCCAAATGTCTCTCCTTGAACTCTTAACATCGGTATTGGGGACATTCTCTCTTTCAGGCTCCTCCCCACTGGCCACATCCTAGATTGGCATTCTTTTCCCATCCCAAGATGTGAAAAGCAGACTCTCCTCTGCCTTGTAGCCCTTCTATGCTCTGTGTACCCAGAAACCCCACCAGGGAGTCTTGCTAGTGTTCTTTAGGATGATCTATGCCCCCTAAGCCAAGGAATTTCAACAGTGCTACAAAGGCCTTAGTAATGGCATTATGTACACTCACTATTCACCAAGACCGAAACTTCCTTGATTGATATCATGTTTAATTAATCTTTGTTTTAATGGTACTTAGCAATGTCCTTGACACAGCTTAGAAATTCATTTGACATATAGGTTCAACAAGAGATCCCATCTAAATTAGCTAAGCTATTGATTTAGCATTTATCTGGCTTCAGTGTTGCCTGTTGCCAGCTGATTCCATGGTCAAGGCGCCCTGAGAAGAGCTTCCTATTTAGACTCTGGGAACTCAGGTTGGACTCTGGTGCATGGAGCTTTGTTGTTATGACTTCCAGGACTAGTCACAAAGCATTCAAGCTTAATTTTTATTTCAATTGGAAAGAAATGTACATTTTGTTCCTAAAGCACTATAGTGGTACCATTTATTGGTTTTCAATCTGTGTTGGTAAGGTCCAATGGTCTCCTTTAAATTAGGTAGATGATTGAACAAAGAACTAAGAGTAACTGGGGAGATCTTCTGAGCAACAAGGAAACTTGCAAATTTCCTTGCATTGGTGAGAATGGGAGCAGAGCAGTTACCAGGCATGCAGCACAGCAGCCATCAAAGGTACATCCAGGGACTGAGTTATTCTGTCCATCGCTCAGCTAGGCAATTGCCAGGTGAATGATGATATTTTAGGGAGAATGAATTGCTGATCAGTCATGATCATCAGCTACTTGGGAGTGCAACTTCTCATGGGGCTGGGTTTCACTGGGCACACACACATCAAAGGCAGGGAAGCTTTAAAAGGGGTCAGGAAACCTCAGTTTGTCCTGGGCAGCCTATGAACAGGGGCCTTTTAAGTTGGGGTGTGAAGAGGCAAGAAGAACAAAGTTCTTTGTGTTCTTGGGGTCATGTGTGATGCTCATAGGGTAGAACAGGACAGAGTGTTGAGTCAGAGCAAGGAGGCTGTTACTGCAAACACAACAATTCAGGGGTAGAGGGACTACTGTGAGGTTGGACACCAGATGGTTGGACCAGTTTATTCCCTCATTGATAAATGGTACTTTCTTCTAAGAACTCACGGACATTGCTAGGAAGCCATGGTGAGACTTGACCTCAGGCCAGGAAAATTGAATCTCTAGGAGTCCCTGTGCTCTTTGGCCTGCGGAGTTTCCTGAACAAGTCTTCACAGCTCAGTGAGTTTCTAAGAAAGACAGTGAGACTTGGAAGGTGAGCAGTGAAGTGCCCCTTTCTCCACCAGCCTCTTGGTTCCCAGTCAGAGCCTCTGTACCTTCAAGCCCTGGGGTAGGTGCTCAGACAGGCTGTGTCTACAGTCTCCATCTGCAGCTGCAGAGCTTCCTCGCTGGGCGTTTGACAGGGAATGAGAGCGTGATCCGTGTCAATGATCTGCCCTCTAATTGCCTAATAAGCGAATTAGCCCTGAAAAAATCCCAATAACCTATCATTTCCTCCTTAAACCTATTGCTTTTGGGCTGGATAAGACCTTTCAGCCCCCCCCACACACTTAACTGGGGGAGTGTTGTCCTGTTCACCTGTTTGATCTACTTAGGGGTGACAGGGGTCAAGGACAAATGGCATTTAATTGTGTTTACCAGCCCAGGAGGTAGTGTTGCTCATAGTAGAAAAGAAATGAAATTCCTTTCTGTTCTAGAAAGCAGCTTAGTGGTGCTACTTTCCCACATGCCAGGGACAAAGTCTGACCTTCAGGTATTGCCAGACTCTAATCCAATATTCCGTATTCTTGGGTATTCACCCACTGTGACAGGCCACAAGCTCCGCCTCCTGGCAGACTCAAAAGGACACTGTACTTTTTACTCTTCCTTGAAATAATTACCTGCTCAGCAAGCTCCATTTGCTCCAACAACCTGACCCACCCATGTGCAAAACAGAGCAGTAAGAGAAGTCAGGACCACTTCTGCTGGCGACACGTCCAATTGACAGGACCTTCGTCTGCTTTAATTAAATTAGCTTGCAATTAGTGACTACACTGTTGTTCCAAAATAAGGTCAGGTAAAAATGTAACCCCAGGAAGAACAATGATCAGGACATGAAAGTCCACACAGAACGTTCAGGAAGCATCATGCGGCATGATGAATTGGCTGGCCTCCCCTGGGTATAGCCATTCTTATATCAACTCTTTGTGCCAGCGTAGCTTCTTTCTGGTCATGAGTTACCTTAAGAGAAGTGTAATTAATTGTAGGAATTCATTAGCTCCAGTCAGTGCCTCCGCGGCATCATGTCTTTCGTGCTGGTACAGAGCTTGTTAATGGGGAATAACGATGCATCTGCACCTCCCGGGGACAATAACGAAGGACACAGGTTAATCGGAAGTCCCAGCGTGTCTGTCCCCTTCCATCGCAGTCCAAGAGACTGAGAAATACATTAATGACACCGACAGAAAAGTACAGAGTCCCAATCACCCAAAGACGAAGGTATTGATGTATTTATTACCTTATCCGTAAGTATTGTTACTTGATTTTTTAACCCATTACATTTAAGTATTGTTACTTAACTCCTCCAGAAAAAAAATGAATTTGTGCATACATTATGAAGCCTAGACAGGACAACCCTCCTGTTGGCCCGATTTCACTTCAAAAAAAGTTTTTAATTAGTACTTCCAGAATCTTTTCTGCCTAACTTTTGGACCAGAATTAAGGAATGTGCAGAGACCCACAGCCAAACATTAGGTGGAGCTCTGGGAACCCTGAAGAGGAGGGAGAGGAAGGACAGTAGGAGCCAGAGGGGTAGAAGGCCCATGAGAACACGGCCCAGAGAACCAACTAAAGGCTTACAGGTGCTTACAGAGACTGACGTGACAACCAGGGAGCCCGATTCTTTCTCCCTAGCTAAACATGGAACTAATCTCAAAACGTAGGAAACATGACTGTAAGAAGCACATACTTACAACCAACTATAAAAAAAAAAAAAAACAGGAAAAAAATTAAAAACTTTAGTTACTAAATGTAATATGGAATGAATGGCATGCTGGGACATTTTCTGTCAATCATTTATATTTAAGGTACAATCATGATCATTATATACTTACCCTTTCTTGGCTAAGGGAAACAACATATGTTTGGGAGGAAGTGGTCTGTATTACTGGTTCATGAAATATGAATGCTGGAAAGAACTTTGTATAATTAGAGTAAGTACTTCCCATAAAAGCATGGAGATCTGAGCCAGAGAGCTATATACACAGTGACCATGTAAAAACTATACACACAGTGACCATGTAAAAACTATATACACAGTGACCATGTAAGAACTATATACACAGTGACCATGTAAAAACTCGAGAGTGTCGCTTGAGTCAATAATGGCAGCTATGGGGAGGCAGCCACATGAAGACCCACGGGACCTGCTGGTCAGCCAGGCTGCACAGTAAGTCTGCTAGACCTTGTTTTTAAATATAAGGTGGCAAGAAACTGAGGAATACGCTTGCCTTGTAGCTTAGACATGCATACAGATATGCAGAAACACACACACACACACACACACACACACACACACACACACACACACACACCTTGTAATACATTAATTAGAGAAAATAACCCGTCTATCTACCCCAGGCTAGACAAAGCAAGGCTGCCTGCTGCTAATCGTGTGATTCCCATCCATTGCTTCACCAGCATTACCAGAGCACACACTCTGTGGCCTGGCACATGATTTCAGTTGATATCACTCACTCCTCTTGTGTGAATTTCACGAGGCAACTTCCTGATCATGCATTGGTGCTTCGTGCAGTTAGTCTACAGAGAATGGAAATGCTGGTGTGGGCTCCAGGAGAGTACACTGCTAGATTACAGAAGAATCCTGAGTGTCACTGACTGATGGGACCTGGCTGCTGTGCCCTGAACTCCCTCACTGTGTCTACCTTCACACTAAGGCTTCATGTCCCATGTATGCTGGAGCCACTGACTGACAGACTGCAGCCTTCACAAGGCAAGCTCATCTCTGGGAGACTCGGCTCCTGTAAAGGATGACTGGGCTAAGGAACTCTCCAGTGGCTTGATGTGTTCTGTCAGGCTAAGATTCCAGCGCCCACCTCTGCATCATTGCTTCCTCTCCCTTACCCCGTCCTCCTCCCCCTTCCCTTTTCTCCTCATCTGTGAGAAACCTGAACTTTGCTTTGATGGCTTTCCTGGTTTCTCTGTCCATATTTCCTCAGTGTGGTCTTTGAATAAACACGCTATGTGAATTGCCAGGATGCTGCTGTATTTAAAGGTAGGGCCTTTAAAATGATACAGTCTTATTCGAATAATGTCTTTGATCTTAGCTTGGTCTGATTGATGCCCTTAAAGGAAAAGAAAATTTAGGTACAGATGCCCTGAGAGGAGACTCTGTGAAGATTTACAGAAGACAGAAGCCTGCTAGTTCAGAAGAGGTCCCTTAAAGGAACAAGCCCACTGGTATTTTAATATCTGACTTCCAGCCACACAGTTGTGAGGACACAGATCTGGTGACTTAAGTCATGATACTTCAATATAGCAACTGAGCAAGTATAAGTGACTTTCTATTTTCTACTGACTGAGCTAAGGGAAGCGAGCTTCTAGTGATGGGGTGCGCAGCCCTGCTACCAATGTGGATGCTAGCTAGGCAAGCAACCACTTAGTCTATGAGCTCTCAGGCTCCCTAGTTCTTTACCACTAACCTCTGTGACCTCATCCTGGATAACCTTTGCTGCTGAGGCATGACTCAAGAAAACTGTGTCTCACCCACATCAGACTCTCTGGTCAGTGAGCAGCAACCAGCGAAGGAGGTGCTGCTGCTTGGGGTCCAGATGTGGGAAAGAGGGTGGGGGAGCAAACTGTGCAGTATCTGCTTACTACTCAGAGAGAAATTCCATTCCCACCCCAAGCATCCAGGAAAAGAGTACTCCATGCAGCTGGCACATGCCCACATCCTGGTGCAGATGGGTAAGCCAGCTCAGAGTTCAACATCCAGCACCTTCAAAATATGAAGGTTCAGTCCTATGGGCCATCTTAGTAGTTCTGGAAGGTTCTTTGAATGCTGCTGGGGGGGGGTGATTCATCAAGAGCAGTGCATAGCTATGTACCTTGCATTACAGTAACAACTAGCCTGCCAGGCTATCACCACCAGTGGGACTGTGGTATAATTATGAGATAGACAATTATTTTCTGATCGGATGTAAGGACCACCTCATAAGATGGAACTCCTGGAACCACTAACTGGGGCCCCCAAAACTGGATCATAGGACTAGAGAGAACACTGTACTATTGTTCTGTTAAAGGGACACACACATAGTCATAAACTGTACTTTCAGTTCTTATCTTCATACCAACAAATGAGTGCATTGCTCAGCTACCATCTTGGATGATTCTTTTTGTAGTCGATGGTAATTATACGGAGATGCACAACAGGTCCATGTGCAGAGAATATGAAGCTATGGAGCGCTCAGTTTTAAATAGAACGTCTACATCACATTTCCTTCTTCCAAGGTGCATAGATCATCACAGAAGAGGGTGAAGAATTGCACGCAGGAACTCATAGTGGCTTGGGCTGCATGCATGACACTGCCACAAGATCTAGCCAGGAAAAAGCTAAGCATGGATGAAGAAGGGGCTCATGAGATCCCACCCATATCTCAGGAGTTATTGACAATTTATTATTGGAGGGGGGGGAAGAGAGGGGAGGGAGAGAGAGAGAATCAGTATAAGTCAGGGATGTGGGCCTTAAGATGCTCGCCATAGTCTAGTACATGGCCCCAACCCATACACAGAGGCAGCACTAAATGAGTTTTAAAAGAGCTGAAGGCAGTAAGGAAGATAAGAGAGAGATTGGAGGGGAAAAAATGGGGGAGTGGATTTGATCCAAGCGCAATTATATGCATGTATGGATAGAAAATAAAATATTAAAAACAACATTCATCTGAGTAGGTGGATTATACTGGCACGATCCTAACATAAAAATAAAAATTTCTCTTCTTCTTACCTGTGGCTAATGCGAGAGTAAACCAGATAAAAATAATGTCCTCAGAGCCTCTAGCCTCGGTGTGATTATCATCAGCATTACTTTGTGCTGGGTTTGCTCAAGGTCACTCTAGAATTAGTGGCACTGTGGGACCAAGCGCTCATCCATTATATGGGTTAAAATGACTAATTGAGGGTGTGAGTTTAATTACACCCATAAGCACAGGCACAGGGCAGCGCCTTTGACAGGCTTAATAACATTCTATGTACACAAAGATAGATGGGGAAAATTGGGGTTGTATATTGTCCTTCAGGACAAGACGCTGAAGTGGGAATAGAACAATAAAAATAAATAAATGAGCTGGTGGCATGGGCGAAGGAGCGGTGGAAGTTAACAGAGCCAGCCTCATGCACACACTTCCACTGCTGATAAAGTCCTAAGATCCCATAACGAAATGCGGTGCAGCCACAGAGTAACGTGAACGACCGGTCCTATTGAGCTAGTTGCTGGATTAAAGGGGAGAAAGGGGGCCGCTTATCAAGCCTTTACCTAGAGCTCATTCTCAAATGATGATTATGGCCACGCCAAGGATCTTTAGGGTATTGATTAGCAATGTTTTAAATGGGAAACACAGTCATCTTTCTGAGAAAACTCAGGAAGCATCCTTTCTACAGGCAGCTGCTGGAGTGAACTGTGAAAACGATGTATGTATCATGTCACATTCTCTGTATGGGAACCTAGGATGACTTCTGGCCGCACATAGTCTCCTATAAATTCAAGCTGAGCTCTGAAGCTGATTCAGCGTTGAGAGAAACAGTGACAAAAAGGCTCCTGGGCAAGAGCAGGGCACACAGAAATCACACACCCTTCTAGGAAGCCTCTTACGTCATGCACACCCAGTCAAGCAGTTTGGAGTCAAACCTTAGTCTGAGACAATCACATCTGGACATGCAGACTTCAGCCTGCATGGGTAAGCCCTTTCTTCCCTAACTGAGCTATAGAGGTGATTGGGTTTACACACAGACAGAATCAAGCCCCCCTCTGGACCTTCTGTCCCAGTTTGCGAGGACTGTTTTGGAACAATGGTTTTCTCATTTTTCTCCCTGTCTTGTGTCTAAGGTGTCCCCTGGTTCTGACAGTCCCTCTGGAAACATGAGAAGCAGTTGTTTTCTGGGTCTGCAAGAGCAAAGTCTCAGAAAACTCATGGCCGAAAACAATAGAAATGTGTCCTTTCAGGCATCCAGAGGATAGATTCCAAACTCCAGGTGCCAGCAGGCCCATGCTCACATTGAAGGCTCTAGGGAAAGACACCTTTTCTATGGTGGCTTTTAGGTACCTCACTGTCCCTTAGCATGTAGCTGCCTCATTGTCTGCCTGTTTTCCAAGGCCCCTTCCTCTGTGCATCTATGTGCTCTCTCCTTAAAAGGGCACGTGTGCACTTTGGTTCATGCTAATCCAACCAATCAGATCTCCAAAGACACTATGTCCAAGAAGGGTCACCTTCTAAGGTTACAGACAGACACAGATTTTGGAGGCATGTTTATGTCAGCCACTACACTGACTTCGGCCAGCAAGAGCTTGCCCACAGACAGATGAGATCTGGTCTCCTTGCAGCCTGCTAATACGTGTTTTCAGCTGAAGGTGATCATTATGATGGCCAAAGGTTAAGAGGCACATTTGATTACACAGTGCTCAGCAAAACAGTCATCAGTACAAACCCAAATCTATTCCTGGGTCTGACCTGGTCTGTATGAAGTCATTTTTTGGAGGCGTTCTTAATCATGAAAGGAGGAAGAAAAAAAATAATTTCATTCAGATTTATGCCTCAAGACTTCCTAATAATTGTTGACATTTATTCTAGACAATATGTTAAAATGGCTTTTACTTTATCTTGAACAAGATTTAAAAAATGGTTTTATATAAAAATAAAGTTTGGACATAGCAGAATTGGAACAAAAGGTGGAATTATAAAATAGAAGGAAATAAGGGAGAATGTGTGCGACTGTTTGGGGCGGGGCAGGAAGGCACGGTGGAGGCATTGCAGGGAGTTAAACCTCGCCCTGTCCTGCATCTCGTTGGCTCGTGGTTCTAAGGCCTGCTCTCCCATCCTACGATCCAGCTACTGTCATATTTTTTTCTATTAACTCACTCCTTTAATAAAATTTAAAAGCTCTCTCCTGACCCCATTTCTATCTTATTTCGTCAGTGATAAATAGGTATTTTGGGAACAAACAGATGGATCTGCCTGAGAAGAATCACATTTCTTATACAAAATGAATCCTAAATGGAGAAGGACTAGGGCATGAAGCCTTCACTTTAAATATCCCCTGTGCTTAAACTTGCTGGTGTGTCCATAGGAGATGCCTCTGTCCTCTCAAGGAAGGCAGAGGTCGGTGGCTCTTCCCTGGAGATTACCCTGTGAATATGGCTTCTGGGAGTCAGGATGGAGAGGTGGCCACTATGGATGCACTGTAGCATTCACCACTGGGACACACAAGAGCCTGGACTCTCAGTCAAGGATAGGAGTTGTCTGAGACAAGATAGTTTTCAGATTTGGGCTTCTTAAATTTAAACTAATTTTACTTGAATTTTTCTCTGCTGAGCTTTTGAACAGTGGGGCTCAGTATGGCCTACATCTATAAACTCACATTCATCTCTGAAAAGTAAAATTGTGAAGAAAAATACTAATTGCTTAAATTTTACTTTGCTTCTCTTCTTGAAGTAATAGAGACAAGTCTGAGTTATGTTGTGAACAGAAGTCAAGAGTGATGACTGAGAAGAAGGGTCCCACATATTTATTTTTATCTGCCATTTGCTATACTAGGTTAGGAATTCCCATGACCTGAAACTAGGTTTTTCCTTTATACTTCATTTTATGTATTCCTCAACTGTGGTTTCAGAAACAAGCCTAAAATATCAACTTATCTTAAACGGATCAGTCGCAGAACACAGAAGTCTGACTAGACTGACTAGGATATTCCTAAAAATAATCTCCACATGTTTATCAAAAGCACTCATGGTTCTAAATGAGGATTTAAGATGGGGCTCACTGGATAACTGTCACTGATTCCTACCCATTCCACACTTAGTCTTCTCTTTCTTTTTTGTATTTATCTACAAAAAATAAACGATTGAGAGTTTTGGAGGCTCAGACACCAATGCCAGGTGATGGTTCCAGCTGGTTCTTGAGGGCCTCAAGGTAGATCCATCACCATGGTAGCAGAGATGGAAGGAATCACAGCAGCAGGGTGGATGCCAGAGGATCGTCTCAGTGGAGTACCAAAGAGGTACAGCTGTACCTATTGAAGACAACGCCCCAAGAGCCAGCTCCCTCCCGCTAGGTCCCATGTCCACAGTTGCCATCAACTCTCTATCTCCATAGTGTGGAGCAGGCTTCTGGCCAATGGACTCTGGGGATACAGCTCACATCCAACCACAGCAAAGACCTCAGGAGTGAGAGTGGAAAGCGAGCAAAGGGGAGGAGAAGAAAATACCTGGGACTTAAGGACAAAACAGGATCCTGGCCAGGTGAGTGCCATTTGGTAAACTTTGAGAAAGAAATTAAGGTTGGGCATGATAGTGTATGCTTTTGAGGCACCCGGGAGGCAGAGCCAAGGTCATCACAAGCAAGGATGAGGCTAACAGGGATGACAGACTAAGACCCTGTTTCAAAATCTCCGAAAAGAAAAGGGAAGGAAATGAAATGAACCAACACAACACTGCGCCCTACTCATTGGTTGGCTGCTTGTTGCGTGCTATTTCTGGAGAGCTCTACTGCCGTAGGAACCTACACGCTCTTGGTGTGGTCAAATGGAAATGATCTGCAGAAACTCAGGGTCTGGGTCAAAATCAGGTGTGCCTCCATGACTTAACTAAATATGAATTTAGCGAGCTTATAAAAAGTAGGAGAATAAACTGCACAGGGTTCGTGTTGCAGCTTAGTGGTACTCTACCTGCATAGTATGTGTAAGGCTCTGGGTTTGACTTCAGTGTTAACAAAGCAAGACTTAGTTTGCCATTTATGTGTACTCAAATCCTAATACAAAATGGACAGCATCTTCCTCTTACACTATCATTGCAGTCATATGACAATAGAGTCAATTGGGTAGGTGTCCCCTCCTTCCACTGGGTTGACATACTGCATGGTACTAGCTGTGGAGGGGATCTCTGTGTCCCAGTACTCTCTGGCACACTGCTGTCACTCACTTAGCAAAGGCTCATGGAATCAAAGTGCTAAAAGGCAGAAGCGGCACAGGAAGTGATTTCTTTCATGTGAATAAGGAGTAAGCAGCTGCCAAGAAGACTGAGACTCACATAGGCAGCCCTACAACCTCTGTAAAGCATAAACACACCCAACTGGTCAGGTGCACTGCCCTCACTCTCAGTGGACAGTGGACGGATGGACACAGCAATTCCATGAAACCTTTTGGCTATGGAGTCTTCAATAAATTATTTTACCACTCTTCATGACTGCTATATTCCTCTCCCAGCTCACGAGACTACCAGTGTGGCATGATATGCCAACACATTTGAATGAGAATGGCGTTAGCTTACTGCTTTGTATAGGAAAAAAATTGAATGAACTGAAAAATAAAGCTTTGTTACACATGAATGGGCTTTACATTATAGATCATGTAACACACTCAGAATTGTGGGAAATCTCTAACTCTGGCTGCATCATGAACGGTGCAATATAAGATATTCGTCCTAAACCTAACAGCCTCCAGTCTTTTCTTCCTGTGTTGAGCTCATGGTCACACAGAGGCAGCAGCCGTGGGGATGTAGCTTTTGTGTGTGGAGAAGTATGGCATTTCACTTTGGTCTGATCTCACCTTACTCTGGGTCACATCCTAGACCTTAAATGCGGCCAGGAGGCCTTATGAAGCAGTCATGTGACATATACTGGCCCTACTGCTTTATCATCAAAGGTGCGGAACACACACTCATAGTGTCTATGCCCCCCTCTTTGAATCAGACGTCATGAAGATGCAAGGATGCCTGCAGAGCTGGCTAGGTCTTTTCTGGTTACTCTGTAACTGAATCTGAGGCTCCTCCTTCCCCGGGCTTTTTTATGAATGCTAACAGGCTTTGCAAGGAGGAGATGTTAAAAAGAGGAAAAATACTCTTAATAGATGCAGATAACTGAGACAGATAACCAGGCACAGGAGGTCAGTGCTGGAGGAATTAAAGCTCTCATGTAGAGGGGCCTCTGAAGGATAAGAGAATTTAAGAAGTCATAAAAAGATGCTACAACCGGGAATTCTGGAGAAGTATAAATCTGGCTTACAGTAGAGACGAACCAGAGAAATCATGTCAAAGGTTTATATGTCGCGTAGAGGAAAAGCGAAGAGGTCAGAGGACTCGTGTTCTGAGTGTGTGAAGATGTTCACAGGCTGGCTGTGAGCCTCCCTCTGCACATACACTAACAAAAGGTTTCTTCTCAGTGCCAGGACCGAGAACATTGGTATGGATATTCACAAGATGGCTATTATTAATTTTTCCTGAGGTGCCTTTGCTCCTTCTTAGCAGAAATTGGATCTACATCTAGAAACCAGCCGAGTTTAGGAGAAACTGCCGATCAGTGACAGCACAGTTAAAACCAGTCTGAACATTTTAGTTTTGAAATATATTTGGTTAGGCATGTTCAACAAACCTTATTATTCCTACCCCATAATTATCCCACCTGCTAGGAGTTTCCAACTTTAATAAAACCTTCCCTAGAAACACAGGTTGGCTTTAGAAGAATGTCTATCTTGCTTAGTACCACCTTTTCTAAAATCAAGGTGTAAAGATGATTCTAAGGAGACTCCATGGATTATTAACTGTGTGGTTTTTTTTTTTTTTAATGCACTAGAAAATTTATATACTTATAATTTTTTATCATTTGAAAACACCAAGTAAAACAGGCCTTATTAGGGAGCTGTTTAAAAGAAAATTATGGACTCTTGTAGTCACACAAGAAGTATGTGTGGAGGGGCCTAGAATAAGAGCAGTTCCTGGTAGTCTTTAATTACATCCCTATACAGTTGTTACAGGCTCTCCCCAAGCCTGGTTATTTTACATGTAAAATGTCATGTCAGATTACTTATAAACCATTGTTTTCAGAGAAAGAAAGTGACTTGGTTTTGGTTGAAATGAAACAGTTTTGTTCTAGACTTAAGACAACAGGCTAACTCAGTTGAGCACTGTGTAGGTCTAGAACGGTGGGAAACGCCTCTACCTCTTCAGGAAGGGGTTGAAGGACTTTCCCTTAGCTTTCTAATTGTCAGGACAACACCTGTCTCTGCAGAGTAGTGATCCTCAGGAAACAGCAATCAAAGTCACAGGAAGAAGTGAGTACCAGGCTCAGCAGGGAGGGGACTGACCTTAGGCACCCAGTGGCGTTGCGCAGCACCTGTGATGAATGCAGTTGTATTTTCCGATCGTCCTGAAGAGGTGAATTCTCCCAGCCCGAGTGAGGGATAATCACTGCATTGGTCAGCACTGCCAGGGCATCCTGGATGATTGGCATTTTGAGTGCATCACATGATGAGAGGTTCCAAAGGACTCCTGCAAGAGACACACAAGGAGGGACACTGAGTGGGTACCACTCTTTCTTACCTCAACCCGCCTTCCTTACTGGAGATAGCAGCACTGGCAGGAAGGAGGACACAGTATAGGTCAGGCCAGGATGGCTTAGTAGGTAAGGAAGCTCGCTGCTGAGGCTGATGACCTGAGTTAACGTCAATGAGCAGGACCCAGACTCCTACATGGTTTTCTCTGACATCTATATGTGTGCTGAGACATGCACACACATACACACACACACACACACACACACACACACACACACACACACACACACACATACACACACACACACATACACACACACACACACACCATAAACACAAAGAGGGGGATAAGCACATGAGTCTTAGAAGCTGCCCTTAATTTTAAAACACCTGTATTGAACCATTAAGTGACATGCTAAGGAAATTGTCAAAGGCCAGATTTGACCTCAGAGGGTTAACAGAGGCAGGCAGTGGAAAAGGGGTCATGGCCTTGGTGACTGGGATTATGCCAATAGCAGAGAGGGCCTGATGACAGAAGTGAGCAAGCCACTTACAGGGTCAGAACTACTGATGGAACAAAACTTGCTTATCTGGTGCTGGCAAGAATGCCCAACCAGAAACTCTGAACTTTTTTTTTTTAAGTCTTAAGTGTATGTACTGGCTGGTTTTGTGTGTCAACTTGACACAAGCTGGAGTTATCATAAAGAAAGAAGCCTCCCTTAAGGAAATGCCTCCATGAGATCCAGCTGTAAGGCATTTTCTCAATTAGTGATCAAGGGGGAGAGGGCCCATTGTGGGTGGTGCCATCCCTGGGCTGGTAGTCTTGGGTTCTATAAGAAAGCAGGCTGAGCAAGCCAGGGGAAGCAAGCCAGTAAGCAGCATCCCTCCATGGCCTCTGCATCAGCTCCTGCTTCCTGACCTGCTTGAGTTCCAGTTCTGACTTCCTTTAGTGATGAACAGCAGCATGGAAGTGTAAGCTGAATAAACCCTTTCCTTCCCAACTTGCTTCTTGGTCATGATGTTTGTGCAGGGATAGAAACCCTGACTAAGACAGTATACAAACATATAAACAAACAGACATAAACATATTTGGTGGATGGAGCAGAACCTCCCAGGCCACACTTTATTCCTTCTTTCTAGCCTTGTTATTTTTTTTTTAGACAAAAGTTCTTTAGAAAATTACCTCATAGATAAAATGTTACACAAAAAGGAAGTTACAAAAGTATGTTGATAGTAAGTTCAAAGCAGTGTTTCATTCTTAAGCTTATTATAAGTTTTAAGCAACAGTTTCACATGGCTTTGTTTTATCATAGTGCATACCTGTGGTTCATCCTTGGACCTGACCTTGAATTAATGTTTTTCCTTGATTACAAATTTGTCCCAAGCCTATTTCTCTTCTTAGGGTAATGATGAAAGCTCATTGTAGTCCTTATAATGCAGCCTTTACTTACTATTCTGTGAGGAGTGGGCACATTTTATTCTTGATTGTAACTTTATTACATTTTTTTTCTGGCAAAAACAACTAAAACCATCTCCTAAAACTTTCTTTCTAATATTATTTGAATCAAATCAGGAATTCTATAAAGTCATTAATTCATCTAAACAGCATTAATTCATGAAAGTTCATCTTCATGTTGATCTGTAGGGAATTTGCCCAATAGGATGAGCTGATGCCCAGTAATCATTAGGCTATATAATAGTGACAGGAAAGGCAAGAAGCTTTCCTGAGTTGAAGTCTCTAAGGACCCTGCATTCTTAGAGTACATCCATCACAGACCATGTGAAATGGTGGGCTATCTCCAGAAAACTCACTTGCATGGCTTTAGCCTTTCCTAAATGACTCCTGACAGGAAATATGATTTTTAAAAGAAAGCTTCCACAATCATTTTTTATTTACCAGGAAGAGAAACCACCTTGAGGGATCTGACTGAACTGAAGAACCCACCAGGCTCATCATTAATATAATGGACACAAGTTCCCACATTCTATCCAAGAGTGAATAGAAGGAATGGTGTTTACAACAGGCTGGCAGTTCATCAACACAACCAAGATCTCAGCCTGCTTATTTAGTCTGTTTGCATCTGTTTCGCCATATGCAGCTGCTATTCAGTGGAAACTATGGGAATCCAGCATCAGATCCAGTGTCAAAGGCAGGGAGCGATTTAAACATCATTGCCATGACAGCGTTGATAGCTTCACTCTGAAGGCAGTACTCCAGGAAGAACTGTAGAATGCTCTTCCTCATGAACACTGATTGTTCTGGAACCCTGTTCTTTGGAATGCATGAGGCTACTGCTATCTTGATATTATAGTAGCTGTAATTACCCCATGAGACCCTCATAAAATTGGACCAATTAAGCTTTCCCTGAAGGAGGAAAAGAAGGCTCTTCAGACCCTCACTTGAGATCTCAGACACTTCTTTCCTTCTGTCTTGCTCAGCTGCACAGGATTGAGAGGTTCCAGATAGATGGAGTTGAAGGCTGGTGGTGGGTGAGAGATTCTAGCAATGCAGCATCTGTGGGGATACCATCAATGCTGGGGTAAGAGGCTTTGGTGATGGAGGTATTTTAGGGTCACTCATGCTACCTTAGGTAACCACTCACCCATGCTTCCAAAAATAAGACAAACTCATTGGTTTAGAGAGCTGGACTTGGGTGGAAGCATTAATTAATTTATGGGCAAATTAATTATTGGGCACATTTCCTGCAGATCAACATGAAGATGAGCTTTCATGAATTAATGCTGTTGCATTAATGCCTTGCTATTAATGTTTTTCACGGTGCCCTGTGTGGGGTCAGAAGGTGTTTTATTTATATCTCCATAGAAAATTAACACAACAAGGAGAGCAGCACTAGGAAGAGTTACTGACTGTCTGACAACAACCCCATCAACAAGTATGAGAAGCATCTTCTCAGATGTTGGTTAGGGCTATCTGAGAGACCCCCAAAACATTATAAGCTATTCCTGTTGCTCTTGGTTGCCCTTTAGAAACAGAAGGTAAGTATCTATTGCTAAAGACACCACCCACTTCGAACACAGGATTCAGAGGACCTAAACTGAATCTGACCTGAAAGCCTGCTCCCTGAGAACTAGCTTTTTTGGTACAAGAAAGAGACATACAAGCTTCCAAAGGCAAGAAGCAACCAATCATCCTATTTAGCTATGATACCACAGTCTCCGGCATAGCACATGATCCTAAGGGTGCAGTAATGGCACATGTAGCTTTGTGATAACCAACAACTCTCCAACTCAAAAATAGAAATCATAGCTAGTACTGAAATCTAGCATATCACACGAGGCTAGTGAAGTTACAGATTTTAGAGGAGACCTTAATTAAGCTAGCACAATCCTTCACTACTTGTAAATATTTGTCCTTATACCCACAGACAAGTGGCATCTTCATCCCTCATCAAGGAAACTTCTCTTTGCAACAGGCAAAAACAGCTACAGAACTCACAAGTGATCAAAATATAGAGTTGTGGAGCCCAGTCCTAACTGATATACCTATAACAACTCTGTCACCTGAGGCTTAGGTATCATTGTAGAAGAGGGGACAGGAAGACTGTGTGAGACAGAGGTATGGCAACTTTGTTGTGATAAAAAGTGACAATAAAAGTCAGAGGCTCTGTATTCATGAAGCCTTACTATTATGGCTGCATTAACAAGTATGGCACCAATAGACATGCTGACATGGAAGGGGGAAGCTCACAAGGCCTCAGCCCCAGACGCAGAGCTACATGCAAAGCAACAGTCCTCCCCAGGAAGGAACCTAGTAACTGGTTATACAATACCGAAAGATCATTCCCGAAGACACAGAGACAAGCAGCACAGAGCAGGTTGTATTTATGGGCTTAGGAATATATGTGTACAATATCAACAGTTAAAGACAAAGAGGCCATGTGTTTGAAAGACAGCAGGGTCAGCAGGTTCATGGGAGTGGCTGGAGGGAAGAAAGAGAAGGGGAGAAAGGATTATATTTTGATCTTAATAAAATATCAAAGTTTTAAAGCGGGAGCAACAGAGAGTGGGAGACCAAGCCTAACAGTAATTAACGTAGAAAGCAAGAGTGTTGAGCACAAAGAATGTTCTGAGTTTTAAAATACAAATTATCTAAAACAAAACTAATTCTAGAGGAGGTCACAGACCA
This sequence comes from Uromys caudimaculatus, assembly GCA_028551405.1. NCBI lineage: Eukaryota > Metazoa > Chordata > Mammalia > Rodentia > Muridae > Uromys > Uromys caudimaculatus. The sequence goes on from CM052716.1 coordinate 8,146,205, forward strand.
TCATTTAAAAATGTTTTTAAAATAACTGTCCTGATTTGGTTTTGTTCTGAACAGATATGAAGGAACAGGAAGCTTCTGTGCTTAAGCTGGACTAACTACCAAACTGCAGACTATTTGTTTAAGGGGCTTGTGATCTTTTAATGAGATGAAACATCACCTCAGCCACTGTGCCAGGTGAGCAGAACATTTTTCCTGACATTTTGATTAATTCTTGCATTCCATGTTCTACCAAACAAAGCCACTGATAACACAAATCCGATTGTTAATTAAACCAGGGACTATACAGCTGTATCAAGACTACTTTACAGATAAACTTTCAACTGTCTTCAAAAGTAACATTTACTGAGAATTTCATTTAAGTGAATGCAATTACCTGGTATATGGAAACCAGCCCTTTGGTGCGGGGCAATGAGGACTGATTTGGTGTGCCTGTTTCTACGGACACAGTTGTAGTTGAACCAGTCACCCCTGCCCGTTCACATATCCTGTCTCCACTTTTGTCCACATACAACCTGCCATCCTGCCCTTCCAGAAAAAGGTTTACCCAACCTCCTTTGAGTGTATCAGTGATTCTCCATATGCTCTGTGTGTGAACCCTATTCTCATTATTCTCAGAAAATCCAGAGTACAAAGTGTTCAATGGGAAGCAACAGGCGTAGAAAATATGTTTTGAGTAGGACTGATCTATGATACTAGAAATATTAACATATTTATCATTTTGAAAAATAAGTAAAAGGTTTTCATTCATTCATGATAGATGATCTTTTTTTTTTTTTTACTAAATTCGGATCACTGAAATAATCAAAATGTGTACTAGCATTCATTTGTAGCATCACAATATTACTTTATAGCGAAACAATTGATCTTTCAGGATTAACAAGGATATGAAAAAATCAATTATATTTAGCTCAGTATTTGAGGGTACTTTTTCAGAGAGCCATGTTAAAGCATTTGTGTACCCTGTATGTAAAAAATGGTGACAGATGATAATATTTTCTTTACCAGCTCTTGATTGAAAATACTAACACATACAAATTGAAGCCTGTAAGTGAATGCCTTAAAATGAGGGTAACATGCCTCGTGGCAAAGTATAAGTAAATAGTGAAATGTACATTTTTACATATAGAGAATGTATAATCTACTATTTGACTAGAAGTGAGAAGAAGAAAACGATGTCTTCATTGGACTGTTCTGTCTCCCTCACCTTTTTTGTTAATTTATCAGTAGGTTCAAACTAGTTCAGACTTGAGCACAGGCCCATTCCTCAGTTCATATACAGTCTACCTTTCCACCTTGATTGTAGTGTGTATCACAGTCTGTTGCAAGAATTATTTAAAAAGAGAGCTGACATGTTCCCATACTAGTCCTGGCAACCAGCGGGCTGCAGAGCTTCAGCCTTGTGATCTCGGCGCGACTGTCTCTCTGTGCCGGAGTTCCCGAAGTTCCTGAGTCCCTGGCGGATCTCTGCTACCAGGCCCATGCAACAACCACACGGTCAGCCATCTCAACACCCAATTACCCGGTAGAATTAAAACTCTTAGGCATATAGTTAACCAACGGTTTATGTATCAATAAAGACACAATTTACAAGATGCCAATACAATTAATTTCAGAGTCAATTGACAATGATAAAAGCTGTCCCCATAGATCAGACAACTTATCCCAAACTTCTAACCTTATGATAACATAACCATCCGTGGTGCTACGCCAGTTCACGTCCGCTGCTATCTTCTTCCTTCTTCTCCCACAGATGCCCTCACTGGTACAACCCTTAGCTCCGCCTCCCTGTTCCCTGTCCAATCACAGGGCTCCTATTGCCCTAATGTAATTGGACAGGGAAAATCTTGTAACAACAGTCCAGTACACTTATTGCAGTCCTTAGTCTGCAACTTCAAGTAGTTCACACCTAGTTTCATGAGTATCGGATCCACAGCACACCTCCTGAAAGGAGAACCATGACTCTACCAAGCACAAGCTATCACATCTACAGGGAACAGGGACATCCTGTAATACAACTCTTTTGGAAGGAGCCCAGCCAACTATTCGATGTGCCCTCAAAACATCAGTTTGGATCAGTTATCTGAACACATGTAGAAGCTTAAATGTCACACCAGTAGTTTCTGGAGACAGTTGTCACAGTGATAAACTGAGAGAAGTCAAAACTGGGCAAGAGTTGGGTCCACAGCTGTCCTGCTAAAAACACACACATAATAGGCAGGGAGGGGAGAGAAAGGATACACTGGATGGAAAGAGATTCAAGATTTGTATGGAGACTAGATAACTAGGTATCTCCTGAGTAAATGAGAAAGGGATTTTGCTCAAATTCTCCAGTCCTCTTTCCCCCTTCTGCGATGGCTTAGGAGGTATCCACAGATTTTTATAGTCCCTACAAGGGGATCGAGCAGCCAGATCCTGAACGAGAGAGAGAGAGAGAGAGAGAGAGAGAGAGAGAGAGAGAGAGAGAGAGAGAGAGAGAGAGAGAGAGAACACTAGGCTCAATGACTTCCTGTGTCCAGTAGAGTAGAATCGCACTCTGAGAGCACACAGCAGGCTCTAGTGTGCGGCATTGTGGCCTTTTCCGGATTTCCTCTGGGGTTTCTTGCTGTCCTGCAGCCTGCTGTCATGCCACAGGATCTGCAGGCAGCTCACAGACAGGCGACTATGGTGAAGAGGGAGGCCTTCATCCAGCAGTCACATTGCTGCACCATTTTGTAAGCAGGTCCTCCAGCTATACTCAAGCTTATAGGGATCTGAGTCTTGCAAATGAGCAGTCAGGGCCATTCAACATGGCTGCTCCTGGATCTCTGACCAGTAGACACTGTGTGAGATGCGTGTTTGCTGTTTCTAGCTCTTAAATTCTGGAGTATCATCTGTTATATTCCCCTTTCTTTCAAACCCTGCTGTCTTTCTTCATCCCTTTGCTGCCCCTATGGACTCACCTCACTTTGGACGTCTACACCCTGCCCCCAGTTGCTCCTTAATTTACTTCCCAGCCATGAGGATAATAAGAGGCAGTTGTCTGAGCATTGGAAGGATGCAGAACACACACGACATTCAGCACCTATAGCACACAGAATGTGCTCTGACACCCAGGAGGCGTTTGCCAGGTAGTTACTGTAAAGACGCCTAGTGAGTAACTGCAAGATACGACCCTGCAGGATGCCAGGGGCTCTGAGCATCAAACCTTTCTAAAGCCTTACAGTGCTATCAAGATGGTGTAAGGAACTGAAAGTAGAAAACAGCAGCTGCAAGGCAGATAATAAATCCAGGTGCGAATATAAAAATGCTATTTAAATGGCATTATATGCCCTGAGTCTACAGACATGATACTTGTAAGCTGGGAGAGAAATACTTATACCTCTGAAAAACACTAATCAATATAGCACTAGGAGTTTCATCTCTTGCAGTTTTGATTGGTGTACTTTCATTATTTTAACTTACTAATAATTCTAAATTACTCAGGGTGATACCGAATTGTAACTCATAGAAAAACTGTGGAATAAACTGAATTCACAAAGTATAAGCATCCATGAGAAGTTACATAAAAAATGTTGTAATGGGTAACTGGCAAATTTTAATTTACATGATGAAGGTATGCTAATTTATTTCTGATAGTAATCTGTAATAAAATTGTTTTTATGGAATGTTCCATTAATTACATCATCCATAAGTATCTTTTTATCAGGATAAAGTTATTACTGTTCCAAATATAATTGACAGTTGATTTAGTTCAGAAGAAATTTAAATAAGTAATGATGTATACTAAATATATTTAAGAGATACTTTGTTTTTATTTCAGGCGAAGGATGGCTCTTTTTCTTGAGATTATCATATTCATGAGCAGTAATTGGTTTATTAAAATTTCTTTAATAAGGTCTTAATTACTTTCACTTGATCCTTTATTTTGTTTTAATAGAGGGTAATTGTGGGGTTTTTTAACCTGAAAGACATGACTATATCTGTGTAAAAAAAATGAAGAAAGTCCACACTTTAATAACAGCAAGTCTCAGTCACGGCCTCAGGCTGTATGGGGCTTCAGTCCATCCTCCATTTTCTTTAACCTATTTTGATTTTTACTATAAGACTCAAGGAAGAAGGGGTGTAAAATAATGACCAGAAGTCTGGGCTTAATTTCTTTTATATATATTTTTAAAAAATAATTTATTTAAAACTAATCAGCTCATGAAAAATTAATGTATGCATTTATAAGGATTTAGTTTAAGGAAGACTACCATTTAATTTTGAGAATGACAGTTTGTAACTGAGGAAGGGAGTTCTTTTTTTAATTAAAAATTTGAAAACATAGGCCTAAAGTTTAGGTGTGATGGTGCATATCTTTAATCCCAGCACTCAGGAGGCAGAGGTAGGGAGATTTGCATGAATTCTAGGCACTGTTTGGGTGTTTTGGCTGCATGTATATCTGTGCACCATAGTCATCCAGTGCCCACAGAAGCAAGAAGATGGTGTCAGATCCTTTGGAACTAGAGTTGCAAGCAGTTGTGAGCCGCTGTGTGGGTGCTGGAACTTAAATTCAGGTCTTCGGAGAGAATCCTCAGTAATTTTCACTACTGTGCCACCTTTCCAGTCTCAGAACAGTTTATAATAAAGTCAGAGCTGGGCTTGACAAGGTTGTGTGGAGGGAGCCAGGAGGGAAACTATGGCTTCTTTCTCACATTGATTCATTCCTACCTATAGTCTGAGAGTGGTATTGATTAAACTCTGGGCCCAGGAGCCCCTGAATTCCTGTTAGGTTAGGTGTAAGTCCACTCTGTACATTGGAATACTGTGCTCACACCGACTGCTCCCACATCCTGAATGTCCACCCAAGAAGCAAAACCCTCAGGGAGTGGATGTACACACCTCTCACAGTGAGAGTCCTTCTGGATGTATGACCCACATACCTGAAACTTACACAATGTTGTTTAATAAGATAATTCATCTCAACTTTATGTACATATTTACCACAGGATGCTTATACATGAGGCAATTCCTTAGGTGAGAGCCCTCAAGCTTTCTGCTCGGAAGCAGAACCCAGAGAGTATCCAACTTTGGAGAGAGTATCATCTCTCCAAAGAATAAACCTCATTCTCTGTGGAATTTCATCTCACTGAAATATTTAGCGTTAGAGATGAAAGGAAAGGTGGGGAGTAGTCAACGTGGGTGTGAAGAGGAAGTAAAGTGGTCTGACTATCACCAGCATTGGCGGGCAAACATTCTCTTTCTACTGCTGCCTTGTATGGATTCTGGTCCAAACTCTGGGTCATTTTAAGTAACCACATACAGATAAAGGCTGAGACTAAGCCAAGTCAGTTATTGGCTGTTTTCACAGAAAATCAATCAATCTATCAGTCAGTCAGTCTGTCTATCATCAAATTTAACTGCAGAATGGATAAAGAATGAATTGTTCCTTACTTTTCAAAGTGAGTCTGATATCTACCGGCATACTCTGGTTTGAGTCTGATACCTACTCTGGTTTGAGGAGATTAAATCTAACTAGTTCCCACAAGATGTTTTAACTGCTTAGCTTCTAAGATGACTTTCTGCAAAGATGCAGCCATCACAGCTGAGTATCTCCTGCTTTAAAGCCAGAACCGACTTTAGCAACGAACTCAGGGTTGAGTTTCTGTACCAACTCTATACATTGACAGTGTAGCCCAAGCTTCTTAGTTGAATATAGACAAGACACCTATAGGCAGCTAAGTTTGTGACTAATCCTTTAGAAACTATCCTCAATTTTTTCAAGATTTACTTAGTTTTAAAGTTTTATGCTTGTGTTTGGCCTGCATATATTCATGTGCCTCATGTGTGTGTCTGGACTGCATGCATGTATGCGTCCCATGTATGTGTCTGGTACCGGTGGAGGTCAGAAGAAGATGACTGGAAAATAGGCTTCTCATAAGCTAAGAGTTTATCGACACCCTCCCTGCAGTGTGTTACCAATAGAAACTCTGCCCCATGCCAGAGCAACACTAATTAATCATACAGCAATGAGCCCAACTGGGATGTGTGGTGTGTGTGTGTGTGTGTGTGTGTGTGTGTGTGTGTGTGTGCACATGTTGTATATGTGGTGCATGTTTATGTGGTTCATAAATGTGTGTGTGTTTGCATGCCTGGTCATGTACATCTGGAGACCACAAGAGGGCACTGTGTCTCTCCCTTCTTTACTTACCATCTTGCCTCAAGACTGTCTCTATCTCAACTAGGAACTCCTTTTCTACCTAGGCTAGCTGGGCAGTGAGCACTCAGGGTCCACCTGTCTCCTTTGTCTCTAATGCTGGGGTTATATGCATGTGTACCCGTGTTCAGCTTTTTATGTAGGTGCTGGAGATATATATTCACAACCCCATGCCTGTACCACAAGCATTCCTACCCCTCAGTTATTGCCCAAGGTCCCAAGAACCTGATTAATATCCCATATAGCTCACTCATTGGCACAATTTCTTTCATGTTTAAGACTATAAATATCATGACTGTAAGTTTATTAAACTTAGCTTTGTTGACCAATACTTTTTTGCTTGTTGCCAGTTGTGGAATTTGGCAAATCATATGATTGTCTGAGAATGGGCAGACTCTTGACTTTGTCAACACAGAGCTTATGAGTTCCTGAATGCATAGGGAGAGCCTTTATCTATAGAGATCTTATTCTGGTGCAGGGTGATGGGTAAGATATCTGTAGCTCCATTAGGGGTCACATCCCAGGGTTCACACTGGCTCACATATTGGCAGTACTCCTCACAGCTCTTCTGGAGTCTCTCTCTAGGCATAGTAAGAAGAAAATAAAGTGAAGCTATAGAACCTTTATATAAAATAGGATGCCTTGGGAGTTTCTGTGTTATATCATGTATAACACTGTAGTCTATTTTTGTGTGATTGGTACAGACATCAGAGTTTGAATCTTTCATAGCTAAGCCTCCCTGTGTTGTGGTTTGGGCCTGGTTTGTCTCCCAGTGGTTCACTTGCAAAGGCTTGGGTCTCAGTGTGGAGGTCAGTATTAAAAAAAAGTGGAATGTGGATGAAGTTCTTGGATTACTGAAGGCATGGTCTAGGAAGGTATCCTGGGACAAGAGCTCCCTGACTTCCAGATTGCCATGCAGACAGAGTATTGGTCCTACATGAAAGTTCACTATGGTGACATTTATGCCAAGTCCTTAATTCAAAGCTAGGTAGATAGGGTATCGGATAGTTTTCTTTAGTTTTAGTCTTCAAAACTATGAACTAAATAATCTTCATAACTTTATAAGACTTTCTAGATTCAGATGATATGTGGCTATGGTATTGAAAAATGCACTAATATATTCTTGGGGAAGTGTGACTCTTCTCTATTGGGTCTGTTTGAAAGAATATTCTTGGTCCTATGACTTGAAGAGAAGGAGGGGAAGAGAAGGAGGAGGAGTCATTGGTCTTTATGAATTTATGTAGCAGAATAAAAATGCTCACACTAACAGTTGGAACCAAAGACTAAAGTTGATATTTCAGCTCTCACCAGTAAGAAATAGCCTGCAGTGTGTCTGCAATGGGTATTCACAGAAAAGTTATTGGACCATGCAAATGCTAATATGAAAATTATCACATAGGAGGGCTGAGCGAGATATCTAAAATAAGACCACATTGAAAAATCACTGAAGACCAAGACATGAATTCACACACCTGCAGATACCTGATTTCTGATAGAGAAGCCAGAAATAAACACTGGAAAAAAAGACAACATCTTCAACAAATGGTGCTGGTCAAAGTGGATGGCTGCATATAAAATATCCAAATAGATCCATATTTATCACTGTACACAAAATTCAATTCCAAGTGTCTCAAAGACCTCAACATAAAACCAACCACACTGAACCTGATAGAAGAGAAAGTGGAGAATAGCCTTGATTTAACTGGCACAGGAGAAGACTTTCTGACCAGAACACCATTAGCATAGGCACTAATATTAACACTTAATGGGAGTTCAAGAAACTGAAGAGAATGGTCATTATCATTCAAGAACAACTACACATTTGATAGAGAGCTGTAGTAGCTGTTTCTGATTGTCAACTTGACTATACCTGGAGTGAATTACAATCCAGAATTAGATGGCTCACCTGTGATCTAGATCTTGAGTCTGGAAGACACAAGTTTCAGGTGTGGTGGTACACACACCTCTAATCTGGGCCACACCTGCTGCTGGAGATCTATATAAGGACATTGGAAGGCGGAAGAGTCAATCTTCTTTGCCTGCGAGCCTTGTGGAACTAAGCAACTGCTAGGTCCTCGGGTTTTCATTCACAGCTGCTGACCATTGTTGGGGAGTTTGACTACAGACTGTAAGTCATTAACAAATTCCCTTACTATATAGAGACTACCTATAAGTTCTGTGACTCTAGAGAACCCTGACTAATACAGAAGTTGGTACTGGGGGTGGCTCTAGAGGAGCAGAAAGCAGTATAAGGATGAATCTTTTAAGAATCTGGAGTTGGTTTAATAATTCACCAGCACCTTCAACTGCTGAAGCCTCTCCAGATATGTTCTCTTCTAGGGGCTTGGAGGATATTGAAGACCCGTGGTTGGAAATGTATTTTAAACTTAAAGGAGCTAATGCCATTGAGCATCTTGATGAATTGGGTGATTGTGTGCTCAAAACTTTTTGCAATATGGGAAAAAAATTGAAAATGACTTAGCTGGCCAGTTGCTCTTAGTATCTCTGGAAAAGATGATGAAGGAAAAGAAGGAGTTGTATAATAAAATTGAATGGATCCAGATGAAAATGACCAATCTAAACGTTGCTAAGTGTGTCTTTGAAGAGAATCTTCTCTCCAGCAGCCATAGAGCTCAAGTTGCAGAAAATCAAACT
>CM052716.1:8155134-8185134 GCA_028551405.1 Uromys caudimaculatus
CAGCCTCAGAGGGTGTCAGCAGTTAAAGTAAGGGCTTAATTGGCGAAGAATGGGATCCTATAACTTGGGATGGGGATGTGTGGGAAGACCCTGTTGAAGCTGAGATTTCTGAATTTTCAGATTCTCAATGGTTTACCCCACCTGAGGAAGTAGTATCCTCAGCCCCACCCCTTCAAATAATGCTTTCTCCACATGAGGAAGTTAATCCCTCAGAGTCTGATGGGCCAGCGGTGACTTTCACTGAAGAAAATGCCAGACAAGATAATATTGATGTTTCTCAAGGCCCACCAATAGTTTCTTCTAGACCTATAACCAGACTCAAGGCAAAACAGGCCCCAAGAGGGGAGGTAGGAAGTGTAGTCCATGAGGAAGTGCACTACACTACTAAGGAGCTTAATGAGTTTGCTAATTCATTCAAGCAGAAGTCTGGAGAATACGTATGGGAATGGATTTTAAGAGTGTGGGATAATGGTGGAAGGAACATAAAACTAGATCAGGCTGAGTTTATTGACATGGGTCCTCTGAGTGGAGAGTCAAGGTTTAATATGGAAGCTCGTACAGTTAAAAAAAAGTGTCAGAAGTTTGTTTGAATGGTTGGCTGAAGCGTTTATCAAAAGATGGCCTCCTGAAAAGGAGTTGGAGATTCCTGATATCCCTTGGTTTGGTATTGATGAAGAGATTTTAAGGCTCAGGGAAATTGCAATGCTAGAGGGGATATGTTGCATAAAACCTAATTGTCCACAATGGGAAGGCCCAGAAAACAAGCCCTTCACCAATCCTATAAGACGCAAACTGGTGAGAGGGGCACCAGCACATTTGAAGAGTTTTGTTCTTGCCCTTTTCCTTGTGCCAGACCTTAGGGTTGGACATGCTGCTGCTCAATTAGATGAATTAAATGCAATTGGTTTAATTGGGCCTCGAGGTAACAAGGGCCAGGTGGCAGCATTGAATCACCAGAGACAAGGTGGCCATAGTTATTATAATGGACAGCGTAGACAAAACAATATTTATAATGACATATACCTTGATGGTCAGCACAGGAGAAGTGAAATTTATAATGGCATGACTCATCCAGACCTTTGGTTCTGGCTAATCAGTCATGGTGTTTCCAGGTATGAAATACATAGGAAGCCTACTGCATATCTGTTTGATCTGTATACGCAGAAAAATTCTCAAACAAATGAAAGAAAGGCTACATTGGATCCTGGCAAAAGGCAATCTTGGCCAGTGAATCAATTTCCAGACTTGAGCCAGTTTGCAGACCCAGAACCCCTTGAATGAAGGGGTGGCCAGGTTCCCCTGAGGAAGGATCTTGATAAGACACCTAAAAGTTTTGCTGTTAGCCTTTCTCCAGTCCTTCTCCAGAGGGACCTATGGCCTTTTACAAGGGTAACTGTTCACTGAGGGAAAGGAAATAATCAGACTTTAGGGGTCTATTGGATACTGGCTCTGAATTGACGTTGATCCCAGGAGATCCCAAGAAACATTGTGGCCCTCCAGTTAAAGTAGGAGCTTATGGAGGACAGGTGATTAATGGAGTTTTGACTGATGTCCAACTCACAGTAAGTCCAGTAGGTCCCCGAACACATCCTGTGGTCATTTCCCCAGTTCCAGAATGTATAATTGGGATAGATATACTTAGAAATTGGCAGAATTCTCACACTGGTTCCCTGACATGTGGAGTGAGGACTATTATGGTTGGAAAGGCTAAATGGAAGCCGTTAGAGTTGTCTCTGCCAAAGAAAGTAGTGAATCAAAAACAGTACCGTATTCCTGGAGAAATTGCAGAAATTACTGCCACTATCAAGGACTCGAGAGATGAAGGGGTGGTGGGAACCACCACCTCTCCCTTTAACTCTCCTATCTGGCCAGTGCAGAAGACAGATGGATCATGGAGAATGACAGTTGACTATCGAAAACTAAATCAGGTAGTAACTTCGATTGCAGCTGATGTACCAGATATAGTTTTGTTACTTGAGCAAATTAGCATATATCCTGTTACTTGGTATGCAGCTATTGATCTAGCAAATGCCTTCTTCCAGTAGCTGTCCGTAAGGACCACCCGAAGCAATTTGGTTTTAGTTGGCAAGGCCAGCAGTATACCTTTACAGTTTTGTCTCAAGGATATATTAATTCTCCTGCCCTGTGTCATAACTTAGTTAGAAGGGATCTTGATCGTTTGTCTCTTCCACAAAATATCACATTGGTGCACTATATTGATGACATTATGCTGATTGGACCAAGTGAGCAGGAAGTAGCAACCACTTTGGACTCATTGGTAACACATATGTGTATCAGAGGATGGGAAATAAATCCAACCAAAATTCAAGGACCATCTACCTCAGTGAAATTCTTAGGAGTCCAGTGGTGTGGGGCTTGTAGAGATATTCCTTCTAAGGTGAAAGGTAAATTATTGTACCTGGCCCCTCCCACTACTAAGAAAGAAGCACAGTGTTAATGGGTCTATTTGGATTCTGGAGGCAGCATATTCCTCACTTGGGTGTGTTACTTAGGCCCATTTACCAAGTAACTCGGAAAGCTGCTAGCTTTGTGTGGGGTCTGGAACAAGAGAAGGCTCTTCAACAGATCCAGGCTCCTGTGCAGGCTGCTCTACCACTTGGACCATATGATCCAGCAGACCCAATGGTATTTGAGGTGTCAGTGGCAGATAGAAATGCTGTTTGGAGCCTCTGGCAGGCTCCTGTAGGTGAATCACAGAAGAGACCTTTGGGATTTGGAGCATCTCTCCATCATCTGCAGACAACTATTCTCCCTTTGAAAAACAGCTCTTGACCTGCTATTGGGCCTTAGTGGAAACTGAACGTTTGACAATAGGACACCAAGTTGCCATGCGACCTGAACTGCCCATCATGAGCTTGGTGTTATCAGACCCTCCAAGTCATAAAGTAGGACGTGCACAGCAGCAATCTATTATCAGATGGAAGTGGTACATCCGTGATCGAGCCTGAGCAGGTCCTGAAGGCACAAGCAAGTTACATGAAGAAGTTGTTCAAATGCCTATGGTTTCTACTCCTGTAACAATGCCATCTGCTGCCAAGTGTGTGCCTATAGCCTCATGGGGTGTTCCCTACGATCGCCTGACTGAAGAAGAGAAGACTAGGACCTGGTTTACTGATGGCTCTGCATGTTATTCAGGCACCACCCAGAAGTGGACAGCTGCAGCATTACAACCCCTTCTGGGACAACCCTGAAAGATACAGGTGAAGGAAAATCTTCACATTGGGCAGAACTTTGGGCAGTACACATGGTATTATAGTTTGTTTGGAAGAAGAAATGGCCAGATGTCCGATTGTTCACTAACTCATGGGCTGTAGCCAATGGATTGGCTGGATGGTGAGGGACTTAGAAAGATCATAATTGGAAAATTGGTGAGAAAGACATCTGGGGAAGAAGTATGTGGCTAGATCTCTCCAAATGGGCAAAGGATGTGAAGATATTTGTGTCCTATGCAAATGCTCACCAAAAGGTGACTTCAGCCAAGGAGGAGTTCAATAATCAAGTGGAAAAGATAACCCGTTCTGTGGACAGATAGCCTCTTTCCTCAGTCATCCCTGTCATTGCTCAGTGGGCACATGAACAAAGTGGCCATAGTGGCCGAGATGGAGGTTATGCTTGGGCTCAACAACATGGGCTTCCACTCACCAAGGCTGACCTGGCTACAGCTGCTGCTGAATGTCAGATCTACCAGCAGCAGAGACCAACACTGAGCCCCAGATATGGCACCATTCCTCGAGGTGACCAGCCAGCAATCTGGTGGCAGGTTGACTACACTGGACCACCTCCTCCATGGAAAGGACAACGTTTTGTTCTTACTGGGGTAGATACTTATTCTGGTTATGGATTTGCCTTTCCTGCATGTAATGATTCTGCCAAAACCACCATCCATGGACTTACAGAATGCCATATTCATCGTCATGGTATTCCACACAATATTGCTTCTGACCAAGGAACTCATTTCACAGCCAGAGAAGTGCGACATTGGGCCCACGATCATGGAATTTACTGGTTTTACCATGTTCCCCATCATCCTGAAGCAGCTGGTCTGATAGAAAGATGGAATGGCCTTTTGAAGACACAGTTACAGCAAAAATTAGGTGGCAGCAGCATGGAGGGCTGGGGCAGAGTTCTTCAGGAGGCAGTATATGCTTTGAATCAGCATCCAATATATGGTACAGTTTCTCCCATAGCCAGGATCCATGGGTCCAGGAATCAAGGGGTGGAAAAGGGAATAGTTCCACTCACTATCACTCCTTGTGACCCTCTAGGAAAATTTTTGCTTCCTGTCCCCACAACTCTAGGTTCTGCTGGTCTAGAAGTTTTAGTTCCAGAGGGGGGAGTGTTCCTACCAGAAGCTACAATAAACATTTCATTGAACTGGAAGGTCAGACTTCCCCCTGGTCATTTTGGGCTTCTAATGCCCTTAAACCAACAGGCTAAGAAAGGAATAACAGTGTTAGGAGGGGTGATAGATCCAGATTACCATGGGGAAATTGGATTGCCTCTCCACATTGGAAGTAAGAAGGATTATGTCTGGAGTGCAGGAGATCCCTTAGGGAGTCCCTTAGTACTACCATGTCCTGTGATTAAAGTCAATGGGAATCTACAACAACCATCCAAAGACTGCCCCACCTGGGGATCCATCTCATATACATACAGTCACCAAACCCAGACACTACTGTAGATGCCAAGAAGTGCTTGCTGAAAAGAGCCTGATATAGCTGTCTCCGGAGAGGCTCTGCCAGAACCTGACAAATACAGAGTCAGATGCTCGCAGCCAACCATTGAACTGAGTGCAGTGTCCCCAAATGGAGGAGTTAGAGAAAGAACTGAAGCAGCTTTCAACCCCATAGGAAGAACAGTATCAACCAACCAGACCCCCCAGAGCTTCCATGGAATAAATCACCAACCAAGGAGTACACATGGCTCTGGCTACATATGTAGCAGAGGATGGCCTTGTTGGGCATCAATTGGAGGAGAGGCCCTTGGTTCTGTGACGGCTCAATGCCCCAGTGTAAGGGAATTTGAGGAAAGGGAGGCAGGAGTGGGTGGGTGGGTGGGGGAACACCCTCATAGAAGAAGGGGGAGGGGGAATGAGATAGGGAGTTTCGAGGGGGAATCCGGGAAAGGGGATAACATGGATAACATTTGAAATGTAAATAAAGAACATATCCTATAAAAAATATATCAAAAAAAAAGATAAGAAAAGAAAAAAAACAAACAAAAAAACAAAACAGGATACAGATCTAAATGGAGAATTCTCAAAAGAAAAAACCCAAATGTCTAAGAAACATCCCAAGAAATGTTTAAGACCCTTGGCCATCAGGGAAATGCAAATCAAAATTACTATGAAATTTCATCTTACACCTGTAAGATGTCTAAGATCAATCAAACAAGTGACAGCTCATGGTGGCAAGGATGTAGACAGAGGGGAACACTCCTCCATTGCTGGTGGTGCAATGGAGGAGGGCAACCTTGTACAGTTACTATGGAAATCAGTGTGATGGTTTCTTAGGAAGATGGAAATTGATCTATCGCAAGATCTAACTATACCACTCTTGGGCATATCCCCAAAGGATGCTTCACCCTGTCATACAGTTGTTATTCAACCATTTTCAATGCTACTCTACTCATAATGCTCAGAGATGGGAAACAATCTAGATGGCCCTCAACAGATGAATGAATTCCATTATCCAAACAAAATGTGGCACATCTACACAATGCAATATTCCTCAGCTTAATAAAATGTGATCAGGATATTCATGAACAAATGAATTGAAATAGAAAAAGCATCACCCTGAGTGAGGTAACCCAGATCCAGAAAGACAACTATGTTGTGTATTTGTTTGTATGTGGATATTAGCTGTTAAATCAATGATTACTAAGCTACAATCTGTAGAACCCCAGAGTTTAGGTATACAGTTAGGGACTGTGAGTTGGAGGGGGGTGGTGAGCAGATAGCTCTCCCAAGGAAAGGGAAAGAGGATAGTTATGGATGGATGGGGCGGGGGAGGCTGGAATAGGGAGAATTAAGTGGAGAGGGTAAAGGAAGAGAGGGAATACCTGTACACACACACACACACACACACACACACACACACACACACACACGATCTAAATTGCCAAACAAAGGGGAGACAGAGCCCCAACTGGCCATCTCTTGTCATCAAATGAAGTTTCCCGTACAGAGACTGGGTTACATCTAATTCAGGTGTTGGCCAGACAGATCCACCGGAACCACTGAACAATGCACTGCTGACAATAACACACAACTCCTTCAACATGGAGAAGCTGAGCTGTTGCCTTTAGAGTCTTCAGTCTAAGTGGTACGTTTTGGTTTTTTGTTCTGTTCTGTTCTGTTCGGTAAGAAAAGTAGTCTGCATGCTACCAAAAGGAGAAATATAAATGTCAATCCAGTTACAAACCCCATGATCTCCAATGGTGTCCCGCCTGCCTGCAATGGTGGCGCAAAGCCTGTGGGAGTAACTAGCCAATGTCTGATCTGACTGAAGGTTCACTCCACAGTACAGAACACATACCCCTCATTACTTGGGTGACCAAGAACCTGAACCTATAGACCACAGACCTAGTGAAAAACAAATATGACTGTTTTAAACAACAACAACAACAACACAACAACAACAACAAAAGCACCAAAATGACTCAATGACATTCTGCTATACTCCTAGATCAGCACCTGGAACACTCAGTCCTAAATGGAATGTCTCCATCACACCCTCCCCTCGGAGCTCAGGGAATCCTGTGGAAGATGAGGCATAAAGATTTTGTCTGTCTGTCTGTCTGTCTGTCTCTAATATATACACATATTAGTTACAGCTTCCGTTTAGTGATTTTAATGAGATTCTTGTGTTTGTGTATGAGTGAGTCTCTGCATTTATAATCGTTTCTTGAGCTTCTCCTCGTCTTCTTTTCCTTCTGTTTGTTTTCTCCCATTCCAATGTATTTGTTTTATATTTTATTTTATTATTATCACTTAGAAACCTGTTTGTTCTCTAATGAGAGATATAAAGAGGAGTGGTTCCAGATGGGAGTGGAGGTGAGAAGGAACTGGGAAGAATAGAGAATGGGAGAAAAAACCATAATCGAAAATATATAACATGAGAAAAAAAGCTATTTGCAGTAAAAGGAGAAATAAAGATCATTGTTGAAATGGCCAATCTCACATTTTTGAGTTCTTATTATTCTCTGGGGTCTTTGCCACGCACCTTGTATGCGCTGACTCTTGCAAACTTCCACCAATTGCCTTTGACAGATAAGGAAACCCAGAGGAAGAGAGTTGAGTCCCTTGCCTGAAGTCATTCTACTTGCAGCTAAGAATGAAGGTCAGGTGTGACATGTGCCTATGAGCAGTCAGACAAATGTCACATGCATGGATTTGAGACTTGCATTAAAGAGGCGCTGTAATTTGCCGGTGTTTGGAGCAGAATGCATGAACACAGGAGGCTGTTCTGCTGCTCAGCTTTTCTCCAGTTTCTGTTTAGACTCAGGTCAGGTAGCTTGAGAAATTTCAAGAAATCACTTTAATTATCAAAATTTGGAGCCACAAAACTACTTTTGCTAAGAAAATTTTGGCCAAAATCTAATTCTATTATCTCTATTTAAAAAACAAAGAACAACAACAACAAAAACAATCTATAATAATACAATCCTAGTCTTCTATGGTGGAAAAGTGAGGAAATAAAAGATGGAATGAGAAGTAACCTCAAACTAAATCCCATCTATATACCATAATTATGTCAACATTATCTTTGCTTTCAGTTAAAGAAGAACAATCAGATACTATGCTCTACTGTGAACCTGCACTATTTCATAAGTCTGACTATTACCTAGGAAGAAAGTATAGCTGTGGGGTATCACTTTGCAGATTTATAAGCATCAATTAAAGAATTCAGAAAAGTTTCCCAAGGAGAAGTTATAAATTGGAATGAGAGAACTTGAATAAAAACGCTGGTCCCATGTTCCAAACTCTACTGCTCCTTAGAGATACTCCTGGAGGTTATTTCATGGGAAATATATGAGCTCAGTAGATTTAACCAGGACAACAGCTGTAACCACTGGTGATCACCTTCAGATTCATGGGTCTAGTTTCACTTTTATAGCTGCAGATTTGTAGTAAGTATTCTTCCCATTCAGTTTCCATAAACCCATCTATCTACTGCTTCATCAGACACTCGGGACACTTCTGTTCCTTGTGCCATTTTAAAAATGGGTTTAATTTTTCAGCAGATAATTTATGAATACCTGCTCAAACAAGGCATTGCTAGTCACTCTGAGGAATATACAGTCAATGAAGCTGAGGCCACCTGTGGAGATAAAAACTTATGTGCATTTGGTCAGTGACAATTTGAAAATGACTCTATAGGATCTTACACAACAAATTCATGAGCCATCGGAGAAAGCACGCCAAGAGTATACAGGCAAGAAAAATTTCCATAGAAGGGAATAAAAGAAGGTTCAATGTCAGAGGTCATCTATCAGATGACCTCTGAGTGACTCACACAACTCACCAGGGAAGAACAGAGACACTTGGGAAAAGAAAGTCACAGCAAATGGGTAGAATCTTGGTGTCTAGAGGCTGACTTGCATGGTGGATGTCAATGAGTACATTTCTGAAATATCCAAAAGATACCTACCATTTGGGCAACAGTAGAAGAGTAGTTAAAATCTCCAACACAGGGAAATTTAGACAGATGTGCCCCGTTTCCATCTCTCTAATGGAAATGACCTAGGGACTGAGTGGGTACCACCATTATTTTACAATTACTTCTATTGTATGTGTACAAGTGTTTTATTTTCATATATCTATGTGCACCATGTATGTGCCTCATGTTCATAGAGGGCAGAGCAGGGCATTGAATCCCCTGGAACTGGAATTACAGATGGTTATGAGCTGATATGTGGGTACTGGGAACTGAACCGGGCTTCTCTGTAGGGACAGCAAGTGATTTTAACTGCTGAGTCATCTCTTCAGCCCAGAATGCCACCGTGATGTTAAGAACTGCTTAAAAATGAACCACTGAGGTTGCCCATTATTGTACCTCTGTTCTGACCAACTGAATGTTCGTTAACACCAGCTCCCATGCAACCTCCTCCTGACGAGTAGAGAAAACCTATGCTGAGACTAAGGGGTGTGAGAAGGGAGATGTTTGGACTTCAGTCTCCTCCATCGTCACTTTTTCACCTACTTCTAGATCCACTTTATTCTCCATTTGTTCAGTAAATAGAATATTTTTCAACTAAAATATCTGAACGGTCTGAAGCTCTAGAGAAGTAGTTCTCAACCTGTGGACTGCAAACTCTTGGTGATGGGGGAGTGTCGAAAGACTTTCACAGGGGTCGCCTAAGACCATCAGAAAACACAGATATTTACATTATGATTCATTACAGTAGCAAAATTACAGTTATGGAGTAGCAACAAAAATAATTTTATAGTGGGGGGGGTCACCGCAACATGAGGAACTGTATTAGAGGGTAGCAGCATTAGGAAGGTTGAGAACTGCTCTAGAGAGAGAAATTTGGTAAGGGGTCAGTTGTATACAGGCACTCTGCAGTCTGTTATGGTGCTCTGTGGAGCTGTGGGAGACAAGGAATAGAAGAGAAAAGAACTCAAGCCTTGAGTTTCTTCATAGGGTAGAGAAGTTGAGCTAAGAGGACAAATGTGTGTTGTACTTTATTAAAGGCAGGAGCAGTGCTAGGAGAGCAACAGTGGTGGCGTGGTAAATGGAAGACTTGGGGCAGTGATGCTACTGTAGAGTCTCAGGATCTCCCAAGATTAGGATGTCTAAACAAGTTATAAACATCACCCAGACAGAAAGACCATCTTCCTCAGGAGTTACCAGAATGGACTGCAGGGGAGGAGGCGTGGCCATCACTCCATTTGATGCCTGCACATGCTGTGAGATTTTCAACAAGGATGCTACCCCAGGATGAGAATAAGCACAGAACTCACGTGTTAGACCCCAGGCAAATTGTTTTGCTTTTGTGATTTCCTGTTTAGATTGATAGGAAAATATCATCCAAAGCACGGAGGCGTTCTCACTGTATGGAACCCTGGTGTCTCACTGTGTACAGTCTTCTAAAGGCAAGATCTGAACACAAACATGGGTACAGGAGTAGGATGGGAAGGAGCTGCTAAGAGGGGAGTTAAGCAAGAGTTAGAGGGAGAAGAGAGGAAGGGTAAGGGAGGGGATGGGGTAGGGGAGGGGAGGAGAGGGGAGGGGAGGGGAGGGGAGGGGGGAGGAGAGAGGGGAGGGGAGAGGAGGAGAAGGGAAGGGAGGGGAGGGGAGGGGAGAGGAGAGTGTGGCAATCACAGTACACTCTGTACATGTATACAATTGTTAAAGAAGTTGAAGAGAAGATGCCACTGTGTCATGATATGGTACTACATGGAACCTCTGTCCTTCCCTACACCTTCAGCCAAGGGTATAGAGGGAGAGGGCAGGGGATGCTGTGCCTCCTCCTAGGTTCGGCACTTGAAGCTGAGAGCCTTTCTGGTGATGGCCCCACCTTTCTACAGTTTCCTGTCTTCCCAGGCTTAGCAAGCACCCTTACTCAGGAGACATAGCTGTCTGACCAGCCCTAAATCAGCCCTGATCATACCCCAGGAGAAGGATTCCTTCATTAGACTTTCTGGGAAATTCAAGCTCACTGCCTTTTGCCCCCATTTTTGGTCTCTACAGGGCTTGTGGTGAAAGTCTGAGAGGGGAGGAACATCCTCTGAAGGATTCCTGTAAGTGCCGTCAGGCAGGGTGTCATGATTAGTGTCTGCTTTTGTTTATTAAACATGCTTTTAATCACGTTTATTTGCAGTGATGTGTGTGAGTGTGTGTGCACTGTTTTACACTGCGTGTTAGGGTTTGGAGGTCAAAAGACAACCTGCAGAAGTAGGTTCTCTCCTTCTGTCACGTGGGTTCCAGGGATTCAACTCAGGTCATCAGCCTTGCAGCAGACACATTTATCTACGTATCTGCAGAACCATCTCACTGGCCCCTAGGCTTGTTTTCCAAGTTTACTTCTCCCTGGCACATCAGTTCTACAAAATGAAGTACTGGCTTCTTACCTATAAGTTCTAAGAGTTTTTTTTTTTTTTTTTTTTGGTTGTTGTTTTGTTTTGTTCAACAAATATTTTTGAGTAACTACTATGTCTCTGACTTGCTTTTTTAGATTTCATTTTATCAATTAACTTTATGTTTCTGAATTTTTAAACATGTATAAAATACTTCTAAAGACTCTTAGATTTTAAAGATGAAATTCTTATAACACAGTTTGCCATTTTGAAGTGCACAGTTCAGTAGCATCATTCACCGTGATGGGTATCACCCCTACCTATAAAAGCATGCTTTTGTCACCCTAGCAAGATGTGACATTTAGGGAGGAGGCACTGTTCTAGAAGTGCTCAGTGGAGAATTTGTTTCTCAGAGGTCAGAAGTAAGCCAACTAAGTTGTAAATTATGTTACGGGACCATGGGATAAATGCTTCAGTTAGCTTTGGGGGCTGCATGTCTGACTGGGTTAAGGGAGGAAGTGGGGGAAATCAGACACTTGGGTCTTAACAGATACGAAGAAAGAGACTTGGCAGGAAACTGTGGGTTCCAGGATGGGACATTTTAGGTTTGAGATACCAGTTAACTATCCAGGAGTGGTAGCAGGAGGCAGCTAGCTGCAGGACGAGCCGAAGCACGTCGCTAAAGACAGACACACAGAGGCCTCAGCACTTAGGTGGTATCTGGAGCCACGGGATAGAATGAAATCATAGAAATCGAGTTCGGATGAAGAGCCAACCTCCCAGGGCCTGTCCTTAGCATGTCAGCATTTAAGAGGCGAATAGTAAAGACAGTTTGGCATCAGAAGAAAAGCATCAGAGAAGTCTTTGCTCCACAAACTGTTAGTCTTACAGTGGTATGGCTCTGAGATCTCAGCTGACGCTTCTGGTAACTTATAGGTGCTCAGATTTTTAACAACTAGAAATGTAATAGAAAAGTATAAGTCTCCTCTTAGTGTGTGTGTGTGTGTGTGTGTGTGTGTGTGTGTAGTTGGCACATGTGGTGAGTGTATGCATTTGTAAAATGTATGTGTGTGTGCATCTATGTATGTCTATGGTGTTGGTATGTGTGTAAGTGTGTTATGTATGTGTGGTGTTGGTATGCATGTGTATGTGTGTACCGTGTGTGTGTGGTGTGGGGGGGTTATCAATGTTTGTGGTGTGAATCTTTGTGTGCACGTGTGTGTATGTGTGGTATTGGTGTGCTGTTTTGTTTGAATGTGATGAGTGCACTTGTTGGTGTGTATGTGCCTGTGTGCGTGTAGGCACACCGGCATGGCATGTGAAGGCCACAGGCAGACATCATTGTCTGCTTGCTGTCTTTCTTTTTCGAGGCATGAACTGTGACTGAAGCTGCAGCTCATCGATTTTCAAAGGCTGGCTGGCTGACAACTCCTCAGATCCTCCTGACTCTGCTCTCCCCCACACAGGAGAATTACAGGCACCTGCCACAATACCTGGCTTCTCCCAGAGCTTCTCTGGATCCAAACTCAGGCTCTCATGCTTGTGAGGCAGGCACTTCCTGACTGAGCCCATAGCTCTCTTTTATTATGCATCTCCCCCTCCCCAACCAAAACCTGAGTTGCAATTGTCCCTACACAGCCGTCTGGTTCAGGCCCATCAGTGGGCTGATTGAGGACAAAGACATGCGAGTTAGAAGGTTGATCATTACGTCAGGCTCTCGGCGACTATAAGCGGAACAAATGACAGGAGGGGATAAAATCGCTTATTTTAGACGTTTTCTGAATCAAAGCAGCAGCTACACGAGCAGAGCATGGCCCAGGACGCGTAATGACGGGCCGCTATTATGACTGGAATGTAAAGTGTAATAGGATTTTCAGAAAACAATTTAGGGAAAGTGACAATCTTGCTTATTTAAATGCTGTGTGACATTCAGCATTACTCCTCCAGGTAAATCATAAAATTGGTAAAAATGACTTCCAGAGATATTGTTGAATATGCGGAACACATGTAATGCATTTATCTGTTGACTAACCCTCAGGTGTGTGGAAACGGTATTGTTTCCCAGGAATCAAAGGCGGCTTTCGCTGAGCCATTGCTGAAATGTGAGGTTCTAGGCTTTGTCTCCTTCCCGCGAGCTTGTACAGGGCTTCTACTTTGGGCATTCCTTATTGTTCCTATATGGATATGTAGACTGTGTAATAATTTCAATTTTCACTGTCGTTAATCATGATCAAGTTTCAAGTTCACAAAAAAGTGCTTGCTTGTCTATATATTTTAAAGCTTGCCAAGATAATAAGTTGTTATTTCCCCTCTAACTTTGAATGTAATACAGTACAAAGTGAAAACCTCCAGTGTAGGAAAAGAGATAACATGAAAAAGAAATCCAGCCACAAATATTCAGAGTTACTAGAACAGTCTCCCCTGATCTCTCTTTGCTTAGCAGACACAAGTCATTTTATAGAAATCAACACACATGCTGCCTTCTTGTGGTCTTACATTCGGCACATAGCATTGATGTATTTTGATATCAACAAATATGTAGACGTGTGTTAATTTTAATGCTTAGTTATGGTCTTTTGCATGGACAATATTATTGATTGGTTGACTGCGCGAGGGAGCGGATTTTACCATGTAGCTCTGGTGGGCCAAGAATTGGCTTCAGAGGGCAGGCTGCCTGTGAACAGGGCCATTTTAATCCAATCGCATACTGATGGACTTTGAGCTGTGATAGTTTTTTCTTCTTACATCAGTTCATATACCACATCATCAATGTGTTTTAAATACATTTTATATTTAATTCAATTTCATTGAGAACTATTCTTAATATCTACTGAGTATAAGTTCAATAAACTTAAATGACTGGGCAAAGATCCCAGATACTTTAAATAGTAATAAATTGCCAACATGCTCCACAAACATATGACATTTCCACCCAACAATATTTAGTGTAAAGTCTTCTCTAACTGGACTAAGCAATTATTTTTACATTGGGGATTCTCATAGCACAGGTGCTGTCTCCTTACTATAAGGGGTCTGTTTCAGCCACCTTCAGGTTGGTTGCTGGGACATCCCTTTCTAGTTGACTGCAATTGAAACTACACATATTAAACTGAAAAACAGTGGGGCCACCAAACAGTTCAGAAAGTATCAAAATGGGTATTGATGTGCAAAACTATTAGTTTTTCTTTTCTTAATCTGTTTTGGGAATGTTTGTCTATTGATATCTGTGCTATATTTTTCACAGTGTTATTTAATTCCTTTGTTTTCTATAATTGATCCAACCTAAAAAAAAAATCTACGGGTAATCTTTGCTATTTCCTCCAGACATGGTTCTTCCATTGGGTGTCCTGCTAAGAACAAGGTTCTACAATTATAAATATTATGAATGCACAAACTCTGAAAACAAATGCCACTGGATATATACATATACTACTATCAATGGACATTAATTATTTACAGCTTCAATAATGGACTTCCCTCTGTCACCAGAGTTTAAGGGTGTGAGCTTTGAACTGTTTGTTATTGTGGGTATATGGCTTCCCTTGCATTTGCAGGGTAAGGAGGGCACTGTTGACATGGTTCAAAGCAGGATGATATTTTTCATACACTGAGCTATTGCCCATCAAGATTAGTGCTTCTATTTCTCTCTTCAAGCCATTCTATCCTGTGAAGACCAGCTTCCTTTTCCTAATTTGTAATTGGAAACCCAAGATCGGGAATGAACTTCAATGGAGTCCTCTGTCATGATGCCTAGCTTTAGAAATCACAACACCCGACTGTTCCCACAAACTCTGCCTATCTATCGCAAGGCACACAATTCCAATCCATCACGCTGTCAGACTAATGTTGTGGCCATGCAGGAGGGATTCATGCCACTGCCCTACTCAACAACCGTCTGCTTGTCCCAGTCTGTAGATTTGGGAACAAATGACAGATTAGAGAGAGCCTAGAAGACCAAGTCTGTGGGATTTGATGACCAAGTTTTCATATAACTCCTTATAATCCTAACAAGACTAAATGAAAAAAAAAACCGTTAAAATAAACCTTCCTCAGGAATGAGAGTATAAGGTACAGGCATACAGCCCTGTGATTGTGAGTGTTATAACCAGAGTACATAAACACCTGCACAGATGAATGAAGGTTAGGTCTCTCAGTTAACCACAACAGACCCAATGCACTGTGGTTTTCAGCAGGGACTATGAAAGTTCAGTTAAATCTCCAGTAAGGAAGTGAGATGTGGATACTGGACACATACACACACACACAGACACACACACAGACACACACAGACACACACACAGACACACACACAGACACACATACACACAGACACACACACAGACACACACACAGACACACATACACACAGACACACACAGACAGACACACACACACAGACACACACACAGACACACATACACACAGACACACACAGACAGACACACACACACAGACACACACACAGACACACACAGACATACACACACAGACACACACACAGACACACACACAGATACACACACACACAGACACACACAAACACAGACACACACACAGACACACACAGACACACAGACACACACAGATACACACACACACACACACACACACACACACACACACACACACACACACACACACACACTCTCACACGGGAATCCTGGAGCATTTTCTTCAGCTAGAGAAATGAGCTTAATCGTAAACCTCAGGAATTGATCAGTTTCTGACCAACTCCCTCACTTAATACTGTGGCCTCTCACATTGACCAAAGCTGGGACTCCCAGTATCCAACAACAAGAAGAACAACAATAATAGCAACAACAAGGCCAAAACATTTTTAAAAATAAAAAAAATAATTCTTGGTGTCCTGAAAAAATGTATTATTTGAAAGTATTAAGTTCATTCAACAAAATAAATATGTACTTCGAAATATAAACATTACAAATTATTAAGGATATTTTTACCTGTCATCTTATGAAGATTAAAAATATTTAAGGAGACTCCTGAAAAATGTATTATTTGAAAGTATTAAGTTCATTTAACAAAAATAAATATGTACTTCAAAATACAGACATTACAAATTATTAAGGATATTTTTACCTGTCATCTTATGAAGATTAAAAATATTTAAGGAGAGTGAGTCATTTGAAAGGTCTCATGTTTTCAGTCTATGACGAACTCATTAGACCTATAATATTTCTCATTATATCATAAAGAATTAACATTAGGTGGAAACATTTATATAATTAATTTAAATTCTCAAAAATATCTTGTCAACATAGCATCTATGATCCATGAGGATCTTTACTGCAATAATTAGAGAGTGGGATTAATCATTTTTTTGGGGTACATTATGGATAGTGGTAGCTAAAATAAACTAATCAGATAAAAATAATATGGAGTCTATTACACAGAATTATAAAATCATGAATTTAAAGATTGCACTGAGTAGTTTATATAAGTCAAATGAACACAGGTGGCACTTGCTGATTCCTGGCATCTAGTGGTATGTGGAGCTAGTGGGGAGGGGGATAAAGAAGCAGAAGTGTAGAGGGAAGAATCCTAA
The DNA here is from genome assembly GCA_028551405.1 of Uromys caudimaculatus. Lineage (NCBI taxonomy): Eukaryota > Metazoa > Chordata > Mammalia > Rodentia > Muridae > Uromys > Uromys caudimaculatus. The sequence goes on from CM052716.1 coordinate 8,171,745, forward strand.
GAGGTGGCCCCGTATTCATGTTGGGTTGATAGTGGTGGAGAAAAGAAATGGGATCTCTGGGTCCTGTTTCCATTCTTACAGTGGTGTGAAGGCATCTCCAGAAGTGACTGGATATAACTACCCATAACGACTGACAGAGCAGGTGAGGCCTTGCCATGTATTCCGAGGTAGACAGAAGAGCATTCCCCAAACACGGGCACACTTACAATGGGCAAAACCTTTCTTAGCAAGCTCGAGAGTGGCCACAGCAGTGGTTATTAGATGAGGACCACATTGAGATGTAGTCAGGAAGCCTAGGGGGGAAACTGGAGTAGAGTCTCCACCGGATTGATCCAAGGATGGTCCATTGGTAATACGTCATTTCCAATGCCCTTAAAGAAGTTGTGTATGTATGTTCATGAGAGAGATAAAAATCAAATATCTGCAGTTGACCTAACATGGGATTTGATCTACTAATCCTGATCAGAGGAATGTCATTAAGAATGCCTCAGCAAAGCAGAGGTAAGCCTGGGTGACCAAGAGCCTGACACATGAAGACAGAAGTCCATACAACGGCCCCACTCTTCTGACAACATATATTCATGTTATGACTTATAGTACACAAAATGATGGTGTTAAATTGAACTGGGCCAAGAAGGACCACAACATTTAATCACTCGAAGCTGGAGATAATGTAATAGTTGGTGCACAAGAAAGACAAATTTGATAAGCTCTTAAAATTGTTAGAAAACTCCATGTCTTGGTCATGTTTTACAGAATATAGAACTTTGCTAGCTCATAATTGGAAAAATATTTATTTAAAATTAACTAAGATAACAATTCATACTTTATAGTTATTAATTATAAGACTGGCATGTATAGAAATAATTAGATCATTCCTTGTAACTTTATTACATTAGTCTTTAGATGCTACCTTTTTTTTTCAGTGTGGGGATATTTTAAAGATAAGAGATGTGTACATTTATTCTTAAAGGTAAAACAGTAATTTATTATGTTTTCCAGTACAAGACTACTGTTTATAATATAGACCATCTTTGAAGTATACAGATTCATCTGTATATAATGCTGGCACCTGCAACATACGCAATTTAAATTATTTCACAAAGTGATAGTCTCTTATATTAAATATGTTCTTTAAAACTATATGCTAGCTAGCTTCTATTCTTGCCAGAGGGTTTCAGACCCGAGAACATGTCTAATTTACACCATTATAAAGAGTCTCTAGCATCTTAAAAATGTACATATTTTTCTTGGAGACTAGATTTGTACTCCAAAATGATTTTTTTTGGTAAACAAGAAGGAACAGATGGCATTAGTTTGGAAATAATGACATTAATTGTTAAAATGTCTCTTCTACACAACATGGGGATTGTAGTGATAATTCACTTCTCATTTTCTTTGAATATCAATCTAGTGGTTCTGCTTTGTGAGAAATTTCTTGCATTATTTACCAAGTCTTTGCTATTAGCAAAGCAAATCGGGCATATGGTCTTAACATGTAAGAGTTTTTTAGAAGTAGATTTTTAAGTTAATATTTAAAGCATTATAGGAAAATTTTTTTATTGTTGATTAGCTGAGACCCTATCACTCAGTGGGCAGCCCTCAAATACAGAGAGGCCTACAATAGAACTAAGCCTTTTCTCCAAAAACTAGAACATAGTAGTAGCTATTAGCTAACCATTTTAAGATATAGTGAGACAGCTTAAGGAGAACACTGGAGTAGAGTCTCCATCAGATTGATCTAAAGGTAGTAGTGCTTCTTGGGTCAGAGTCTGTATCTCCTTCCCTCTGACACCATAACCAAATGCTTCATGGTGCCCACTGTCCAGCACCTTGAGATCCAAATGAAACTTGCTCCCTAGGCTAGAAGCCGTATCTCCTACCCTCAGCCACCCTAACTCTCAGTGTTGCTCATTTTTAAATATTACCTAATAAAAGTATGAGGACTTTGTTCCTCACATATACAATTTCAGCATCATGATGCTTATGCAACTGCGTGTTCTGTTCATGTCCCATCAGTAAAGGACACAGGACAGAGAGGGACCTTATGTGACCTGAAGGATGGGGTTAGTAACAACCAGCCCTTTTATGTTTTTGAGCAGGGCATTAGTGGAGCAAAACTCTCTGGGCCTGTCACTTCCTGGAAAACACTGAAAACCTGGTCCAAATCTGTAGACAGCCTAACAAATGCATGCTCTTGTAGTGACCCAGCCTGGCAATGTGTGTGAGCCAGAATGCCTCTGTCCACTGATGAGATCAGACAGTACCCGTCTCTCCAGGCAGCCTGAGACACAGGGCTGACAGAATCCACTACAGGTTAACCATATTCCTAATCTGACAACCTCAACACAAAATGTTTCTAAATAGGAAGGTTTTGAGGGTTGGCACAAGGTTTGGGTGGAAAATTAGACACCTGAGTTTATGTGCCAGGTTGTAATAAAAATGCAGGAGCATCACATGGTTTATGGAGTGTCACCAAGAAAAACATTAGGCCCACCTCCCAGGTACAAAATTATTTAAAGGTGTATACCATTATCTTCAGACACTGTGACTGAGGCGGGTATAAGGCAACAGTGACTCCATGCTTCGACTGGGTCTCGTTTTGAAGATAATTCATAATGCGTACTGCACAATGCATTCTTAAATATGAGGAAGAAACAATTAAAGGCGCTATTGTTTCCACACATCTCATATAATTGATCATCAACCTGCAGTGTGTGTCCACACAGGAGATTCTGGGCAGGAAAAAAACGTGGAGAATTGAGACCTGATTAGACTGGTCAAGTGGACTAGGGGAGTCCTGACTGATGGAGCAGAAAATCTCCTAGGAGGGAAACTGATCCAAACAGAAACCAGCTACTAGGTTTTAGGAAGAGAATGCAGTCCTGGCTGTGGGGTATGGGTTTGAAAGACTAGAACAGAGTCTTCCCCAGCCCAGCAAGGAGAGCATTATCCCATCTCCGGGGAAAAGGCAGAGAGAAATCGTTTCCTTCATGCCTGGGGCCTTGGGAACACTCTTCAGGGATTTCTATAAACCATAATGTAAGGGGCAGCAAGCCATTCTTTCTGGGTCACATAACAGCTTGCAGGTACAGCTCTCTGGGGGCTTGAGGCTGATACCCACGGGGTACTCTGCCTGTAGAACAGCCAATAAGACTGTAGCAATCAGCAGAGCAGCAATGCACAGTGCCCCAGGGAGTAGTGAGGAGGAACAGACTGCAGATCTCTAGGAGCATTGCAGAGGACCTGCTAGGCCTGGCGTACAAAACTGATGTAGAAATAAAGACAGAAGACTTGGGAGAGAAGTCCTTCAAATACAGAACTTCATCTAAAGAGGCTTACAAATGCATGATAAACCCAAGGTCATCCTGACCGGTGTGTGTGTGTGTGTGTGTGTGTGTGTGTGTGTGTGTGTGTGTGTGTGTTGGTGTTGGTGTGCACAGCTGTGTATACACAACTGGATATGTGTTTGCATGCCTAACATGCATGTCTGAGCATGCCTATATTGCACATGCATGATTAAATGCCCATGTATGTGCATACCTGTGTGTGCACACATGTTCAAAGCCAGTGAATCACTGTCTTGGAGTTGATGTATGGAAGATAATTGCTGGATATATTATATATTAGAATTTCATATACATTTAACATCATTTTCTGCCTCTCATTGTCTCTCTAAGTACTTTCATGTTGTCTTCTGCTCCACATCCTCTCAATTTCATGGCCCATAATTCTTCCCTTATTGTTACACACACACACACACACACACACACACACACACACACACACACACACATCTCTAAATACAACCTGCTGAGTCCCTTCATTATTGTTCTGATGCATATGTGTTTAGAAGTGGCCCTGCTGGACTAGGTAACTTATGAGACAACTTGTCCTTGTAGAAGACTTGATTTCTCTTTGTTTTGCTCAGGGGATATGGTCTAACCTCAACTTCTCTCCTCTCTCGTCCATGTCTAGGGGGCTTCATTTTACCACAACCCTCAGATGCCTCACAGCTCGTTCCTATAGGTGGCTGTGCTCACTTCCTGTTCTCAACTCCTAGCATCAGTGTCCTCTCCAGGCTTTAGTAGCATTGTCTCTGAAGAAAGCACATAGAAAAAGCAACTAGCTAAGGGTTTACCTATCTTGTTGATTTTCCCAAGTTTCACTTCACAGCAACCATTGGACTGAGCGTGAGGTCCCAGATGGAGGAGTTGGAGAAGGGACTGAAGGAGCTGAGGGATTTTGCAGCCCCATGGAGGGAGCAACAGTGTCAACTGGCCTGACCCCACCGGTCTCCTGGAGGCTGGACCACCAACCAAAGAATACACACGGAGGGATCCATGTTTCGGACCACATATGTGGCAGAGGAGGGCCTTGTTGGCCATCAGGGGGAGGAGAGGCCCTTGGGCCTTAGGGTGTTAGAGGCCCCAGTAAAGGGGAATGTCAAGGTGGGAAGAAGGGAGTGGGTGGGCAGGTGGGTGGGTGGGGGAATTCCCTCATAGAGGCGGGGAGGGGGGGAGAGGATAGGGGGTTTCCAAAGTGGAGACCTGGAAAGGGGGAAATATTGGAAATGTAAATAAAGTATCAAACAATTAAAATTTAAAAAAGAAAGAAAGAAAGAAAAAGCAACTCAGGAGAGCTAAGTGGGGAGAGGGAGTTGCGAGGGTAGCTATGAGGTGGGGTACCTATAAATTCCATGTCACACACATTTATGGTGGCCTACTCATTTTGTATTTGAAAGGTGTTTGCATAGAGTTGGCTGTTACCACAGCAAACACTGTCTCCTCAAATATAAATAACATGCAGCCCTAAATGGATGCTAGCTACTTGGAGATGGTGAGGGAAACTCTCTGAAGGCAAAAAGACCTTTAATATTTGGAGGCTGCATTAGCTTAATTTTCTTTTGCTGTGATAAAATTCCATAACTAAAGCAGTGCATTTGGTCCCAGAGAGAGGGGTCCCTTGTGGTGGAAGGCACAGCACCAAGCAGCCAAGCATACACTTCCTCCAGGAAGGTCAGTCCTTCTAAATCTCCCAAACAGTTCCAACAACCAGGAACAAACTGTTCAAATCCCTAATCCTATGGGCAACATTTCTCATTCAAACCACCAGTGAGGTTGATTGGCAAACAGGAGACTATTCCTTCCTGTGTATTGTTTGGCTTGATGAAGCTTTGTGTTTGCTGTGGAGTGGTTCCTCTTCAGAAACCACACAGTTTTCCCTTTTCCATCACATTTTTGTCAGATTCAACTTATAAATAACATGGCATCCTCCATGTGAAGTTTTTTCCCGTGACAACAAAGCTTCACATCTGTGGTTACACACTCCAATAACTAAGTTAATAGCAAAAACAGTTTTGCAGAAAGTTATTACATTGATTAACTGCTCACAGAGTCTAAATGATCCACACTCATCTCAGAAGCACAAATAAATGTTAAATCCAAATCCCTACTTCCTGTGAGTATAAGAAAGAATCTGGCGTCTCCTGAAGGCTACACGGAGAGTAAGATGTGCAAAAATCATTCTGCCATAAACATTCTTTAAGAAGGGTGGACGTGATTAGCTGTATGTGGTAATTACACAACACAGAAAACACACCTGGGGTCAAGGCCAATAACTAAGACAAAGAGAGAAAAGCATTTCACACTCAACAGTTACCTGGGAAAGCATCACTGCAGCTGAGGACTCCTTATGTGTGCACACCTGTGTGTAGACAGCTGTTTATGCATGCCTGTGTGTACAAGCCACTGGACTCCTGTCTTGGAGGAGATGGTGTCCAGGAGATTCTAAAATGCTATCACTTTAACTCCAAACCCTCTCAGTTGTCTGCTTTTTTTTTCTTACTTTCTCATTCTTTCTTCTCAGGGCCCTGAGAATGCTTAGCACCAAATGTCTGCTGCATTAAGGTTATAGAATTATTGAACCAGTAAAACACTTAAACAAAATGAAAGCAACAAAACAACAAGAACAAGAACAACAACAAAAGAACCCATCATGAGTACCAGCAAACTGCTAATTGTCACGTCCAGGATCCTTTTTTATTAATGTTTATGTGTGGTGATTTGTATTTCGAAGCCTTACACATCAGGGTTCTTATTGTGTCTCATTAACCACCACAGGAAGGTTCTAAATCCCATGAAAAGGAGACAGGGTACTTCCTTACCATCTAAAACCATCGTGCATGTGCCTATCAGCTCTGCACAGGAACTGGGAAGGAGCCTTGTCAGTGCAACTCTGACACTGTTCAATACAGGACACCTTACTGGAGTGCAGGCTCACTTCTGCTTTGATTTCAGCAACTGCCCAGTTAATCCTTGGACATCGTATGGGTGTGTGAACAGAGCTGGTACACCACTTGAAAATAAAACTGAACTCTGCAATTAAAATCCATTTTGCTGAAAAAAAAAAAAAAAAGATCATAGACTAAAGTCAAGTAACATGTAGGCCAAGTGTGTATTTGTGTGAAGTGGGTCAGGAAGCACACTGTCTTTTTGTCTCTCCTTCCATGCAGAAGTACACAGAGATGAGACTGGTAGTGGGCACATATTGAAGAGGAGAAAAGGCCAGGCTGAAACATGTAGCATTAGGCCTCAATCAAAGGAACTGACAGTGTCAGGCATGGAGAAGGTTCCTGTTCAGTGGGAATGTGTGTATATTTGTGAGTGTGTGCAAGTTTGCACACATTTACCAAGACAAGTAAAGATTCTTGCCAAAGTAGTTCCTGGGGGTTGGTAGCGGCAACCTTCTTGACTCTTGGTTTCCTTTTCTACTATGACTACCTTGAGGTCAAGTTCTTGTCTTTAAATCTTGTTCCATAAATTGCTTTCTTTGTGAAAACCTTTTGATTTTTTTCTACTGGAGATTAGGTCAGGGATACACTTCTTTCTGTGGGCACTGGGAAGCTATAAGCACTGTTAAAACATTGTTAACGTCTATTAAAATGAAAACATGTTAAATTATCATTGTTAGTGAGATGAATTCTATTAAGTATGTAGGTTTGCTCATTTTCCTACAAATAAATAAAAACATTGAGAGAGTGGCAATTTGACTTCCTAATTATCAGCTGTTGGACTCTCTTGCTATCTATGGTACAAAAAAAAAAAAAAAAAAAAAAAAAAGACTCAGTCTAACATCAGGCAGACTGCCCTTAGCACCAGTCATCTGGAACATTCTGCAGATTCCCTGAGACAGCAATGCAAAGATCGCTCTGACTTCCCTAGCTCCTGATAGTACAATTACTGCCAGGAGGGTAATATGAACAGTCAGAACTAGCCTTACCCAATCACACATTTTGGTGAGTCATTTTTACTTTGGCCATAGGAGGAGTACTTCCCTTAATTATCACTGTTAGTAAAATTATGACTGCTTTGTAAGCCTTCATGACTATGATTGGTCCAGAATCAAAGGTTGTCCAAACAATAGCTGTGACTGGTGGAAATACTCCTTATCCAGGTCTATAGCAAGCTGCTTAATTTCCTCCATGAACTGGTGGAGAGACACTGTCTTGTTACCTTCCATGTGTTGTCATTTCTAATAAAGGTTTATCTCGAGTGGTCTTGAGTTGAAGGAGCGCCCGATTCAATTCAGTGCAGGCACCAGCTTGATCTTAGAGGAGTTGTGCATTCCTCCCTACAGCCTGACAGCTGAAGATCCTGGGGTGCTACCTGAACTTGAGGTGATGACCTTCTAATATTATTTCCTACAACATCAGTGACTTCTAAACACCCCAAAATGTTTACCTGGGCTCCCCACAGCTACTCTTAACAGTTGAAAGGTCCAAGGGCTTCAGGGTGTTCATCAGTTAGGCACCCATTTCTGGTACTCAGCACTGGGCTCTGGAACAGCCCTGTTTGCTTCAGGTTTTGGATTCCAGTGTAAAACTTGGGGAAATGCTGGCAAGAAAAGAAAGTCTCCCATATAGACTCCAGAACCACCTGCTAGCAGCATACTCAGGTCCAGCTTCATCTGGTGGTCTCATTGTGGAGCTGCTTCCCCAGACAACTCAACGATCTCACAGAAGGCTCCTCCCAAGCAGGAGGAGGAGACTGCTTGAACTTGATTGATTTTTGCCTAACCCAATGTCTAGTTCCTGACCTGCCCTCCTCATGCCTCAGCTTCTGAATGCTTTCCTGACAGAGTCAAGGGCCCAAATCATCCTGGCAGCAGTTGGTAACAATTGGAGCTGAGCATGGGAAAGGAAGTAGAAGCAGAGAGAGGAAGAGGGATTCTGAAGAGCTGGTAAAATGTAGCAAGGAGCCAGAGAGGAGAATCTACAAGATAAAGTTACCAGAGATGCTCCAGAGAGGTGGCACGTCTGTAGAGGCAGGGCTTGAGATCCCTGGCCTGAGAGATGTTAACACTGGCCATTATCAGGGACTAATGATTTGGATACCCATGGCTAGCACAATGACTGCAAGGTTAGAGGGCAGCTCCTGCTGCTGCTTCTAGCCTGCTCTGCTACTTGCTACTGTCGGGCACTGGGGAAAATACAAGTTACTAAAATGTAGAATGTAGCTCTTGGAGCGCTTCTTGCCTATCCACAATATATATCAGAGAGAGGCAAAGCGTCTGATTGGTGATGTTTCCTGCTCTAAGCTTTTCTATCCTTTTCTCGCTGTTCATCTTATGGAAATGGATCCACTCCTCTCAATTGACCACTCCTTGAGGATAGGACTCACATCTCCCTCTTTTCTTTATTGTCTACTATACCTTGACTGAAAACAGCAAAGAAAGACAGATGACAGGAAGACCAAGCCTTAGACCAACTTCCAGTTTTTTGAGTTCCTAGAATCCAGTGCCTGTGCTAAGAATTTCCGAGACCCTTTCCTTGAACATTCCTTTGAGCACACATGACCGATAGTCACCAGTATGTAATGTCAATCATGGCATCAATGAGAATGCAGTCCACCGGAGAAGCAAGTCACTAAGCAAGCCTGGTATAGAGCAAGCAAAACTGAAGCTTCCATTCTGCCAGGCTAGTTTCATCTTCTAAGACACAGCATGAAGGAAGTTTGTTCTGGACGCCTTATTCTAAGTATAGAATAAAAACATCTGTTAGGAAGGAAACCAGGTGTTGGGCACGGGATGTTGACAATGTATGCTTTACTCCTCATCTCCAACATCCAGTGGGAATTTCTATGCTGTGTTTGTTAACACTAGTTAATGGTAATTTTTGTGATAACTGTAGAGCAAATAGAGCAAACTCTCAAATATAATTAGAGAAAAGTGTATCTAATTAACTTATAACTCCTGAGTTGCAAAGTGGGGATAGAATTCAGTTAGGCATTGTCAGAACATGGAGCACAAATGCACTGCAGATGCACTGTGGGAGCACAAATGCACTGTGCATGGGAGCACAAATGCATCATGGGAGTACAGATGTACTGCTCAGATGTTTCAGGAATATGTAGGATGTATGATGAGGATCACCTAATGTTAGCTTAAGGGCGTAAAATGTGTGTGTGTGTGTGTGTGTGTGTGTGTGTGTGTGTGTGTGTGCGTGCATGCATCAGATGTTGATGTTGGTTGTCTTTCTCAATTGTTTCTTCACCTTGTTATTTTTGTTTTGAGACAGGGTCTCTCACTGAGCCCAGATTTCACCAACTCATTGGACTGGACGATCCTGCATCTTTATCTCCCCAGTTGCTGGAGTTGTGGGGTTGTACTGCTCTGTGTTCTGGGGATCCAAATTCATGTCCTCATCTCTGCAGGGCAAAAACTGAGCCATCAGTCCAGCCCATACAAAGGATTTTGATGGACCTCTATAGAGGCTTTTAGGTAAGTAGGCCCCACCCCCAACAGAGTACTATCAATGATCTTTGTTTACATGCTATATCTTATGCTACAGTTAATAAAGACAGGATGTAAGACTAACTTGACTAGATAAAAATACCAACAGCCTAATCTTACCATAATATAAACTATAACTCTTGTAAAATTTACATCAGAATCTCTTTCTCTCTGAGGAATCATCTTGGTCATTAGTAAGAGACATACTGTTGAGATAGAGGAGTCACAGCTATGAAGGAACATGAGTCTGAAGACTCCAAGGGACTGAGCTGCATCACTCTGAAACACCCCCTCAGAGTTTACGTGTAAGAGAAAATACCTCCCCTCTTCTGTAGTACAGCCCCACAAGCAGGCTGCATTCTATCAGTCAGAGCTTCATTGTATATAATAACCCTTTCTGATCTCAGGAAAACAGTTCATTTGATTTTCCATGGCAGCTCTTCATGGCACTAGATCTATTGCTTTGGTTTATTGTCTGGTTTGTCTACCGCTGCACAAGATCTATGAAGATGGCTTTCTGGGTTGAAGCTTGAAACCTCTTGAAATTTTATGAACTGATTATGAGATTCTACGGAGGGTATTCATACTTTTATATATAATCCCTGAAGTATTGGGATTTCTCTTTTTTTGGCTCCTTCCTCCCCCCATCTTCCAGATGGTTCTCTAAAATAAATCCCCACCATCGTGGCTATAGAGAAGGAATCTGTACCTGGGAGAAAGCTGGTCTATGACTAGAAGGAAATTGGGATTTCCCTTCTTGCAATGGCAAGCATCTTGGCCTCACATCTACAGAGTAGGCAGTCACTGGTGTGTTTAATGAATGGATGAGTGAAATAACCTAAAAAACCTGCATCCATCTGTAGGACAGAGCATGAGATGGGCAGGAATTTGATGGTGCACATTTTCTAACTTGATTGGACTCATCTTGGTAGGGGAGGAAACTGAGAGTCAGAACAATGATTTCATTGGGCTGACCACTGTAGAGAGATGCCACTATAATAGCCAAAAATGATAAGAAACAAGAACAGGCAATATCTCTATAATGAATGTACTAATTAGAAGCACGCTAGATGCCTTTTGGTCCATAAAAGACCAAACAAACACAGTCTTCCGAGCCCCTCTGTAATCGACTAGAATTAACAGCCATGCATTGGTGAGGGGATATTCTTCTCTAGGAAGTCTTGCTCTAGCCTTTTTTCTCTTACAAAGATAACCACAGGGAATTTGAGTTTTCCTGGTCTCCATAAGAGGTGTCCTGACATTTGTGAAAGCAGGACAGGGAAGCTGGCAGGCCCCACAGGAGCCGCCCATTTCATGCTGCAAGCTGCATATGTATACTACATTAGGAATTGTGATAAACACTTCGACAAAAGTAACTTATGGGGGAAAGGTTGGCTTACAGTTGCAGAGGCATGCCATCCACCATGGCAGGAAAGACATGACAGTAGGAAGAGGAGGCATGGCGCCAGGAACAGGAAGGTAGCTCGTCACATTGCATCTACACTTAGGAAGCACAGAGCATAAGTGCCTACTACCATCCAACTTCCTTTCCCACTTACAGAGTCTAGGATTCTATTCAGGGAATAGTGACGCCCACAGTGGGTAAGGACAAAAGGGTATGAAGGAGGCATCTATAAACTGTCCCATGAAGGACAGCCACCTATGTGCTGACACACAGTCACACCCATGCAGCTGTGTATGATCTGTGACTACTTTCCCCCAGTGAGTCTAATGCAGGCCCAAGGGTCTAGAAGCTGAAGAGCTTTCTAGTTACACTTCTGCAGAGTTGGCCAACTCCTATTCTGGAATCTAAAGGGATGTGTTAGAATCAATGCTTAGCTGAACCTTCCAGAGATCTGCCAGAAATTGAAAAAGGATACCTGAGGACAACCCGGGAGATAATGAAACCGGAAGTAACAAGGGGCCTATGGCTGGGATGTAAGTTAGAATAGCTCACAACCTGCCCAACCTAGGCTTACAACTTGTAAATAAAATACCAGGACTCTGTGTTGTTTATATGGGCTAGTTAGAATATATAATTCATTTTACACCCAGGCCCATGCACACGGGAGCTCTGAAGCATCACTGATGGCCAGAGCACAGTCCATGCAGGACAGCAGAGGACATCAGTCTGTCCTCCTGATCTTGGTTGGCTGTGGACCTCTCTAATGCATTATGTCCAGTTTTTCTTCCTGATCACAGCTTGCTGACCAGTGTCCCCTTCCAGATCAACATCAGGTACAAAGTCAAAGCCTTCCAGAGATTTCTTCACCGCTCTTTCTGCAATGTCAGGTCTTATCCTGACGGTGAGTTCATTTTCTGTGTCACTCACAGGGTTTCTGTGCCACCAGTGAAAGCACAGCTCATACACCTGGCGATGGGATAGGTTGCTTCCATCCATCTCAGACTCCAATACTCTGATACTGCAAGGTGACTGAGACACAGATCCACTTTTTAAATTAAGTGATAGGATACAGACCAATCTATTGCAGATGGCAAGTGCTTAACACTATGATGAAAGATTTATTATTTATTCAATTTTATTTTGTGTGTATGGCTGTTTTGCTTGTATATATGTGTGTTTGTGCACCATGTATGTACTTAATAGGCGGGGGCTAGAAGAAGGGGTCAGATTCTCTGAGACTAGAGTTTCAGGTGGTTTTGAGCAACTATGTGGATGTTGGAAATCAACCTGTATCTTCTGAAAGACCAGCCAGTGCTCTTAACTGCTGAGCCATCTCTCCAGGCCCTTAACACCATAAGTAACCTAGACAGTTTTTCTGCTGTTTCAATTTAAGTTTACTGATAATAGATTCTTGAATCCAAGAGAAATCATATTGGTATTGTTTCTACAACTTAAGTTCAAGGGTGTCCCTTTGTCCAGACACTCTAGTGAACAGAATGGCAATCCATCAGCGATGTCCTCATTTGGCGCCTTACCTGTGGTCACACTTCCATCCACTTTGATCCAGAATACACAACAGCAAGAGAGACTGGCTTTTTAAAGTTCAATTTTTAAAATTTTAATGTCTTTGGATTTCAACATGAGTAGGTTTTCCCCTTGGATTTTAACTTCATCCTGGGAATCTGATACCTCTGTACCTTGCCCAGGCCTTCTGAGACACGCTGTCTATTTTCATCTCTGAGTTTTCACTTTCTCTTCTGGCGGAAGCATTAATTCATGGTGCTGGACAACACAGGTCGATAAGGTTTGGAATAAGGAATGAAATTGGGTTTAATTTTGATTCCCAAGAATATGATAGCTCTGAATTTGATTTAAAGTCTTGTTCTTTTCACCCATTTCAGTGACGCTCACTGTGATGTAGGAACTGTTTGGCCAGAATTATAAGTGACCCTCTCCTTCAAAAGCCTAAGATGGAAGAAAGGCTATCATGATAAACTACTTAGCTCTGACTCTTGGATGCTTGGAGAGTGGGTGAAGAAAACTGGGTAAAACGAAAAGAGCCTCAGGCTAGGGATGTAGGTCAGTGGATGTAGGTCAGTGGATGTAGGTCAGTGGTAGAGTGGAGGATGGCTTCAATCCACAGCAACAAACAAACAAATAAACAAATGTCAACAACCCAGAAGGTGCTGGTGA
>CM052716.1:8190134-8216098 GCA_028551405.1 Uromys caudimaculatus
CAGAGAGACATTTCTATTATTGTTTGGGCTTAAAATGATGGTCTCCAAAATCTTCCAAAAGCAGCCAGGGGCACTAGGAAGGCTCAGGAATGCTACAGCTGCTTTCAACTCCTTTATAACCACCTCGGATGCCAGCAGCAGCTCATGTGCCAGGCAATGGGGCCCTTGGATGTTTTTTACCTCCTTAAGTCATCAGCCATCTCAACCTTTTACACAGTTTCTTTGGTAATGGGATGAATGCCACCGAGGTGGCTTTCAGATAATGGTTTTGTGTTGGAGCCAGTACAAAGCTGACTAAGTGCCAAATCTTCTCTACGCATGAAATGACAGGTCCAGCATATACAGAAGGCATTCTGCAAGGCTTCCAGCCTCCCAGCTTTGTGCATCCAGTAGCAAAATCTTTATGCACCGATCACCTTGTTTCCAACACACATATTGAATCCTTTTCTTCTGGGAAGAACCAACTAATACACAACCCATGAAAAGAAACATGGGCTTGCATAACCATAATGGCAGGGACTATGTTAAGTTATGTAACTCACCTCAAAACAGTCCTCAAAAATCACAAAACGCTGAGAATGACCACTTTATCTTGCCTGACCCATCTGAGTTTAGTGTGAAACATTACTTTAATAATACTACAACCCTTGCCAATAATTATTTCCACAAGGAAAACTCTGTACTTATAGAAAATGAAGATGAAATGAAGCCAGCAATCAAGTAAGGGTCAAGCAAGTAAGGGTTACAGGAGAAGACAAAGAAAAAAAAATGAACCAATTTGGATCTAGTTTAAACTTAGCAAAAAACAAGGAAGGAAGGAAACAAGGAAGTGAACTGAGACCGGGAGTCTTGACCCAGCTTTGTGTGCCCAGTGGTGGTCTTGTAGCTTGAGCTATGCATTTTTCACATACTTTATCAGCATAGATAGATATAGGAAACTTTCAGACCTGAGACAGAAGGTCAATGCAATAGTTCAGTGGATAATTAAGAGATCTTTTGGAGAGTCGAGTTTGTAATTCATTTGTCAAATACTTGCTTACAGGGGTACTTTAATGAACCATAATCCAAACATCACCTACAGCAGCAGTGAGCATAATGAAGAGGAGGAGACTTCAGAGCAATTTGGGATCCCACACTGGGGACATGTATGTTATTAGAACTGCAACAAGTTAAGACTGCACACTCACAAAGTGAGGGACAAGAGCTAATGGCTAACGGTTGTTCTGCCCAATTATTCCAAGAAAGGCACGGGCTGAATGCTTTCAGCATTCTCAGTCTTTAAGCCACTGTTGCTCTACAAGTTACTATTATCAAATCCAAAACCCAAAATTCTATGAAAGTGGAAAGGCATTCAGATGAGCTTTCAAACAATTCTCTGATATTCAGTAATATAACCTTGGGACTTTAAGCATGCATGGCGTGTTTTACTCAATAATTAACACTAAAAGTACAATATGCTCAGTGTACTTATAAACTAGAACATATGGCTTATTGCCAATAGCTTGAATGCTTTGTCCGTTCACCAGCTATTTTAATGTTACCTAATGATGGCTTGTGGGTATTGTAAGATACTCAACCACTTCTAAAGCAAATGACAAAGACTGAGGTAAGATCATAGAATTTTAGTGATAGATATATTTAAGCTATTCTAATAACTGAATATGATCAACCTATGTGTGTTTGATGGTATTTTATTCAGTCATTTGAAAATACCAGTGGAGAATGACTATGTCTTCAGCACTGAGAGGCTCTGACTTGTAATAATTGGTTTGTACATTTGCTAATGGGTTAGATACTGAAACAAGTACCTTGAGATAAAACAGAATTATTGAGTAAGATGTCTAACCTGTGACCAGCTCCCGGATCTCCAGGTCTGTGGTCTTGCGAAGGAGTCTCACGAGCGCTGGGATACCACCACAGTTTTTCAGGGCGATTTTGTTATCATCATTGGCCTTCCCATATACCAGGTTCCTCAGGGCCCCACAGGCACTACGGTGGACTTCTGTCATCCGGTGATCCAACAGGTCCACCAGGAGCTGTATTCCTCCTTGTCTCCTTATCTGAAAGAACAAGGGACACAGCTTTGGCCTCTGGAGACTCAGGTTCCACTGCCTGAGCCTAAATATTGTTTTCCTCTGAAAACCCACTGCAGACAACTGAAGGAGCCAAATGAAGGCTTATCAAAGAACAGAAAATTCCTAAGTGCTCTTCTTAGATTTCGTTACTTGCAACCAATCTAGCAGGCTACCAGGTACTGAATACAGTACCAGTAAGAAATTTTAGTGCAGAACTATAGAATCTTGAAAGATGATTTTTAACTTCATTATCAGTGTCTCAGACATTTCTTAAAACAAACAAACAAACAAACAAACAAACAAACAAACAAAAAACGTTGTATGTTCATGGACTTAGAATAATTACCATCCCTGAGACTTAACTAAATTTTACGGCTGAGTTAAAGGCCAGAAGTATTGATATAGAAAACACTGACAGCATTCTACTTAACAGGAAAATACTGAGAACACATAAAAGACACTGGAATTGTTGTGCCAGCGAAATGTTAGTGATTCCCAAAAAAACACACACAGGAGCTGATCTAATGCAACTCACAGTAGAGTCTTTATTCTATTTGAGCTAGCTCGGGTCCCCATGGTGGTGGGAGAGCCCCGAATGTCTATCAGGGCAAGGCTTTACAGTAAGCCACAAGCAGGGAGTACATGTGCAAACATCTAATTGGAGAGCTGTTGTGGCCTTTAACATAATTGGCTAGTGCTGGAAGTCATATCATAAACTTAATTTCTGCTCTCCTCTGCATTGGTGTCATTAGGGAAGGGGTGGGCTTGTAACCTGGGGTGCAGGTTTGTTGGGGGAATAACCTGGAGACATTGGTCTTGTTGAGGGTGTAACCTGGAAATATTGATCTTGTTGGGGATTAGCCTAGAGACTGGAGCTAGGCCCGGGTTTTGTTGGGAGCAACTTGGAAACTAATGCTAGGTACTAGCCTGGTAGTTTACCTGAATTCAAACTTAGGTCAGGTTCTCTAAAATGGAGTCTGAATTTAAAAGTTTGGCCTCTCAGAACTATATGAGACTCTCAAATAAGTGACAAGAGAGATTTTGCCTCAGCCGCTCTGAGGATGTAAGAAGGTCACTCAGAGTGAGAGGCACAGCATGGGTGACCAAGGGTGATATGTCTTACTTAAGTCTTTTGATTAACAACAGTGAAAAAAAAGTACATTTTAGTGTTCTATTTGTTGAAAGAAAATTGTAATCTAGAGATGAATGCAAGAGACACTTTGGTGATATGCTTTCAGATATATGTTCTTTTTGCTACCTACTGACATTGGGGGACAACTTACATGTTTAAATTGAAAAGAGAACAAAGCAGCTAATTAATACCCAGACTCTTCCATGAAGTCATCATCTGAACACTGCTGCATTGGTGTAGAGAAGTCACCTGATTCACTCTCTTTTTCCTTTCTTTAGACTTCAGTGTTACTAGGGATTGAAGAATTGACACCTACACAATTTAATTTTCATATTCCAGAAAATGTATTCATCCCACAGATGTGCTAGGACACATGGCTGCATCCTGCCACTGTCTCCATGGTGCTCAACCACACAGCTTCAGCCTGCATTCTGAGCCCGCTTACTTCCTACACCAGCATTCCAAGGTTCCGTTGGAGGACTAGGTGTTTCACCAGCATGGTTTTATCCCGACGGCAATGCCATGCTCACAGTAAATGCTCACCCCATAAATGCTGAATGAATGAGGAGAGTTAATTAATATACAACTTGCTACACTTGGGTTCTACAGATTTGAGAAAATGCTGCTGTTCAAAATGGAGTAATACGCCATGTTAAGGAGAAAAGGGTCCTTTTGTGAGCAGTCGAGGATGTACGCACGGATCTCCTGTGGCATTTCCTCCACCAGCTCACACACAGAAGGAGGGCAGGCTTCGTGCACACAGGGTGGAATGCTGATGATTCATTAAGAGCCTACAGCAAGTGTTTTCACTCATCCACAAAATGCAAACATAAAGAGAAGAAAGAGCCTTACAATGCTCACAGAACCCAAATTCTTCCATCTGGAAAACATGATGTGGTGCCTTGTGTATCGTGCAAAAGCACCAGAGAAAGGGGGGAGGCCTCTCAGGGTACAGCATTGCTGAATGAATGGAGGGTTCTATTCCTTGAACTGTCTGCACAGCCTGCAGGTGATTAGGATGCCCTGGGAAGGCAGCAGCTCAAAGGATTACTGAACTAATTTTGAAAAGAAACAATGGGACCAGAAACAATGTCCTACCTTAACAATTTTACCCTGGTCTGGTCTGTTGGCATTGAAGAGAGCTGTGTATGTAACATGAACTGAGCACATCTGTATTATAGGCCCAATCACTACTACCTCACCTCAGAGTACTCCATGGGTACAGAAAGGGTCAATAGAATGTCCTTTTTCCCCTTCGTGTGTGTTCGCATGTATGTTCTGTGCTTTACAATTCTCTCAAATAACGATGAAGATGATTGAGAAAGAAGAAATGAATCTAATCATATAGTGAACCTTTCAGAAATAGATACTAAACGTACGAGTAAACCAATCAGCTAATTAATTTTTAATTTTATAACCATCTTTAATTTGTGATAATATTCTTTGCATTTATGTGATTTAATAAAGTAATAAACAAAAATATTACTTAAATTATAAGGGAAAACCAACTCGAATGTACTGCGAACCCCTAGTAATAAAATGAGAGACAGTCTTTTTCTGTTTAAGCCTAATTCATGCCATACACTCAAACTTACTATTAGATTTTTAAGTTCTAATTTAATCTATCCAGAGAAAGCCAAGTTGGACAATAATCTTTTTGCTTTTGTTATTTTTATTCAGAACATCTAAATGAAAAGCTTTTGCTTTCTAGAAGCTGAGTGTTCTCTAAGAATATGGGACTCTTGCTGTTTGAATGAGAATGGCCCCCAAGGACTCATGTATTTGAACACTTGGTCCCAGTTGGTGGCATTGTTTGGGGGAGGTCATGGAGTCTTTGGGAGGTGGAGTCTTGCTAGAGGAAGTATGCCAGTGGGGGCAGGCTTTGAGACTTTACAGCCTTGTCCCACATTTCAGGGTGCTCTTTCTTCATGTGGCTGAAGAGGTACCCTCTTAGTTACCTGGGTTAGCTGCCTGCTATCATGCCAGCCTTCAATTACAGACTCTGATACTGTCTCTGTCTGTCTCTGTGTCTCTGCATCTTTGTCTCTCTCTGTCTCTGTCTCTCTCTCTCTGTGTATATGTAACTGTAGGACTTATTCCATAAGTGATTTTTATTTATGGCATTTTTATCATTGTAATAGAAAGTAACTGATACAGCTCTGACTTTACCTGTCTCTGGCCTAACTTTAGAGTTCCTATTTATAATCCTGGAAGTTGAAAGGCAGGCCCTTGCTTGTGTTCTTCGTTCTCTTGCCTCCTCTCTTCCAAGAGGACCTCAGCCCTGATTGGCAGTTCTACCCCTCTCCCCACACTTCGCTCCTTGCATTTATTTCCTCCTTGCTTTGCTTAGCTCCTAGATTTTTGTCTCCCTCTAGCCCCATTGACTCATAAACCTTCTCCTTTCTGTACCTAATCTGAAAGCATTTAAAACTCTAAACACACCTATGTTAAACAGTAATAAAAGTTTTACACCGAAAAACTCTCGGGAAAACTCTTTTTCTTTTCTACTCCACAGAGTAACTGAGTAATTGGCAGTCCAGATTCCATTGATCATTCCTCATTGGTCACTCAGCCTCCATCAGATTGGGGTGAGGTTTCACCTAGCCTCCATCAGACTGGGTGAGGTTTTCATCTACACACTGCCACTGCAGGAGGGTTTACCTCTTCTTTTACTTCTATAATCAATTCTGTTTAAAACTCTGGATGTGCCAATGTGTTACATGCATGTGAGTGTGTGGTGCACATGCCTGGGTGTACATGCATATGAAGGCCAGAGGGGGAGGTTGAGTGTCTTATTCAATCACATTTTCCACTCTTTATAGTATGTTTTGAGACATGCTCGCTAACTGAATATGAATTTCATGCATTCAGCTAGACTGACTAGCCAGCAAGCCCCAGTGTCTGTCACACCCTTTCGGGATTGGGATTGCATCTCCCTATATCCAGCTTTTTATGTGGGTGCTAGGGCTCTGAAATCAAGTTCTTATGCTTGCATAGCAAACACTTCACTGACTGGGGAATCTCCCCAACTCTCTCTGCATAAATCTTTAAAAGCCAAATCTTAAAAGACTAGGTTTCAGATTATTACAATACAACTTTATGTTAGCTGATATGTAATATGTTACAACAATAAAATAAAATTCAGTTGAAAAATATCTATCACATTATTCATAAGTGAATAGCTATTTATTATGGATTTAAAGATGGCATATGGCAGGCTGGCTTCTTTTTGTAGCAGTTGGTATGCGTTTCAGGTTCCTCTCTGTCTTCTGCTGCCTCTATACATTTTTAAGCATTGAATCACATTCCCATTTCTAGATATATTACAGTGAATTTATCTGCTTTTCTATTAGACAGGTGGTTATTATATTGGTTACTTCCAAGTCTTTGGAAATTATGTACAAAGTCACCTAAACATATGCTCAATTTTGTATGTACTCAACTTCTGAATTCCTCTGGGTAAATCCAAGAGAGTGATTGTTGAATCTTACGAAAATAAACAGTTTTGTAAATGCAGCCAAATAGCCCTGCCAAGCAGCTGTGCCAGTGTGCACAGTCTCCTATTGCTTCATGACCACAGAGCATTTGAAGTTCTCAGTGCTTAGATTCTCGACACTCGATAAGTATGCAGTGGAATGACATTGTGTTTCCCTTCTTTTAAGATTTCCTGGATAAGTCAGATTTATTTGCACCAATGTAAATGGCTGAATAAATTCAATATTGACATACAGATGAGATAATAACAGCTTCATTTGAATAGACTACATCTCTGAACCTGATAGAATCAGAAAATGGTCATAAGGGGTTTTTATTCCTAAGCCAGACAGCCAGCTCTTTGATATATGATATGTTTGTCAATGGTTTCTATGTCAATATCTCATATCTATTTCCCTGCCTTGTTAGGGTGTAGCTGGGGTCTGGTCCATCAAGAATTCAAAGAATAGAGGCAGATGGCCTTGACCTCCAGTGATAAAGTGTGAATTAGCTAATGAAAGGAAAATTATGCTCTATTGTCCTGAAATGTCTTGTTGGATTGTTGACAGACAGGATATACTTTTCTTTGTCCTTTTTTTTTTTTTCTCTTTAACTTTTAAGTATCCCAGGCTGGTCTTGAACTCAAGATCTTTATGCTCCTGAATGCTGGGTTTATGAAATTAAATCAGTGAAGCAACGGATGTTTCCAAAGAATCTGACTTAATGTAGGCCCATGTACTTAGAATAACAAGAAAGCATACCACACAGAGGCCAGAATGTGCTTTAGTTATACAGTAGAAGCTATTTTGAAGAATTTGAGAGAGATTGTATTTGCTCTTTTTCTCCCTGCAGCTATGTGAAACCATTTGCTTCCTTTGCCTAATAGGTAAATCAAAATGAATTATATTTGTTTTTAAATCATGTATCAGAGATGGAGCACAGTGTGAGGATTATGGTACCCCAGAGTCTAAATTGTGGTTCCTCTGTACCTTTCTAGAAATTTGCTTGTCTATAAACATGACATCCCAACAGTGCTTCACAGAGTTGGTTTCAGGATCAAATGAGATATAAAATGTGAATTGTTCAACACAGTACTCAGTAAGTGTTCTCTGTCCAAGAAACATTGTTTTCTTGAAGTCATCTACCATCTCTGGCTCTTACACATGCTCTTCCATGATGTTACCCTGGCTGTCCTGGAATTCTCTCTGTAGACCTGGGATTCCAAGGTCTGCCATCCTCTGTCTCCTGAGTTCTTGGATTAAAGGTGTGCATTTCCACAGCCTGGTTTCTTATTCTCTTCATATTGACCAGTTCTAAATCTCTGTGTTAATAACTATTTACTGCAAGTAGAAGCTTCTGTGATGAGGGTTGAGAGATGGCACTAATCTATGCATACAGTGATGTTACTATGACAACATGCATAAGACCTGAGCAAGCTCAAGCCAGACAAGATTCTACCATGGAGCAGGAGGAGTGGACATGAAGTATCACCCCATGAGGATCTATTGTCAGTTGGTAGGTAGTGGGAGAGAATCAGGTTTCTTTAAAAACGTGACTCTGCCAGGTCAGACTGCCATGGTCTATGGGATGGCCCCATTCCCTGGAGTATGAGATCAGCATAAATTAGACTTGATGATTTATTTATTTATTTATTTATTTATCTATCTATTTATTTATTTTAGATATTTACTTTATTTACATTTCAAATGTTTTCCCCTTTCCAGGTCTCCTCTTCAGAGACTGCCTATCCCCTTTCGCCTCCCCTGCCTCTATGAGGGTGCTCCCCTACCCACCCGCCAACTCCCATCTTCCTTCCCTGGCATTCTCCCACACTGGGGCATCTAACACCCTCAGGCCCAAGGGGCTCTCCTCCCACTGATGGCCAACAAAAGATCTCCCATGCTTGTGGATTGGCAGGATTAATATAGTAAAAATGGCCATCTTGCCGAAAGCAATCTACAGATTCAGTGCGATCCCCATCAAAATTCCAGCTCAATTCTTCATAGAGTTAGAAAGAGCAATTCTCAAATTCATTTGGAATAACAAAAAACCCAGGATAGCAAAAAATATTCTCAACAATAAAGAAACTTCTGGGGTAATCAATATTCCTGACCTCAAGCTGTACTACACAGCAATAGTGATAAAAACTGCATGGTATTGGTACAGTGACAGGTAGGTAGATCAATGGAATAGAACTGAAGACCCAGAAATGAACCCACACACCTATGGTCACTTGATCTTTGACAAAGGAGCTAAAACAATCCAGTAGACAAAAGACAGCATTTTCAACAAATAGTGCTGGTTCAACTGGTGGTTAACATGTAGAAAGATGCAAACCAACCCATTCTTATCTCCCTGTACAAAGCTCAAGTCCAAGTGGATCAAGCGCCTCCATATAAAACCAGATACACTGAATCTAATAGAAGAGAAAGTGGGGAAAAGTCTTGAACACATGGGCACAGGTGAAATTTTCCTGAACAGAACACCAATGGCTTATGCTCTAAGATCAAAATCAACAAATGGGACCCTCATAAAATTGCAAAGCTTCTGTAAGGCAAAGGACACTGTCAATAGGACAAAGAGGCAACCAATAGATTGGGAAAAGATCTTTACCAATCCTATTCTTTACCAATCCTATATAAGATTGAGGGCTAATATCCAATATATACAAAGAACTCAAGAAGTTAGACTTCAGAGAATCAAATAACCCTATTAAAAATGGGGTACAGGGCTAAACAAAGAATTTTCAATTGAGGAATATCAAATGGCCAAGAAGCACCTAAAGAAATGTTCAACATCCTTAGTCATCAGGGAAATGAAAATCAAAACAACCCTAAGATTGTACCTCACATCAGTGAAAATGGCTATGGTCAAAAACTCAGGTGACATCAGATGCTGGCAAGGATGTGGAGAAAGAGGAACACTCCTCCATTGCTGGTGGGATTGCAAACTGGTACAACCACTCTGGAAATCAGTTTGGCAGATCCTCAGAATATTGGACATAATACTACCTGAGGACCCAGCTATACCTCTCCTGGGTATATACCCAGAAGATGCTCCAACATGTAAGAAGGACGCATGCTCCACTATGATCATAGCAGCCATATTTATAATAGCCAGAAGCTGGAAACAAGCCAGATGTGCCTCAACAGAGGAATGGATACAGAAAATGTAGTACATTTACATAATGTAATACTACTCAGCTATTAAAAATAATGACTTCATTAAATTTGCAGGCAAATGAATGGAACTTGAAAATATCATCCGGAGTGAGGTAACAAAAGAACAAACACAGTATGCACTCACTGATAAGTGGATATTAGCTCAAAAGTTCAGAATGCCCATGATTCAATTCACAGACCATATGAAGTCTAAGAAGAAGGAAGACCAAAATGTGGATGCTTCAGTGTTTCTTAGAAGGGGGAACAAAATACTCAGAGGAGGAAATATGGAGACAAAGTATAGAGCAGAGACTAAAGGAAAGGCCATCCAGAGACTGCCCCACCTGGGGATACATCCTATATATAGCCACCAAACCTGGACGTTATTGTGGATGCTGGGAAGTGCTTGCTGATGGAAGCATGATAAGCTGTCTCCTGAGAGAATCAGGCAGAGCCTGACAAATGCAGAGGCGGATGCTCCCAGCAACCATTGGACTGAGTGTGGGGTTTCGGATGGAGGAGTTGGAGAAGGGACCAAAGGAGCTGAGGGGGGTTGCAGCCTCATGGAGGGAGTAACAGTGTCAACTGGCCAGACTCCCCGGAGCTCCTGGACACTGGACCACCAACCAAATGCACATAGAGGGATCCATGGTGCTGGCCACATATGTGGCCGAGACTTGATTTTTTAAAAATTGTTATTTTTAAAATTCAAAGGCTCAAAGTGAGATCGGTAGAGTTAGATGTGAGCAGGAGCCGTTGGGAAACAGGCAGTACCATTAGAATACATAAAACACAAAGCTCTCAAGGAAATAAATTATTTATGAAGAGATTATCTTTCAAGGAACTATAACTGCAAACCAACTTGTTAAAGGTTCTTCTTATGTAACTTATTACCTGGTCAATATGCAAATTAATTTATTAATAGAATAACATAACATTTAGTAGTCAGTGAAAGAAATGCAGCTCCTAGCTATATCTTTATAAACTGGTTTTAGTGCAAATTATAAATGTCATCTAATACATTCAAAATCCCATCTGGTATGTAGCTAATGGAATCAATATGGGCTTCATTGTTCTAATCAATTGTATTGATTATACTGGTCATTTAAGAAATAATTGTACATATACAAATACTGTCCAGTTAGAATGTTTTGCTAGCTATATTTCTGACATAAAAATAAATTAATTTATGTTTTAAAGGGTAGTATAATATTTACTTTTCTTGTCATGATAATAATAAGTTTCTTAAAAACATTTAAGTAATTTTGAGCAACCCTTAAGAGAAAACCCTAGTTAAGATAATATAAAATATAATAATATAAATAGATATAATATATAATTATAAATAAATAATATAAAATAATATATATTATATGATATAATAATATAAATATAATAATAAGATAATATAAAATATAAGCATATTCTCTCAAGAGCTGGGATTATTCAAAAAGTACTCAGACTCTCATTCTCAGGGTGTTTTCTGTTAAATGAAAAAGTAGATTAAAGAGATGACCACTTTTCGTTTCATTAACAAAGTAACTTCTAATAAGTAGATGAGAAAACAAAACCATAGCAACTGACATCCCCAGTGAGAACTTACCTAGTCAGAAGAGTTTTAGAGACCTCCCCAGGCATGTGCCTTGATGGTGGGTGTAGAGTGCTTCAAGTTTAATCTCTACCTGCATTTGACACGGAACTATTTGATTTTTGCAGCGTGTCCTTCTGCCCTATCTACTCAGGGAATTGTGCGGAAGGCAAATGAGACAGCCCAGAGGTATGCTGGAGTAGGAACCATTTCTACAGTTACATTAATATTTGCTATTTCTTTTCTTCTTTTCACAAAAGCATCCACTAGAAAGTCCCCATAATTCACAGAAACCTTGTCACCCTGTACAGGTTTCAACACACGCTCTAAAGCCATCAATGTGTCCTTCCTCAGCTGGCACCAGCATCAGAGACCACTAGAGGGGCTGCTTTGGGGACATGTGACAGAAAGAATACCTTGGAAAAGAGGCTGTGACATTTTTTACTCTTTTAAAATTACCTTTCATTTAAAGGAAGTGGCTGCTATTCCAGTAAATATTAGTAAAGGTTTCTGTCTATAACTGGCTAAAGGAAACCGTTTGTCATGGAAACCTCTGAAATGATGTATTTTATTGCTGTGTTAACTTTCAAGTTCATATCATCTCAGGGTCCCATCATTTACTGAGATAAAGAAAGGGGGAAACCCTGTATTTTAGACTGAGCATGAATCATTGACTTCCACATGGTGACACATTTATATCAGATACTTAAAAGGCACAAAAATGCTTGCAACACCACAAAGAAATCCCTCCCCCATCCAACGCGGGTTGCTGACTTCCATTTCACTTACAATGACCACAGTGAAGGTTTCTGGTCAATGGCACTGTGTCAGAAGGAGGTACAGTCAGGTATGTGAATAGGAGCGGTTGGCTGCCTGCCAGTGAACCAGCACAGGGGTCAAGTGCAATTCAAGGCATCCTCCTGGGGGCCTATGATCTCAGGTCCTCCATGAAGTCCTTAGTGACCATTATTATTGAACCCCAAAGATGGTTTCAGCTTTATTTATTCTTTAAAGCAGTTAAGGACAGACTTCCTTTTAAAAAATACAAGAACAAATATTAGGTGGTTCCCCAAGGTCTTTTCCCAAATGTGATTTGAGGAGGTCTCAGGGTATCTCATGATAGGGTATCTAGGTTCTTTGAGGGTCAAACAATAAACTGGACAGAATGCATAGTACTATGTGTATAGTGTGTGTGCGGGGTGTGTGTGTGTGTGTGTGTGTGTGTGTGTGTGTGTGTGTGTGTGTGTGTGTGTGTGTGTTCTTTTCAGGACATGGGAGAAGGAAAGAGGGATCCCCAGCACGAAGAACAGGGCAGGGCTTTAACGACTGACAGATGGGCTATTATATAACTCAGGACAATCTGTCATCCAATACTTAGAGGCATACACTCCCTGTTCTCTTCTGTATGTGCAGAACATGATAAGAGGGCTTTGTCCTTGACAGCTCACTTCAAGAAGAGATGTGATCTTACTGTATTTGTGTTTAATATGGGTTTAAGTCTTCCTTGCTTACCTTCCCCTCTCTTCTGGAAGACTCCTGCCTCCAACTTATGCTGGGGCAGAATGCTGCTGGTGTTGCCCTACCAGGAAGGGCACACACTTTTCCTTGGGACTGGGCTGTTCCCAGAGCTGCTTTACCTGAGCTTCTGTCTGGGGCTTAAGTTTGCCATTCGGAACACTTGCTTTGAGGCTCAGTGAGCAGAGTCTTTAAACTTTGAATCTGACATAGCAAACATGACACATCACGACTAAGTATTGACACAGCACAAGAGTCATCCTCACTTCAAAGGAGAAACTGTGTAAATACTGGTGACCAACCTTATCCTTGAGCTGTGGTATGGATGGAATGGTCCCTAAGACTGAGAAAAGTGAAGTAGGAAAATAAAGGCCTGCTGGAAAAACAGATTCAGTGATCAAAATCCACTGAAAATTCCTAGGAACTACTCGGAGAATCCAGCAAGATATAAGCTTAATAAGGTTGAAAATGGAACACCTTCCTTATCTAACTGTGTCTGTCTCAATAGTTGTCATATATTTATGTGTATTAAAAAGAATCAGAATTTCAATAAAGAAAAGGACCACAATATATAGACTTCTGTAGATGTAAACCAAGACTGAGGCTTTGTGGGAAGAAATTTGAATATATTACTAAGGTACAAAGGAGTATCTGTGAATAAATGTGTCTGGAGGACCACACTCCTGAAACCTTTCAGGACTGTGTTAGACTTTCCTTTGCTCACATGGGGATCAAAACTAAGGGTCTTTTAATCTAAAGTCAATTCATGTTTCAGAGTTGTTTTGGACACAACGACAGTAAACATCATCTAGAAGAATTAATACAGGTGAAACAACATAGGGAAACCACAGGACCGTGGACAGATGGATGAACACAGTCTAAATCTCTGGGATGGAGACAAGGAAGGAAAAGACAAGAAGGAACCCCAAAGATCCACATATTTTAAAAAGTTAAGATGTGATCCTGAAATAGCAGGGGTTTAACCTAGAATTAATGAAGGCAGGCTCACACAGCAGGGAAAAGCAACCTTCCATTCTTCAAATTTGCATAAAGGAAATTCAAGTGGGTTAGAAATTGGATTGACTACATAGTGAGAAGCCAGAGGGTGATGCATGAGACCCTACCTATGAAATGGTAGATAGATGATAGATAGATAGATAGATAGATAGATAGATAGATAGATGGATGATAGATGACAGATAGATAATAGATGATAGATAATAGATGACAGACATGATAGATTACAGATAATAGATAGATGATAGATAATAGATGATAGATAGGCAGATGAATGATAGATAGACGATAGATTATAGATAGATGAAAGATAGACATGAAGCATAAAGCAGAATAGCATCCGAAAAAGATTTGAGTGGATAATGCTGGCGGAGCTAAGGCGGACATAAAAGACAGATAAATGGCAGAGTGCAAGACCAATGTACGCTCGACATATCAGCAAACATTAGTGAGGGACAGACCAGGGAAATTATTGGCTATGAAAATGATGGACAAAATGCTTATGATGTTATTTTAAATGGGGACACTGAGATAGGCAGGGGTAGCAAGGTTTGAATTTAGTTTATGCTTCTAATGCCCACATACTTTGGGGGTTTAGCCACAAAGGGGCCTTGGAGGGGTACTGTGGTGAACTTACTTGCATTTATCACAAATTATGTTGGTGATATTTATTTGAGGAAAGATAAGAGTAGCATTTATCTTAAAACCAAGTGACCTCACCATTTGCATTAAATACCACAAATGTGCTCCTCTGTAAGTATACGCTGCTGCTTCTTTTATACTCTCACGAAGACAGACCTTTTTTGCTGCCTGTTTTTGGCATACAAGCAACAACGGCACAGTGAAGATGTTTCCACAAATGCTTAGGGTCAGTAGGTTATCGAATTTGCATGTTCACTTAATGTGATCTGAGACATCACAATAATTTACACTGTAGTGCAGTGAGCAAGAGCCTCTCTCTACCTTTCACTACTTAAAGGTTCTTTTCACTTCCCCAATCTACTTTATACAAAATGACATCAGTCTTAAGTATTAATCATCCTCTTATTGGTGAGGCTGAATCTCTGCATAAACTCTTTTAACCACGTGCATGGAATTAGAGAGCTTTGCTAAGTAACACAAGCAGATACATTAATAAATAGAACAAAGTGCTCAGATGATGCATGGAAAGGCTAGATATTGAAAAGTCGACATTTGCCAAAATTTATTTATAGTTTTAACAAAATTTAGATCAAAGTGGATTTTTTTGGAACATAGCATAACTTTGATCTGTAGTCTCCACACATCATAAGAATAAAGGCCATTTCAGTAAGGAGAAAGGAGAAGGATTATTCTATCTCATGGATAAATATTACATGACATTTCAATAAATAAAACATCGGGGTATTGATGACAGAGTCAAAATGGCTGAGGGAGGGTTGCAGAGAAACGCTGGCTGTCCCTAGACTCTGCTGTGTGATAAAGGGCAACATTAAAACCCAGTGTGGACGGGTTGAATTACACGACGGAAGGCTCATGCAGGAAGTGGTCCTCTGCCGTGTGTACTAAGGAAGAGCTAGATATACAAGATAAGATAAAGTTCATTGGCATGAACAAAGGCATGATTTCAAAGATAAACAGGCAATCCTAGAAATGCCACAAATAATAATAGAAATAACTTACCCCCTCCCCAACCATGCTTGCTTGCAGAGACAAGGAGTTGCCCCAGTGTTTGGGATCCTAGGAGCACTGATTTTAGAAGTGTGAGTAAGACAGCAACATAAACTATTCGAGGGTACATGCTGAGATGGGGAGACACCCTCATCTGACTCACGGCCCAGACAGTCACTCCCTTTTCTCTCCTTCCCTTCCTTCCCTGTCTCTCAGCACCAATGTGGGCATGGCTGAGCAGGTTCACATTTACAATTGACTCAAAGATTAAGTGTTGACAGGAAATTCTCTTCAAATGCTGATCTTAAGGAAAAACATTAGGTGTCTGCTTTGAGTCTAAACATTTATCCCTTCAAATTAACAATGACAAACTGTTGTGTATTTCTTCATGGGACATGCATATACTTTCACATGTTTGTGTATAGAAAACTGAAATTCACATGTGGTTTAGCATGGCACAGAGTTCTGAGCATGCACTAGTGTGATTTTTGAAGATCCAAACTTCAAAAGGTTGAGAAACGATCTAACTATCTGAAAATTACTAAACCATGTCAGAACATAGGAAGGTAGGGATACAACCTATTGAAAACTACTAAACCAGATCAGAATATAGGAAGCCCACAGATCTTCTCCCCAAGTCTTTTGGTTTTGTAAGGGTTAGGCCACTATTTATTTGATCCATCTTACCCTCTGGCCTTCAGGGGAGGGTTAGATGGCCAAGACTTTCCTTTTCAGGAGGCAACATGCCTAGCTAGCCAGGACTTAGAGACTAAGAAGTCATAAAAGAAGCAAATAAGACAAACGAGCAGTGGAACTGGGCCAGCTTTACCCGGAAGCTGGCAATCAGCTAACCGTCATTTTGCAGTCTCCTCTTACAGAAGGTCAGGCAAATTGCATGTACAGTTCCAATACCCGGGAGGTAGGAACTCAAGAGATAATAGAACCAGAAGACGGGATGTGGACAGCAGACTGCTTCATGGGTGTGTACAAACAGGGGATGAGGGAAAGCAATGAGGGTCACTGAGATAAGCAAGGAGGCCAGAGGCCTGGGGCTGTGGGAGGGAGAGTAAGGTGGCTGTCCTATGAACTGGTGTCAAGCTGTACGGTTGGATCTGGGGCTTTGGCGATTACTGGGTGCTGGCTTTACTCTGAGCAAGTAAGAAGCAGAATTGCTCTAAAATCCTACCTTACGAACTAGTGAATATGAATGAGGACAGAATAGGTAGGAGGCAAAGGCACTAAGACCACCTCAGTGGGAGAAACCCAGCAGCTTCCATATGACTGACAGGAAGATGACTGTGTAGTGTCAGATTCCAGATCTGCATGGTAGATAGGGTTGTGAGACGATGACTGAGTTAAAGGAGGGAATCATGGCTGACTGTGATCTGTAGCTTTTTTCATTTTTCATAAACAGGCATGCTGTTGATAATCACCACAGCCATGCTTTCTGGTTGATTGACAGATGGCAAAGCACTTAGGAGAGACACAGCCCCTCATTTAAATTTCATTGTGTCGACACAAAAGCATGCATTTAAAAAATTACTACTCCCTTGTCCGTGCAAAATGGAAAAATGGCATCTCTCAAAAACATGACAGAGGAATCGTTTTGTGTCTCAGATAGTCCACAGTTTTAACTGATGATAAATATTAGAGGAAAGGAAACCCGTTCCACTGAAAGAGCAGTGGTGGATGCTTAGCAAAAATTCCCTTCACGGTAATTTTATTTTAAAATTACATATCTTTTTTAAAAAGTGCTGCTTCAAGTAAGATTTTCACTAAACCTCCTGAAATTGTATTGCACCCAAAATAGGCTTTATTATATGAATTACACGATTGAAAAGGTCTTCGTGTTATACTTATTTTCCCTTCCAGTATGCAATTATGAAGCATCCTATATGTTCCAAAAAAACCTATTCTTTTTTTGTCATAGTAATAACCAATATCCAGGGGATTAAATTATGGTGAGAAAGAATATTTATTAAATGTTCGTCTAGGACTGGAGGATCCCACCGTGAACGTAGAAACTGTACTGTAGTGGTCACTGAAAGCTATCAGAGAGGCAAACCACGTGCAACTAAACTCTAAAATGCTTATGGTAGAGCAGGTCCAAACTTTATTCTTTTACATTTACTCTTTGTGTTTATGTGAGCATGTGTATGTGTGTGGATGCACATA
Organism: Uromys caudimaculatus; assembly: GCA_028551405.1. Taxonomy (NCBI): domain Eukaryota; kingdom Metazoa; phylum Chordata; class Mammalia; order Rodentia; family Muridae; genus Uromys; species Uromys caudimaculatus. Next base: position 8,207,922 of record CM052716.1, read on the forward strand.
TATTAGTGTACATTATGGAAATCAGGCCAACCTGCATGTGTCAGCTCTCCCCTAGTGCCATGTCAGTTCAGGGAGCTTGAACTTGGGCCTTTAGGCTTGACAGCCTTTGTCCATGAAGCCACCTGGGTCCAGAGAGCCACACATTAGTGTGGCGTATCCATGTGGTAGGCTTGGGGAAAGGTTCTGGCATTAGTGTTAGGTGAGAGTATGTTTTCTTGATCGCCAAATTTCAGAATTGATATGTGACTGGGGATGCTTTGGATTCTTAATGGAATAAGATTCAAGATTCTTGGGTATCGTAAAAGAAAAGCAGAGAACCAAATGGAGTCACGTGATTGCAGCAAGCACCTTTGTCCAGCAGCCCCAGTGCCTTGCAGTCTGCAAGCCCACTGAGTAACCTCAGGGTTGGAAAAGAGACAGGTGGGGTGATGAATGACATCCAACTGAACAGAACATTTCCTAGAGGTAGATACTGAGGGCCCTGGAAACACTAGGAAGATGCTGACATCCACACAAACATGGAAGTGTTGGAGGTGGCAGCGTGCCAGGAGCAGCCTCAGGCTCCTTAGTAGAGGGTGTGGAACAGCAGTGGAGGTTGTAGCTTCAGGGACAACAACCCATCTGGGGAGGCATGCCAGTGACTCCAGTGATTTTATTTTAGAATGTGTAGATATGTGTCTTAGAGTCTATTTTCCCATCCTTCACATCTGCGATTTTATAAATATTATATTAACACAAATGTGGGGGTTTACACACATTTCAGTTGTGTAAACTATTATTGCTATTTTTAATTCGATAGTCCTGTTTCCAGAGCACAGAAGGTAACAAACAGTAGAGCCTATTGGTGACTCTTCCCTGAGCTCCACCACTGGATCTGGCGGGACTTCCTGCAGGGAATCCCAAGGGGTGAGCAACAGGGAAAACATTGCCACCACCCAGGGCTTCCTGGGGCTCCATCAGACTCAACCTGCTGTGAACAGCCATGCTCAGAATTCATGCACCAGATGCTGGCCTTACTTTTCCTGTTTCTCTTGAATACAGAACTCTGTGGTTAGAACCCCGTTGGCAGCATGGGGTCTAAGCTGGAGCCCTCAGGGGTGCTGGAGGACAGGTTAGGTGTTACTCATTTATCACTGTGTCCATCAGCCCAAGCAGAGCATTCACGTGACACTAGGATTTTAACACGTTTGTGATGCACCCATGACCTTTGAAATTAAAAAGAAAAAAGTGCTAAGAAACCCCATCAAATACATCGGCTCTTTTATTTTTTACTTAAGGAAGAAGGAGGTTCTGTTCTGGGGAACCTGTAAGAGAGTTCTGCAATTCGCCCGGTCACTTTAAAGTCAGTAATACTAATATACATGTGTATATATGTAACTATGTATATATACATATATATCAATGTGTGTATGTATGCATGCATGTATGTATGAATATGTTATGGTAGGTTGAATGCCCCCCTTAGTCTCAGATGTTTGGATACTTGATCCTCAGTTGCTGGTACTGTTTGGGAAGGTTTAGGAGATGTGGCATTGCTGGAGGAAGTATGTCACTGGGGGGTGGGCTTTGATGTTATAAAAATCATGTGCTGCTCTAGTTCACTCCTTGCTTCCTGCTTGAGGTTCAAGATGAAGGCTCTCATTTTTTTCTGCTGCCATGACTGCCACCTATGGCCATGATTCCTGCCATGTTAGACTGATCTCTCAGGAACCATATGCCCAAATAAATTCTTTCTTTTATAAGTTGCCTTCATCATAGAATTTTATCACAGCAATAGAAAGATAACTATCATACATATTATAATTATATAATAAAATATATAAATTATATATATGTATATATATGTATTTATATACTATAAATCCTATGTATACAGATATATGTATGTATATATAATTTTAAAAGACAAAATAAAGGCCTCTGCTTCCTCACCATAATGAGAGTGACTCATTTATTTTGCTTCAATTAAAAATATGTAACACTGATATTCTTTGGTTTTTTAATTCATCACTTTCAAGGTGCCTGAAGTGTGCAGCTTTCCAATAGGTAGAGTAACCACCAAGGCTGAGAAACAATTATGTCCTTCCATTGATAATTCCAGTTCAAAGACATCCACTGGAGATGACCAGATTAAACGTCTGTAACCTACATTATAAGTAACTAAATGCCCTGAATTTACTCTGCCTTTCAAAACCTCACCTCTTGAATCATGTAGTTTATCAAGAACTGAAAACCTTTAATGTTCAAAATCCTGTGTTTGAGCTATCAAGTTTCTTTCTTTAGTGATTTTCCATTCTTTAGTGATTTTCCAGCTATGTATTTACAGGAACATAGTCTATATAGTGACCTGGTTTATGTTTTTATTTCATCAAGAGTTGTCCAGTGAGATCTATGTGCGGCTGAATGAAGCTTCTCTTCAGGCTCAGAGGCAGGCAGTGGTTCGCACGGGGTTTCTAACGGGCTGATGGAGCCTGAGGATGTGTAACAAAGCAGAACGGTAGCACAGAAAGTTTTGGTTATACATTATGGATACACGATAATTACAGCTGTTTTACTTAAACACACATTATCAGACATGTCAATCACTGCTAAGAATCCTCCACATGGCAGTTCAGAAGATCGCCAACCCATGCCGGGATCTGCCCGGTCTACTCTGCCTTCTCTCTGCTATCATCTCTTTTGATTACATTTGGCTTCTGTTGCTCTGGTTCCGGACATTGTTGCACATGCAGGCACGGTCCACCAGGGCTGCCGATTGGCTCCCTTTCCATCAGAAAGACTGAGGAGCTGCTGAGACCTGAACTCTTTCCTTGGCTGTAGGTCCTCTTCTCTAGGCCTCATTGTATTTCCCACTTATTTCCTGATTATATTTTCCATGTGCATCCCTGAACTTTGGCTTCCATCCCAAGTCTAGAGGATATAAGCATCGTGAGAACAGAGATATTACCTGAAATAATAAACTCAACTCTTCAGGGTCCAGAAGAATATCTGACACTGAGCAAACATTCCATGCTTGCTTGAAGAATGAAGCTTTAACTGTCACCTTGGAAACTTTATAATCTTCTCTTTGTCCAGTCTTCCCTTTTGGAACACATATACCAAGCAAAGCAGTGTTTTACAAAGACTTCAGTGCCCAAGAAGCTATTTCAGGGTTTTAGAATATTATACAACCCCGAAAATGTAGCCAGAACTCAGGCAAATGTTTTACATATGTAGGAAGTCTTTTTCTCAGAACTTTTTCATTTATGAAGCAACAGTAATTTTCCCACAAGTAAATGCCACCACTGTGCTTGTGTGCTATGTGCACCTGCATCTTGTTTATAGAGGCTGATCCTGAATATGTTATCTAATTATAGATATGCAGATGTCTTGTTTGCCATAATGTAAAAATATATGAAATCATGTGAAATCGGTATCACTCAGATGTCTACATGAATTCTGATTTCTATGAGGTGTGCCTGAGTTATAAGGTAAAGAGACAGATAAAAATCAGAACAATAAGGGAGATTATTCATAATGAAAAGTCTTCACATTCCGCTGTCACTCTTCTGGGTCGAAGATAGAATTAAAATATTAAAACAGAGAAATTTGAATTGCAAAACAAATTATCATCTATTGATTCATTTCTTAGGATGCTCGCTGTAGGAAAATTCTATCTAGAGCCAGAGAATCTAGATGTAAGAAAACATCAGTTCTGTTTTTTCTTGGAGATATTAAAAAACTGCAAGGGGTTTGTTAATATAGACTTACTGACAGTGGGGCCTGGCAGGCGCGAATGTGAAGATCAAGGAAACGGATTATTCAGTCAAGTATTTGAAAGGAGATTTTTTTCATAATGAGCATTGGAGTATATGATCAATGCACTTAGTGCTGAGGACCACACAGTCACCACAAAGGAAAAGACTGATGCACTTCTCCTCGTCAAGAAGTCCTGAACCTTATCTGAGAAAAGGCAACTCCACAAAACAAGGCCACAGCAGATTCTTCTCTCTGAGCTGCAGTTTCCCAGGGCTCTCCTAAGAGAAACATTTCTTTGCCCTAAGAAGCTGCAGTATTAAGAACAATGGCTCCTCTTCCTGGTATTGTAAGACATCCATGGTCTAATTTCTCATGTTTGTGAGTATGCTACTTGACAATGGAGAGTTCACGCTGCTGATGGAATGAGGCAGCTGATCAGTTGGCCTCAAAATAAAGTCTTATACGACACTGCTTTGATGGGTCCAACAGAATCTCAGTTACCGTTAATGTAATAGAGTAAGCTAAAACATTTTGAATCAGGGAGATGACAGTGTAAAAAAGATTCAACTGGAGATTGCAGGACTGGAAGGTGCTATGAACTGATGGAAACCAGAAGTCAGAGAAGAAGGGAGAGAGGTGGAGGAAGAAGGAGGAACAGACAGCTGTAGCTGCAGCAGAGGAGAAGAAGAGGAAGAGGAGGAGAAGGAGAAGGAGAAGGAGAAGGAGAAGGAGAAGGAGAAGGAGAAGGAGAAGGAGAAGGAGAAGGAGAAGGAGAAGGAGAAGGAGAAGGAGAAGAAGCAAATAGCCTCTAGCAGAGCAATTTCTATGAAAAGGAACATAAAATCTGCTTATTAAGCAGTAGGTTTCAGCTTACAGAGGCCAATTTTGGATGCCTGTCCTCCAGACATTTCAGATGACAACTTTACTTAATACGAAGCAGCTGGATTTGTGGTAATTTGTTACAGCAGGGGCAGGAAGCTGATACTCCAGGCTACCGTTGCATCCAAGGTTATGATCTCATGAGCAGTACTTGTGTCTCAGTAGATAACAAAGCAGCTCTTTCATCTGCACACCTGTGGACAGCAGGAGACTGCTGTGCCTTCTTGTTCTGACATCCAAACTTCTGTCCCCATAGTAGTGACCTATATATCATCTTCCAGTGCTCCAGCCATTGGGATGCTTTGGGAAGCTAGAGGAACTAATTTGCAAATGGCATGGCTGAACTTAGGTCTGGGAGAATAGAGGCAAATAATCATCTGCTCTGCGTGAAGAAGCACGAAGGTCAAGGGATTCATCGCTTGATTTATGGTCATGCCGTTGACCAATGCCCAGAGCTGATGACTGTGTTTTCAGGTAATCTCAGTGAGGAAAGATAGAACATCTTCCCAAGAAGATTGCACAGTAGATGGGTTACTTAGCTTCACTTTATCTTTGCAGACAGTTCATGCAGAAGAATACAGCCTGGACATAGAAGATGTTGGTGTTTGGGTTGTCAGTAGGAGAGAAGGAGGTGGCTCTCAAGATGGTTACGTTTTATTCTGTGCTCTCGCTGGTAAGTCTCGTCATTGTTTTGATAAATGTTCGCAGGTTGGTGCTATGCTTTGGCCAGGAAAGAGGACAGATCATTAGAAAGAATGCAGGGTAACCTGGATGTTGAGGCTACTCATCCATGTATTTAGTAGTCCAATCAAATTTCGGGAGCTTTTGAAAGAATCTTTGCATTTAATCAGTGAGTCGGGTGAGGCTTAATGGCTCAGGGGAGTAGGAATGGGGGTCACATGTCCAAACTTCAAGCTGTCATTCTGTGGACCCTATTGACTCTTCCATGTCCTTCATACTCCTAGGATATCTGTTGCTGTTTAGGTAAGGGAGGATAGATCCTAGGCATCCAAGAGAATGCCCAGTAATGTTTAGCTTCGAAGATCTTGAGACACTCTTGTGGTTTGGAACCATCTTAAAAAACGACTTTCCTCCTCCCCTCTCCCTTCTGTGTTTGTCCTCTTCCTCCCCTGTGACTCTTTTGGTATTTTTTCCTGTTTCCTTTACTTCACATTTCTAATAGATCTTAACATCCCCACTATATGTCACGTTCTCACTACAATCAATTGCTGCTTCCTACTCACCGCAGGACAGCATCCAGAAAACACTTCTCATTAGCTGTGAAGCAACTGTGATTCTCACAGTTTTCCCTGTCAGCTTCTGTGGCTCTGGACACTTGTCTACCCAGCTCAGAGCACCACCCAAATCATATTCTTTATGTTCAGTCACCCTCCTCTCTTGTATTCATGATGGCACCAAAGTCACGTCTTGGAGCATATTGTAAGCTCAGGTCTTGTCACAGGGCTTTTTAACTAGGAGTAGGATACTTAATATATCTTCTGTGAAAACAGTTAAAATAGATTGCAAGTATCTGGGATAAAGAGAAAATTGAGATTGGCTTTTTTTTTTCAGACATAGATTTTTTTTAAAAAAAGAAAAAAAGGAAAAAAAGAAAGAAAAAAAATCAGGTTTCCAGATTGATAATAGCCTTATAAACCTTTGATATCTAGTGAGCCTCTTCATTGGCTTGAACTTCATTGGCTCCGATACTGTCAGAGTCTCAGGAGCGCTACTCTATTCAGACGTTAATAATCTATAAAGCTGACTCTGATGGTTGACTACTCTAGTCTAACAGGTCATTTGTGCTGAGAAGTGTTGGGAGCCATGGGACCAACTCACTGCTTCCTCTGTGAGCAGAGATGTTGCCACAATCTCCCAGGAGGTGTGTGTTATTTTTGTTTCAAGATTGCTGGGTCTTGCCTGCCAAATGGTTCATTGGTCAGTGTGAATCCTGGCTTATATGACTATTTTCCCTACTTTCCTTCCTTCCTTCCTTCCTTCCTTCCTTCCTTCCTTCCTTCCTTCCTTCCTTCCTTCCTTCCTTCCTTCCTTCCTTTCTTCCCACAGTCTTCCTCTCCTGTTGTATGATGAGGCCAATTGTATAACAGAACAATACAAAAATAAAATATACCAGTGACTTTTTTTTCTTTGATCTTGTTAGCAGATGTTTATTGAATTGTTGGTGGGTTATAAAAATGTGGAACGATTCTGTCTTCTTTCTGTCATTTAAAATGTAAACATAAGCCTACAAGAATTTATTATTGACAAATAACTGACAAATTGAGCATCTCCTATAGCCTCAGGATAAAACACAGTTAAGTAGTTTTAAAGACCAAGGACCCAAGTATTGAGTGTCTGGAATACTTTAACATTTACCTGTAAATTAGGATTATGAATATTAAATTTCTTTTTCCAAAGATTTATTTCTTTTTATTTCATATGCATGGGTATTTTACTTGCATGTGTGTCTGCATCACATGCATGTCCTGCCCTTAGAGGCCAGAAGAGTGCACTGAATCCTTTGGCACTGGAGTTAAAAAATAGTTAGCTTGTAGGTGGGATAGGAATTCAAACCTGGTGTTTTGTAAGAGCAACAAGCGCTCTTAACTGCTGAGCCAACTCTCGAGCCCCACTATGAAGATTATCTTTCTGGTAAATCCTAGAGTCTTTCTTTATCTTGCAGCTCATATCTAGTAAAAATAAGCATCCTCACAGCTAAGATTTTTTCATTGTTAAAGAACACTCATCCATCCTCTGAGATCCCTCCAGTTCTTTCAAACAGTGCCCAATACAATTAATTACAAGATGAAGTCCAGATAAGAACATGGGGCCTAAGTCTCGCTCTGCCCTACCTCTTGCCAACAGTCCCCAGATGCCTCCATGTAAGAACAAAGAAGAATTCTGTGGGATGATCTAGGGCATAGTCACAATTTCTTAACCACAAAAAACTCCAACTTCCTCCCAAACAACCGGAGGGTTGTGGCCCATAGGCTGTGTATTTGAATGTGGTACTTATATACCATCTAAAGGTATTAAAAAGTTCTCAACTGTGCAACAGTCAAAGAATAACTGAAATTCTAACGTGTAATGAATTCAAAGTGTCCCTGGCAGTGTAATCCTGGGCTACACTGCACAGCTGCACAGTAGCCTTGGCTCTGAACACACATGGAACAGTAGAGGACATGTGTCACCATGACATACAGGGCCAGCAACTGCTGCCCTAGTACTGCAGCTCAATTTTGAGATGATAATATCTCATGAATCATATTTTTCATATGTACACAGTATCCGGCTCTCATAGAAACACCATGATTCAATTGTAGAAAAGAATTTTTTCTTTCTTTTTTCTTTTTCTTTTTGTATTTTTCTAGTATTGTTCCTCAGTGATTAAGTACCAGATTGATGTATCTTTGAATTGGGTTGTGTTAGAAAGTTTGATTTTTAAATTTTTTTATTTATTTATTTATTTATTTTTTGATATTTTATTTACATTTCCGATGATTCCCCTTTTCTTTAGAAACCCCGTGTCCCCTCCCCCTCCCCGCCTCTGTGAGGGAATT
>CM052716.1:8216598-8306598 GCA_028551405.1 Uromys caudimaculatus
GTTGAGAATTCTCTGCTTAGCTCTGTTCCCCATTTTTTGATAGGGTTATTTGGTTTTCTGGAGTCAACTTCTTGAGTTCTTTGTAAATATTGGATATTAGCCCTCTATCAGACATAGGATTGGTTAAGATCTTTTCCCAGATTTTTAAATTGACGTCTGAGTTGGGACTAAGAAAAAATTTTCAGTAATTTCTGAAATGGTTCTCAACATATTTGTATCACTTAAGCATATGTATATATACAAAGAGGTGATCACAACAATGAAAAGTATAAAATCAAAAGACTGGTCAACTCTGAAAAATATAAACTACATCTGCATCCCATATTATTAAAGATTCAGCTACGATTTTTTATACAAAAATAAATAATCTCATCTGACTCATTCAGATGAAAATTTGTTAATGTTATATGCCTATAAAAGAATTATGTTTAAAAAAATGATTTATCACTAAATATTTTAAATAGACCTATTCTATATAATACATACTGTGGGACTTGTGAAAAATTCTCAAGTGGAAAGGAGAGAGAAGTGGGAGAAGCTAAGAAGCCCCCATCTATAGGATCCTTTAGCGTCCAAGACAGTGATTAATTATTTTTGTGAGTCATCATATCTCCATGATATAAGCAAATAAGTTCATGGTGATATTTATGAAGAGAAGGTTTTATTCTTGGTTATTGTTCTTCTTTGCCTACCAAGATCCTTTACAAATGATCAGAATTGAAGGTGCATTTGTGTTGCATATGAAAGAAGGAATACCTGGCAGTTCCTACCATACACAAGAGGAATGTGAAACCTAGGTTATAAGCAGGGTGGTAGTGATAGACAGGGCTTGAGCTACTCTAAATAGAACGAAATAAAGGATTCTGTAATTGAAGGATCTGGCATTCACTGCCCCCTTTCTCCTGCTAGTCCTCATGAATTCACCGACTCCCACAAATAATGACTTTGCCAACATATCCTTGATTCTCTTTGTCTGTCTTCATTGTTCTCAAGTCTGTGTTTTAGATTACAGATTATCTCACGAGTGGTTATCCATATGCCCACTCCAAAACTCATGAAGACATCATATGGAGATCATGGCGTTCTTTGAGGTTAAGTGTTGAAGGTATTCACAGAATTACTACTAGAAGAATCACTAGATATCCTTATAACTACACAGATACTTATAGTATTATTTACTCTTAACTAGATTTCAGGGGATCTGACTTAACAAGGTTCCAGTGAACTCTGTCTGGAAGCTTGTCTCTTCAAAACCAAGTAAATACATTCAGTCATAAAATTCTAATTTTTCCAAACAGTTATCAGAACATTTGAAGTCTCTTCCTACTCCTGCTTTGACTGTAGCTGATGGGATTATGGATCTCCTTGGAAACAGGTACCATAGCATTAGCCATTAACATCACTACCTCCTTTTCAGCATCCCCTAGCCAATAGGAGCAGACCACAGGAGATGGACAAGCCAAGAGGGTGGCTAAAAGATGTTTTTCTGTAAAACCAGAACACTGGTCTCACATTGAACTATTATAAGGTTTCCCAGTTGACATCTGCTCTGTGCTGTCAGCAGAGTCAAGTCCCTGCCACAAGGATACAAAGCCCCCAGGCCACTGTTCAGTCTGGTAGTCTAGGACTCAGAGAGGGAGAGCATGTTCTCAAGGCTGCATAGTAGTATAAGAGCCAGAGTCAAGTGCCGGCCCCAGCATCCTTTCCATAAGAGCAATGTCATTCTGTTTCCTGAGCCTAGCAACCAAATACAGGCCCCTTAAAAAAGAAATGAGGAACAATTTACAATGGGGGTAGAGAAGGAATCATTCAAAGGCAATTGAGTGAAGAGATGGATGGACATTCCCTTGAATCACACGAGTAGAACAAATCGGAAGGGAAATAAAATCATGAAACACTTTACATGTAATAGACAGGAACGAGTCCCAATTTCTTTAACATCTGAAATGTGTTAAATCAGTCCGAATAAAACCTACATAATGGCGAATAGGACATTTATTCATAAAGATCAATTTCTTTGTTCCAGTTAAATAAAGACACATTCAAGTTGGAAAAAAAGTATGTATGATACAAATTGGACATTTTGTGCACATACACACACAAAAATACGGACACACTCACACTCACATACTCACAACTGGGAGTGGTGACTCACATCTATGGATCTCATATAATCTTAGCTCTTAGAAGGTTGGGGATGATAGATAATCAAGGCTAGCCCAGGCTACTTCGTGAGCCCTTGTCCCAAGAGAAAGCAAAAAGTAGGGTCATAGATACACATGAGCAAAACCGTGAAAACAGAAGGGCTAGCCTCCAGACCTCTTTCACTAGCTCTAAATGGGTATATGGTTGATAGTACTTTTCTGGCAGCCTCTGATTTTCTGACTTTGTTTTAACTCAGGCTAATCATCACTGCAGAAAGCAGGGAACTGCCTTTAAGTACTCATTCCAAGTGCTCAGGAGCTGTAGGTTGCTTTGCAATGTTTGTAAGGGCTGGCATTACAATGCCCTGCTTACGTATTTGTCTGGTGGGTGTGGATTCCTTAATCTACATAATAGTAATATTTGAATCTCCCTTTCAATGCAAACCCAGCTGTGAGTCCCCTCTCTCTATCTCTACTAGACACACACCTTTTACCTTTCTGCGACAATAAAATCTTGCTTTAGGAACTAGAATGGCATTACTGGGAAGAGACCGGTTGGGGGTAGGCAAATACCCCCGGTACTATTTTCCTTATCTTGGAATGGCATAAGTTTAGTGGTAGACTTTTCAAATACTTCAGTTGCATATTTGACAGTCAAGCTAATTTGTCTTATAAAGGGGATTAGGTCAAATGTCTACATTAAATTTTCATTACTGACAGATTCAGGCCATTTGTCAGTTTCTCCCACATGTGGGGGCCACATTAAAACATTTGAGTTTTGAGAAAAACAGCATGCTCATGAATGCTCATATATTCAAGAGAAAACACATCCTTAATTTAAACATTTAATACTTTTATTAAACTAATTTTCATTTGATGAATTAATTTCATTGTGCTTAATTTAAATGGATAGCAGAATAAAATATTAATTTTTTACTATTCAAAACAATCCTTTGCTGTGACTTAGAAGGGAAGGAGTACATCTTAATCTCTAGGATATGTACTACTTAAATGCCACTGAAGTACGCAGATGGCACGCTCTCCATGTGCAAGCAGGAAAGCGCATCTTCTTGTCTACTCAAGGGTGTACAAAAGAAGGCACGGTAAAAACGCAGGAAGGAAGAGTAGAGATACAACTCACAAAGACTTTGGTACTATCTCCAAATTAATGGGATGCTCTTAGCTTGCTTAACTGAAGGAGGCTTCCCAGAAAGAATGAAGCGAGGCTTGATGAAAATGCTCAAAAGTTCTCAGTGTTGATGCACCTCCTTGGACATGCTTGCTGGCCATACTCCTGAGCAAGCTTCCCGGTCCCATAGCCTTCTGACTAAAAGCTAATTTACTGCGGCATCTTCAATTTAGCACACGTGGCAAACCTTGTTCACACATTATTGTCATCTAGCCATGCTGTTGAAGCTCCTGCCCATTCAAAATGCTACCCGCTTAGATATCAGATGCCTTTTAGCTGCATGGACATGGAGTATTGCCAGCAGTGCATGACAGCTCTCACACACTACAGTGTGAGAGCTCAGATCCTCTCTTCATCCCTTCTGCATCCTCTTCTCTACTTTAATGTTCCTTCAGCTGCCTCTTTTGTGATCTTGCCTTAGTCTCTGAGGGAATTCTGTGTAACCCTCCCATCTCTCTCAGTCTTCAGGCGCTTCCTGATCTTCAAAGTATATCCACTTAAATGTCCTCCCCTGGATTGGGATCCTTGGACGGATGCAAAGCTCACTTTAGTCACTGGACACTGCCCAGCAGACACTACTGAGCACAGCTGACTCCTCGGCTCTCCGCACTGCAGGGACTTCACAGATGCTCACCTTCAACTTTATCAGCTCCGTAGGAGAAGGTAGATGACTGGCTTTCATCTGTTGATTTAGGGAAGTTAGCCCAAGACTTTGGACTGTAAGTTCCAGAATCATTTTGAACAAAACTGAATTTCTTGACTTCATTATTTAAAAAAAAAACTGTACAAAACACCATGATAAGGAATGGGAGAAGCTATGATTTATGACTCTCTGTGTAGAGGAGATTTAATTCTGCCTTCTGCTCAATGGCCTATCCATTGTGTGAGCAAAGTCAATACCAATAATGAAATGTAGACTGAAGGGCTAAATCAATTCCATAAAATGCAATAGAAAGACTAGAGGACTGAGTAAATTTGGAAAGGCTAGTGCCTGCCAGATTAGTGTTTGGACAACAGGTAATTACAAAAATCAATACCTGGATATGAAAACATGACAGGCAGCCATCCATCACAAAGGGAGGAATAATTACTAACAGCCTGGATTCTAAATAAGGAAGAGAAGACAAAACAAGCCTGTGTAGAATTCTTATCAGCGTTTGCACATTTGTGTGTGCACATGGTCATCCACATTCGCATGCCTCCCGCGTGACCACAGAAGGGGGCCTGCTCCACTTCTTGTTCTCAGCTCAGTTGAAGTCTTGCACTCAGTCCTATACCACCCTAGTGTTCCTTCTCATCTGGCTCATGGGAACCAAAGGATAATCATCATGGGGACCAGGAGTCAAGGATGGGAGGACCAGTGGGAAGGAAGAGTTCCACTGATAATATGAAATATCTTTCAAGTACAAGCTGTTTGAGAAAACTCCAAATGCTGAGAGTTGATAGAGGCAGCTCAATGACACAGCAAGTGCTGAGAGGTGATAGAGGCAGCTCAATGACACAGCAAATGCTGAGAGGTGATAGAGGCAGCTCAATGACACAGCAAATGCTGAGAGGTGATAGAGGCAGCTCAATGACACAGCAAGCACTGAGAGGTGATAGAGGCAGCTCAATGACCCAGCAAGCGCTGAGAGGTGATAGAAGCAGCTCAATGACACAGCAAACAAGGAATATATGTGTATATGTGCACACACGCACATACACACAGACTTGCTCAGACTCCCATATGCTCATGTACACACTGACATATTCGAACATACACAAGAATATTATTTACACTTATATGGAGACAGGTATAAACACATATACACAGACATACTCAAGCCTACAAATATACTTACAAACACACTGGCATATAACACAGACATATACACACTGACACACACATCCACGTTCTCACACACATTCTGATATGTACATACACTCATAAGCTAAAGCTGTAACTTAATACCTTGTGTTCCTAGCCACAGAACAGGGGACGAAGTATGTCTACTTGCTAAGCCGTCTGCACAATTGAAGTCACTCAGTCCCACAAAGGCCCCCCCCCGAACACAGTTTCAGCATCATTAGCTTTTCCATGCATACATTTCTGCTTTTCTATCTTCCCTTTTAAATTTTCTTTATATTAAAACTTAATTACATCAATTCCCTGCTTCCCATTCCTTTGCTATTTTAAAGATAAGCCGAAAGGTTCCAGGAGACAGTAGCTTCTGTTCCAGATGACAGGCTTGGCTGCTGGCATGGGAAGCTTTTTCTATCTGATATGATAGACATGTTGGTTACCCTTCGCTGCACACCCTTTGTCCACCACAGGGCACAGAGGGCAATTCTGATATAGCTACAAGTAAGTCTGAGATCTGCTGTAGGGCTGCATGGTAGCCAACAGGCCTTGAGGCCAGTCCACAGAGCATGTGTGCAAGCTAGTGAGACAAGCAAGTGCCGATTTCCCTGGGCCATGGTGCCTGTGCAGCCTGACTAGATTGCTTCCTTTTCTGAAAGCTTAAAAGCTGTCACTTCTCTCTGTCCCTTCTGTCCCTCATCCAAACAACCTAATAGAAAGCACAGATATCTCCCCTTTTGACACCAGCAGAAGATTTGAACCAGAGGAGGCCCCGTGTGTAGGTAAGAACCACTGCCCAACCACTCACAGTACTAAGCCAGTGTCCTTTCCACAGCTCTTGCAAGCCACTCGTGGACTAGGCCGGAGCCACTCTGTTCACGCCTGAGAGTCTTGGCATGTGAGCAACATGCCTTGATACACATTCCCGTGTGTGAATGACATCATCAGTCTCAATACCAGCACTGGATTGGGAGCGGAAACCCAGCTGACTTGGGACTGACACGTTGAGTGCTCCTGAATCAGTACTTTGCCAACAACAGAATGAGAGACTTTCCTGGCCTTGAAACTCAAAAGCTCTACCTCTCAGAACATTGTCAGTACACGGTCCATGATGAGAAGCCCGCCCTTCACTTTGCACAATGGTTGGGTATGGAGGAACTATCAAAGCAGGAATCCTAAGATGATGTCTCTACGGAGTATCTGTCATAGAACTTTAATGTGATTTAGGTCATCTGTTTTTGATACTTTATTTACATTTCAAATGTTTTCCCCTTTCCAGGTCTTCCCTTTGAAAACCCCCTATCCCATCCCCCCTCTCCCTGCCTCTATGAGGGTGCTCCTCCACCCACCCACTCCCGTCCTCCCTCCCTGGCATTCCCCTATACTGGGGCATCTAACACCCTCAGGCCCAAGGGCCTCCCCTTCCACTGATGGCCAACAAGGCCCTCCTCTGCCATCTTAATAGTATAGGCACATTTTTACATTTTAAATTTACCACTGATGGTCAATATATTGTGTACACTTTGTCTCAGCATTTGAGGTCATGGAATTATGTGCTATGTGTAGCTGCCCCGTGCATTACAGGAGGGTCTGTGGTGTTCCTAGTCTTTTCCCTCTGGGGACAAGTTCCATCATGACATCCCTCTCCAATTGTGACAGTTCAAAATGTCTCTAGCCACCAACCTAACTGAAGGACCAAATCAGATTGCTGAAAACTACAAACAAATGTGTGGGTTTTTTTTTTTTGTTTTTTTTTTTTTTGTTTTTTTTTACCAATGATAGGTACGAACAGACTTCTTAAACAAAAATCTGCCAGCCGACATACTTCCGAAAGCAAGCAAGACAAAAAATCCAAAACAAATTGCAATGGCATCCTCAAATCTTTTTCTTCCACTGTTAAGCCAATCTGGACTCATACTCAAAGTTGCTAAGAAGTTACAGAGATGACTCATTACAGTTTATAAAATATTTTGAAAATTTGATTACTCAGCTGCTTGCCTGCGAATGTGTATCCCTTATCTAAAAAAACAGAATTTGAGCTAGCTTCAACGATCATGATAATCCTCCAGAAATAAAACATACTACAATGTACTATGTACCTTAGGGCATTCAAAAAGCATGGGGCATTCTTAACAACCATTTATGTGATGGACACAGACAACTCTTTAATGGATCACATATATCCATATTATCTCCACTGCTGCTTTTGTAAATGTCTCAGAATGGTTGGTTATGTGGTAAAGCCTACGGTGATCATCCACCTAAGAAATTCTCAAAGAGAGATGGGCCATCGTGAATCTTGACTATAATTTGAGAAGATAACAATTGATGTCTTGAGCCAGGCAGTGGTGGCGCACGCCTTTAATCCCAGCACTCGGGACGCAGAGGCAGGTGGATTTCTGAGTTCGAGGCCAGCCTGGTCTACAGAGTGAGTTCCAGGACAGCCAGGGCTACACAGAGAAACCCTGTCCTGAAAAACCAAAAAACAAACAAACAAACAAACAAAAAAACCTAATTGATGTCTTGCATTTTTTTTAGTCTTGGGAGACAGATTATTTCCAAAGTCAGAATTAGGAAAAGGAAGACAAATCATAGCAGCATGAGGCACTGAAAACTCCACTTCTCAGCTTCCTAAGGACAGACATGCCTGGTTCTTTGTCCTCAGTGTTCAAACAGGAGAGGAAAATGTACACATAAATGTGTGATTAATTACATGAAAAGTGCTGTGCCTCATCTCAATGATGAATCTACAAGTTGACAACGGAAGTTTGTAAGTTTCATTTTCCTGTAATTTTGTTGTCAGGCATGACTCTGAACATGCCTGAGTGCTTATGAACCCAACGCCATTCACTTGACGATGCCACGAGCACTTACCTCTGCCTTAATTTTATTGTCTCCGAAACAGAGGTGCTGCAGGTAAGCTGCAGCATTGGACTGTACGGAAGGGAACTGGTGCTGTAACATCTGTATCACTTCAGGCAGCTCCGGGTCTCTCCATCCAAACTCCCTGGATAAAAGGAAGCAGGAGAACATGAGGGATAGCCCAGTATACACAGCTCTCCTAACATCCTCTAACTGTGCTTAATAGTCAAGCCAGCATCTTACAGCAACTGCTCTGCTTCCTCATGCACAGATGGGCCGTGCAGACGATTTCTGAAAAGATCTTAGGTACCAGCTTTTAAGTGTCCATATGATTTATTCTCCAGGAAGATTATAGACATGTGATTTGAATTTCCTGAAAATTTATGAAAGATTGAGAAAATATGAATTAAATTGCCCTCCACGTCTTTTAACTTGGGCTCTGATGGGTAGAAGTCACATTTCTCTAATATGTGACTTCAAAAGACAGGGATATAGTATTTGCCAGAATTATCAGAAGAGAAAAATAACGGGTAGAATCCAAAATGTCCCAACAGCAGGTGAACATGCTGATATTATTTTATTATTGTTATTTTCATAATATCTTCTTCAAAAAGAGACCATTGCCAACACTGGAAAGTAATTCAGGTATTTAAAGCCTTTTAAGAGACAAAATGAAACAGAGAGAATAGACTTCTTGACCTGAGGTTGCAAGTATAGCAGTCCGATGCCTCTATAAAGGTAAATTAGTCATTTAAAGAGCTATTCAGTGCATATTAGCAAATTTTATGTGTCCTGTCTTTCTATATTCTTTTCCTTATAAGAAGTAAAAATCAGTCCACGATGTTGGCTGTTTATTTACTTTCAAGATAATATTTAAGTCTATTCTAAAACTCATTTTTTGAATTGTTCATATGAATGCTCTTCTGTAAAAATCTCTCAGCTCTCACAGGTAGACCACGTGGCCAGCAGGAAAAACTCAGTGGGTTCTCTTCTTACAGCAGACAGATGATTTTTAACAGAGAGCTAAAAAGGAGCCTCTTAGACCACAGATAAAACCCTGACCTCATAAGTCACCATGAGGACTATTTATCTGAAAGATGGGCCTGGGGAGAGATGAGGTGACTGCAGCCACTCCTGCTCCTGGTGCAGTGGCTCAGAAGCATACAGCTGACTGCTGCAGGTCAAAGCCATTGCCTGAGCAGAGGAGTCATGAAAAATGGGGCAGAGAAAGGAGAGACAGAGGTTAACAGTTTCCTCACAGATCCTAACCTGCTCTTTTTATCTTTCCTTTTTCACCGCTGGTAGAGCTGTTGAGCAAACCCTAGCGCATGTTGGTGCTGAAGACAGACGCAGTAGAAAGCTTTCTGAAGGGAGCTAGTTTTTATTGGTGGAGATAAAGCATTTGATTTCACGTGTAGGAAGACCTCAATACACTTGCATTCTGTCTTAGGCTGACACATTTCTTAAAAGAAATACAGCATATATTTGCTGAAAATATGCCTTCAAAGATGACGGAGAGAAAATATGGAATCACAGAAGAAAATAATTATAGGTCAGAAAAATGAGAAGTCAGTTTTCCTGTCAACTTAATTTCTAGGTGTTGCATAATTCCAAATCACCTCTGTAAAGTTAAAAAAAATTACTATACTCATAATACTAGCCCAGTAGAATCATATTCTTTATGTAAATGAAGCCTAAATCTATAGAGAACCCATAAATGAAACTTCGGTGAAGGGATACTGCATGGCTAAGATGAATTTACGTAAACTTCTGCTTTCAGAAAGCAATTAGTAAAGAAACTCATTCCAGCGTATTTTATTAGCCACATGGCAATTGCTCTGTTAGGTAATGGCTTATGGGACATGAGCATACATCAAGGACACCTTTTGAGCAAGAGCTCCAGGAAGGAAGTCTTAGGGGCCCTTGAATATCTCTGTGTACATGCATCTATGTATGTGCACACACTATGCGCGTGCGTGCATGTGCGCGCGCGCGCGCGCACACACACACACACACACACACACACACACACACACACCAGACTCAGTTGTGACAGGTCGAAGCCTTGTGATTCATAGGACCTCCAAACTGTTCTCTGACAGGTCAAAGGAAGGCTGAGCACCCTCATCCCACATCCTCAGGCCTCTGAGATCACTTCCCACCTCAACGCTCTTCTAGACAGTCCAGTGTGGATTTGACTGCACTTCTCTGGTTCAAACCCTCCAACAATTCCACTGTCTTGGGTGGGAGGCTTAGATATCCCTCAGTCCCTTCTGTACTCTGCTGGATCTGTGCACTCATATAGTGGGGGGCACTGGCTGAGTGGATGCCCAGTGATCCCATCTGTTGGAGTGAGATAATAATTCCTACCTTAGGGTACTGGTGGGATGGTTAGCAGTACTAGTTACAGCAGGCACCCAGTGTGGGCCCTCTAGAAATGTCAGGGATTCCATATAACTAGATGAAGGAGAGAATAATAATAAATGAGAAATAAAATAAATAAGAACCATCTATAATTCCTAGAAGGTGAACTCATAACTCTCATTTGTTACTGGGCTTTACCCTGGAAATGTTAATGGAACCGGAGAATATGCAAATGTAACCTTTCCTCCATTAAAGCTTGTCACACAGACCAACAATATTGTGACTACCCCCTCACTCAAGTATGGACTGTCTGTCTGCCTTGTTAAGATCACAAGGCTTAGCACAGAGCTAAATAGCTAGCAGTTTTGAAATCTATGCTATGCTACCATGCTAGTACCAAACCCGAAGAGTTGGTAAGCTGTCACAATGTCTTATCAGGATCCCCTGCTCCGAAAAGAACACGAGGACACCCTGCTCCTCACAATTCAAAATTTACTTTTGGCAAAGCTTCCTGCTACACACGTTCCCTTTGACTGCAGAATGAATAACTTCAGTGGTGTCGTTTAGACTTAATGTCAAAAATCTCAGCCGTTTATGTGTGTGTGTTCATGTGCGTATGTTGGTGTGTGTGTATATATATATGTGTGCAAGTGTGTGGAAACCAGAAGTCAGTATTAGGTGGTCTCCTCAATTGCTCTCCACTTTGCTGTTTTAAGACAGTCATTCACTGAACTGTCGACTCGGTTAGGCTGGCTGGCCAATCAGCTTTGAAGATCCAGGCCACTGCCGCTCTTACCTCCAGGCTCTGCTATCACTGGAACTTGTTACTTCCTCCACTTTCTGTTTCCATGGGAGCATATGGAATTCCAAATTCAATTCCTCAGACTTGCAGGGCACACACTTTATGATCTAAGTCATCTCTTCTAGGTCCACAACAATACAAACTTTTGAACTCTAGAAGTTTAAAGACTCTACTAATTTTAAATTTTAGATCCAGAGCCGTGAGGGAGGCTATTTTGTTCTTTATTTCACTTTATCTGGGAGAATCTGAGAGTGGTTCAGAGGTGGTGGAATTAGAGAGTAGGCAGAAGGCTTTCATTAATAATAAAAAGGAGATATTTCCATTTTCACTAACCAAAGTGAAGTTATCACATGAAAGACTTAATGCCATCCACTTTATTCTTGAGTAGTTTGCAATCCCAAACAAAACCCTGCCCAAAACCTGCTAATTATATTTTTAAAAATCTTTACTTTGATATAAATAGTACTAGAATTAGGACCATTTAGAAAGAAAATGAATTGTTATAATTTTGTAGAAAGAAGTGGCTTTCTTCACACTCTACAGTTTTCTTCAAATGGATTCACCCAGTGATATCACAAGCACACATTCACTCTGCCATGACTCCTGCAGGGTTCGGAACCAGGACTGGGCAAGCTACTCACATGTGCCTAGGTCATGAGGGAGAGTACAAGTAGCCATGATAGTAGACAATAACAATAATTAAAGAAGCATTTTTGATATTTAAATGAAATAACTGAATTCCACCAGGAAATCAAGAGAGAATGGTCTGTAACGTTCTGTACCTGTCTCTGGTATGATAGGTCTCTGGTTAGATGATGTGGTGATTTGAATGAGAGTGTCTCCTACAAGCTGGGATATGAGGGTCCATGGTGCCCAATGAATGGAACTATTTGGAAAGAATTAGGAGGTGTGGACTTGTTAGAGGAGGTGCTTCACTGGGGGCTGGGCTTTGAGGTTTCAAAAGCTCATCCCAACCAGTTAGCACTTTCTCTCTCTGTGTCCTGCTTGTGGATATAGAGGTATGCTCTCAGCTACTGCTCTAGCACCATGACTGCCTGCCTGCCGCCATGATTCCTACTATGTATGGTCACAGACTTTAATCTGAAGCTATAAACCCCAAATAAATTCATTCTTTTATAAGTTGCCTTGGTCATAGTGTCTTATGACAGTGATAGAAGAGGAAAGAAGGAAGAATATATTATGGAAAGTCACGCCACAGCCTCTGATATCCTCCGAGCCCTCATTGCTGGAGTCTGGGAGTGCTTCCTTATCTGGATAAATACACCATACAGATGGGATGTAGTGAAGGGCTCTGTGAGGGAAGGTGATTGTTTTGAATTATCCACTGTTCTGATGCTAATTGGAGCAATCTTAAAAGACAGAGAGGAGGGAGACTTGCCACTGAAGAAGGTGACAATGGCACCTTGAGATAAGATGGGCCGATGTCTTCAGAAATGGGCAAAAGGGTCAAAAGCAATGAGGTGGCTAGAGAGCACAGTTCTGGAGTTTTCAAAGGCAGGGGAGGAGATTTTCCTTCAGAAAGGACTCCATGGCTGTACACGGTCTACCTGAATTTGAATAATAGTGTGCTGTTTTAACCCTTGAACAATGTGTTGATTTGTAGTAGCTGAAATGAATGAATTCAGAAGTACAGATTGCTAAAGAAAACCCTGGGATGCTCGAGAGTCTCCCCTCTATTAGGGCATAGGGGTAGAGATAATTGCCCGGTATACCACAAGGGACATCACCTCTAATCCTGAGGTCTTCCCTGTCATTTCTAATTATGAGCACAGATTATTGATTTCTCGTGGCTTCCTTACCACCTCTCGGGTATCTGTATATTTGTAGTCATAGTTTTCTTTATCTTCATTTTATTGCTATAACACCTTAGCCTTAACTTCTTGTATGTCCATGTCTACATGCCTGCTTTGTCTTAGGACCCACCCACAAATCTACCTACTCCTTCTGGCAGGGTTTTTTGCATATCCACAGAGTACCTGGTCATTGAGGTTGACCAAAGCCACTTTTTTGCTTGAGGAATTTACTCTCAAAGAGTAAGTGAAAATTAGCTGTCAAAAAGAGTAAAACAGCTTCTTTACTAGATTGTGGTATATGTATAGTATGTAAAGTAGTGTTTCTCCACATTCATGTCTAGCTGAAACCTTAGAAAGATGCAGCTAAGGTAAAGAGGAAGAAAAGACCATACAGAACTGGAGCGGTAGCTATGTTTAAGGAAAGTGTCCTTAAAAAGACAGAAAAGGACATAGAAATATAGACAGAAGGGCAATGTGAAGACAGAGGCAGAAATGGTGGGTGATGCAAACCAAGAATGTGAATGCTTCCTGATGGCACGGGAGGCAGGTCCAGACTCTCCCCGATCACCTATGACAAGAGCCAGCTCTGCCGACATCTTAGGTTCAGCCATCTGACATTCCTGATGGTAAGAAATTGGCTCCTGGTTTTGTTTTGTTTTGTTTGTTTGTCATTTATGGTACTATGTTACAATGGCCACAGGGCATTCATGTAACTGTGCCTGGGAAATTAAAACAGTGAAACAAAATATCACTGTATAGGCCTGTGAAAGTTTGGGGGTACTATCTTCATACACACAGAGTCTGAGATGACGCTAAATAAGAAGATCCTGGGGCAGGAGTTTGCACAACATATCAGAGAAAAGGAAAAAAGGGCAGTGAATAAAGGGAGCAAGATGTGAGCCTCAGTAGGTGAGGTCAGAGGAACCACATACAGCGGTAGGATGTGTGAACCATTGTAGCCATTGACTGCTGCATGGAGAGATGTTGATGCCATTGCAATGCTTTAACCTGGCTCACAGTTGAAAGGATCACTAATGGGAGTTATGAGCATCTGTTAAAATTCACAACCTGCCGGGAAATGTGCAGATTATACCTGGATGTGGCTGAATTTATGAAAGGATCCTGATGATCCCTCTGACTGCTCTGCTGAAAACAGAACTCACGGACTGCGTGGAAGTGGGGAGTATGGCAGAGGAAAGCAGGAGTACTGAAAAGCAAGTACTTAGATGCAGTACTGAGAGGGAGTATTGAGAGGCAGTACTGAGAGGGAGTACTGAGAAGGAGTACTGAGAGGGAGTACTGAGAGGGAGTACTGAGAGGGAGTACTGAGAGGGAGTACTGAGAGGGAGTACTGAGAGGGAGTACTAAAAGGCAGTACTGAGAGGGAGTACTGAGGGGGAGTGCTGAGAGGGAGTACTGAGAGGGAGTACTGAGAGGCAGTACTGAGAGGCAGTACTGAGAGGGGTCTGGTGCCTGTGCAGGCAGAGCCATCAGGCAACCATGATGGCTAGTGGAGGCCACCTGCTGGGCCCTGGGATCTATCTCTTCAGATAGGGATGGTCAAGGTTGAAACAGCAGGTTTTCTAGAGGCTGCTGAAGTAAAAAGAGACAAGCAGTATAATAATGAGAAAACTTGACTTTTCTGAACTTTTTGGACTCCAAAGCTTAACCAGCCATGGGCTCTTTCTCTGAGTTCAGTTCATTAAGAATTGAGCAGGAAAAATAAAATGGAAGAATCAACAAAATTAGCGCTATTATTTACGATCTTTAATTACATGTAGTTTAAAATCAACAAATTTTTGCTTCTATTAAAAACCCAAATATTCTAAAAGATCATGAGTCGGTAAAAGATATACATTCATTATAATATCCCTGTGATATGTTAATGAACCTTAAATGCTAATTATACATTCATTAAAGTTACTAATGGGTTGTTCTAGTGTTCCATGAGGAAAATTTAATTTCAT
Source organism: Uromys caudimaculatus (assembly GCA_028551405.1). Classification (NCBI taxonomy): domain Eukaryota; kingdom Metazoa; phylum Chordata; class Mammalia; order Rodentia; family Muridae; genus Uromys; species Uromys caudimaculatus. The sequence continues at coordinate 8,231,581 of CM052716.1, forward strand.
ATATATATATATATGTTCTTGTGTGTGTGTACGAGAGAGACAGAGAGAGACACAGAGAAAGAGAGACAGAGAGAGAGAGAGAGAACTTCATTGTCATAGCTAGCAACAAAGGTTCCCTTCGGTAAAGAAGCTCACTGGAGGAACTACCATTATGCCATGAAATTTGCCGCAGGAATTATAATGACTTCATGAGAATGCTAAGATTCTCCCTCTCGGCCCAAAGGAGATTGCCTAGACCCCCATGTCTGAGTGGAGAAAAACAGATCTGAGGCTGGGTGCACTTGTGTTAGCAGTGCAGGAATTAAGGATGTTGGATCAACAGCTTTTCTTTTATAATTTGAGAATAAACAGAAAGCCTTGGTCTCATTTGGAATGTTTATTCATGCATGTATGGTTATTCATGTATACATGTTTCTATATGTGTGTTACACACATATACATCCCCATAATACTTGACTACATATTGTACATGTATGTATACATGATTTTCATATAATGTGCATACACACCTATTTTTGCAGGCTATGACATAGTAGATGAAAATGCTATGTAGAAATATTAACTGCCGAGTTATATGCTGAACAAGGACAACAGACATGCTAAAGTGGACTTGGAAAGTCATGAGACCTCAACTCTCTACAGAAATCTACAGGCAACTAAGGGTTACTGAAGCAAAAGAAATCGTTTTCCCAGGGGACTAACTAGTACATCAATTGATTATTCAATACCAAGCAGTCAATCCTGAAAACAGACATCCAAGTAATATGACTGAGAATTAGTAGCTTATTCTGTATTTGGGAATATGTGTATATATTTCTATCTCTATCTATCTATCTATCTATCTATCTATCTATCTATCTATCTATCTATCATCTATCTATTACAACAAATAATGAAAAAAGAAGCCATGGATTTGAAAGAGAGCACGGGTGTTGTGGGAAGGTTTGTGAGGGAAGAAAGTGAAGGAAGGGGGGGATAATACAGTGTAAACTCAAAAAAATAATTAAAAAAACAAATTAAGTAGCTATGCCATTTGCCAATTCTCAGTACAAAGTGGTACGTTTGATGAATTTTATGAAAGCTCAGAGCTTCTCTTAGAAGGCAAAATAATATGGCTAGACACACTTTAATTACCAGACCTTCCTTGGTATTCCACCCTGGGCTTTGTGACTCTGGACATAAAGATCTGTTTGTTTTATGACACCTGTCATGGTGTACTTATCATAGAAGTCATAAACACAACAGAGCTTTGAGGTCATCTGCCAGCCTGAGTTTGGCCTCAGCTACGAGATTACATAACTATATCTATTGTTATGTTGACTCTTTAAAAATATTTGTAGCATGCTTCCCACATATACATTCATGTTCATCATCACACTTCAGTTCTCTAAATTATGCTGTCTTTACTTAAGAGAACATCCAGGAAAGATGCTCCCTTAAAGAAAATCTCAGGAGAGTCTAACCAGATCTGCTGTAAAACTTGGCATGCACTATGCGTCTCTAATCCTCGCTTTCAGATTACAGTTTCAGATTATATTTCTGCAACTGAGGAGGCAGAATTATATAGTATGAAATGCATGCAACCCAAGAAAGAAATAGTACATTTCTTCATGATCTATGGGTTACTTTTATGGTGAATATAGAACTTGTGTGGTCGTACTCTGGAAGAGTAAACTTCAAAAACACATTTCTAATCACATTAGTGTCCCTTCAATGTACCTAACCAAGACAACCATGTCATACCTGTCATTGAACACAGTTGGACTTTAGTGCTCTTCACATGAAGAACTCATGCCACAGAGACTATGGGGCATACATATCCTTATGTTGGTGCAAGGAAAGTGTTTTAGGGTGTGGCTGTATTGCTGCCCTGGTAGGATGGTTCAGTTTTACATTGGCTGCTACCATCCATGCACAGAAACTGTGCTTGTGTGCCTTAAAGACCCTTACCTAGGAGAGAGAAGAGAACAGCACTCACCCTGTGACTGACAGCACCTCACCCAGGAGAAGAGAACAGTGCTCACTCTGTGACTGACACAGAAATATCAGTTATTCAGGTAGCACAGGGAGACTGGTGCTCATATCTGGGTTTTAGATGACATGCCTATTTTGTCTGTTCTCAGACATGATTATGTAGTGTCTGACTTGTGAAACAGGCACCTTGCCTGTGGTTGGTGAGCTACAAAACCTTTAGTGCTCAACATAACAGTTCTAAGACCTGCTCATGGTGGACGCTGCCAGGACATTACTCCCACCTCACAGTCTGGGCTGGTGCTTCCCAGAGAAGAGATCTTGGTAGAATAGAAAGAAAGAAGGAAATGCCACCTAGATATGTACCACCCTAAAGCTGTCTGCCTCCACTCAAGTATTATGCTGGGGGCCAAAGTTATGCTCCAAGCCCTTTGCACATCATAGCAAAACTATAGCTTTTATAAAGGAAGGAACTGAAATGACGGAGTTGCTTGGTCACTGAGAAGCTGCACTGTTCCAATAAAATGTCTTTCTCCTTGATATTGCTATATCTTGAAATGCTGCGGTGAGTCTGATACTTCAGTGTAGCTACCCAAGGGTGATTGATTCATAGATCACATTATTTCAGCTTGAGACACAGTAAGACTAAGTGTTAGTGGTGCTCAGCTGCTGGGGCAGGAGAGCAGAATAGTCCCTGCTTAAGTAAGTCTGTAGTCTGGTGTTTCTGACCAAAGAAAGCAAGCAAGCAAGCAAGCAGGCAGGCAGGCAGGAAAGCAAGCAAGCAAGCAAGCAAGCAAGCAAGCAAGCAGGCAGGCAGGCAGGCAGGCAGGCAGGCAGGCAGGCAGGAAAGCAAGCAAGCAAGCAAGCAAGCAAGCAAGCAAGCAAGCAAGCAAGCAAGCAAGCAAGCAAGCAGGCAGGCAGGCAGGCAGACAGGCAGGCAGGCAGGCAGGCAGGCAGGCAGGCAGGCAAACACTCAAGAAACAAACAGATCACTGAAATGCATCCATCTAATCTCAATTGAACTTGGCCCCTCAAGGAAGCCAAGGAAGGCATGGATGCCTTCTGGTATTCATCCTTCATATGAGAAGGACATGGTGGTCACCAAGTCAGCATGCATAATTCTTCTCATTCCTGGCATCAAATGCAGGGGCATTTTCCACGGCATTTTCTGTGATCCAATCCTAGTGCTTTTTATTATAAATCTTGAACTTACGTCCTTACCCAATGTCTAGATTTTTCTAAAAATACTATAAGAAGAATATTTTCTCCCTTCAGGTTGAATCAAATAAGCAACAATGGATGCCCGTCAATGAGAAGAGTCAATGCGGTGTGTATGGGTGGGGTGCTGTAGAGCATATCTTGGAGGAGTCCATGGCTGGACAAGGGAATATATATATGCAGACTTCTTATCAAACTACAAGGACAATCATAAATAAGGTTCATTTTAAAAAACATAGTGTCCACTTATCTTATGCTTTTCCTTGTTAATAAGTTCCTAGCTATGCCTTGGGAACATCTTAGGTGTGTGCCTAACTCTTAGCAGAATGGCTCTGATTCATTTGAAAATTAACTAAAAGTTTGCAATGAGTTTGGAGGGCACTTTTGGTACTGTTGTCACAGTAGTTACAACTTACGACAAGTAGTGGCACCCAGACAGATGAAGGAGGTTTCACAGCAGAACTTTGGCCCCCAGCATAATACTTGAGTGGAGGCAGACAGCTTTAGGGTGGTACATATCTAGGTGGCATTTCCTTCTTTCTTTCTATTCTACCAAGATCTCTTCTCTGGGCAGCACCAGCTCAGACTGTGAGGTGGGAGTAATGTCCTGGCAGCTTCTACCATGAGCAGGTCTTAGAGCTGTTATGTTGAGCACTAAAGGTTTTGTAGCTCACCAACCACAGGCAAGGTGCCTGTTTCACAAGTCAGACACTACATAATCATGTTTGTATTCAAATCATCAATGCAGATATTATATCTGTCATTTTTCTCAGTAATTCAGGCGGAAGCTTTTCACCCACAAGAATGGCATAGCTTTCAGCTCACCTCCTAAGCACCAGTGTGAAACTCCTTGGAGCAAGTATGGTGGCTCTTTATGGACCTTGTCTGAGGTAACTGCTGCACAGGCTGACTTGTGGAACTCTCCACTTCATTGGTGTGAAATGACTGAATAAAGAGTGGAGCAAACTCGAGGCGCTTTTGACCTGGTGGCACTAAGTAGCTCCTAAACATGACCAGCTGACAGGATCCTTGGTGGCTCGGTGCATCATGCCAGTATGTCTGGCTGAGAGTTTCATTTATTTAGCGGTTGGTCCCAACAACCTAAGAACGACCAGTGTTCCACAAAGTTAAAGGTTTTGGGCACCAAACAACTGAAACCTTGAAGAGGTTGTACTGTCTTTCTTTCCTTCCCTCTACTGAGAGCAATTTCTGTCTGTTTTTTGTTTTTGTTTGTTTGTTTGTTTTTTAACCATAGAAACCTCTGAAAACTCAGGTTGCAAAGTGATGACTTAATTAAAAAAACAAAGACAACAGAGACAAGTCATAATCAAAATCTGAACTGCACTGATGAAGTTCGTATGAGTGTTACTGCATACTTAGTGTTGTTACAGTTTCTCAAAATATTTAAAATAAACCTTTGTCCTTTTGAAATTTCTGTGTGTCCCTGAGCAAACAGCATTAGGAGCAGTCTGGGAACAAGGGCAAGCCAAAGGTCTCTATAAGAGTCATTGCTTAAGTCATAGTGAAGAATAGCTTAATGAGTAATTGTTGGAGGAAAGGCAGACCATTTGCATAGGAACTCAAGTTAGTCTGGTAAAGTTTAATTTTAGAATCTTAATTAAATGACTCACCAGATAAGTCAGCTGAGTGTAAATATTTGTCCATTGGGGGAAAATAGATTTCCATTCATTCTAAGAATTTTCTTCTGATTATGTTTTGAAATATGCTAGTCATGGTGGTGCAGGACATACATCATAGCATTTCTTAAGGCGTACAGAACCAGAGCTAAGGCCATTTTAAGGTGGTCTCTGCACACTTGCCCCCGGGGTCTGTTCTTTTTCTCCCTCTTTTCTCAGGGTGCTGGGGCAGCAAGGGTGAGGGAGAGCTTGGTAACTGAGGGCTCTGTGTGCGCCCACATCCCTTCCCTAACAAGCCACCTACTGTCTCACTTACACGGAGGTGCACTCCCCACCAACTCAGGCAAGGAGCCTTTAGGAACTCCCTGACTCCTTCCAGCTCTGTCAGGGAAATACCCGGGCACTAGAAGGACGGGGCCATTCCAGCCTGGTCTGGTTTGGGGGTACATATGCAGTAAGACAAACTTTGTCCTCTGGGTGAACTTTTAGGGGAAAACTCCTATTTAACATTTTCGGCTACATGTGACTGGCCGTGGATATGATTAAAGTGAGATACACCAAGCGAAGAAAAGCTTCCATGATTCAAACCTGTCAGTCAATGCAGAAAACCACCCCCTTGCCAATCAGCTCCTTCTCTTGCTAGATCCATAAAGGAAGTGCCAAACAGTAACTTGCTGCTCTTGTCACTCTAGCTCAAGGGACCTGAGGTTCCTCTGCAGTGTGTACCGTGCTGTCTCCGTAAACACAGCTGCTTGCTGTTTGCGATTTATGTGCACAGTTCTATTTCTTTGACTCAGATACCAAGAACCTGGAAACACCAGACAGAGACCCCTGGTAACCAAATAATTCAAGAATCACGCGGTGTTCACGACAAAGCACCACTTCAGTGGCAGCTGTCAGCAAAAACACTTCTTTGATTACATACAACATGCTCTGCACAGTATAAAATTGGACTTAACATCTTCAATCGCATATTAGCTCTGAAGGGCTTTCCTTCGTGCCCATTCCTTGCCCTTTCTCCAGAGCCTTTGTTGAGCTGCAATGAACTAAGACTGCAGAGAGAGAAATCACAGGAGAGAGAGCTGAGAGCCAGAGAAAGCAAGCAAATTCAAAGCAAGCAAGCTCTGCTCTGGGGTCAATGTAACAAGCAATTCCACTTGGATTTGACTGCACTAGAGTGATAAGAAAATGTGAAACACATACTTCTCTCTCTACCACCTGAGACACAATTATTAACTAATTATTGGATGTGTTGTCTGCTGGATGCTGCATTACTCTCCAGTAAGCACCGATGTACTTTCCTTCCACACAGACAGAAATCACCTTAGTAAGAAGTAACATGGATTGGGCACGCTCTGTGCAGCTGGGAACTGCATTGATGTCTTGCCCGTGAATGTGCACCCCATCTCCGTCAGGATGCCACAGTGATTCTCTCACACGGATGCAGCCACTGGGGTCTAGAGTCACACAGCAATTTCCCCAAAGCCCATAATCAGGTGATTCTTGTGCCTGTGGTCACAACCAAGATGTCCACCATCTCATTAAACTTTTTAAAAATTATTTTACGAGTCAGGTACAAGGATAAATTTGTACCCTTCAAAATTCCATTAGGATCAGGAAAAAATATTGAATTTAGTGCATGCACAAGGTATACTGTAATTTTAGATCTAGTCTTGTAATTAAAATACGTATATTAGTCACTCATATGGTATACCATTTTCTGTTATCAACTTTTATGCTTTCCCAAGGGTCCAGGACCATGACAGACCCTGCACAGCTTGCTTGCTTTCCATACACGATCTGGTCTCTATTCCACAGAGAGCCTGCTTCTCCAGATTCCTTCCTAATGTATGTTCTTCATGTCTCTGGCATTTCTTAGTCATCTGTCATTATTTAATGAATCGCCATGCTGGTCAAATAAAATGGACTGCCTACATATCTGGGCTATTTGTCAGTCAGTAGGAAAAAAATCCTCCAAGTAAAATACTTTCACCTTAGTATGTCACTCAGTATTTTAATATTTAAAGTCTTCTAAAAGGGATTTTTCCAGGCAAATCAGAATCTGCTGAATGAGGCTTAACGCTTACATTTTTCTTTAACCATGATGAAATGTACAATACGTATGAAGTCTCAATATTTACTTATTTATCTGGTGTAATATGTTACTTTGCCCTAGAATTTTTTATTAAAATCTATTATTATAACTAGAAAAATAGAGTTGACATTCAGAAAATGATGACTGTCTAGTTATCAAATCTAGCAAACTGAAGCCTTAATTGTATGGAAAGAGATACAAGTCTCCAGTATTGTGATGTAGCTGCACAATAAATTAGTAGTCAATTCGGTATTCTTCTTGAAGTTCTGTGAGTTTGTTGCTTTGGATGTTTCTGTCCATTGGGGAAGACCTTGAACACCAGGGATCGTTGCTGGCTTGTTTCAAGTTGAAAATGGACCCCAGAGTTCATGAGTCTGCATTCAGCCTTCCTGGACTCAACCCTCGGCTCCATGCACAAAGCCAACGCCACAGCAGCTGAGTGTCTTAAACTTGGTAAAAGACGCTGCATTGCTTCATATATATAGTGAAGCAATCTAATCTTAAGAAATTCAGAGAACCTTCTCCTGTGGCACATAAGAGACCTGAACACTCCTCATTCCTCTGTTGTCCTTTGACAAGTGTTTTGACTCCACATGTCAAGCATCAGAGGTGCAGACTGGGCTGAGAGGCAAGAGGAAAAAAAAGAGGTTCCACTAGGCCAGAAGAAAGGTGTATTTCCTAGACTTAAGCGAACCCCCAAACTCATTCAACCCCATTGGAGGTAAAAGTTTCTTTTTATTTGCCAGGGCAAAGGAAAAGTCTACATAGGAAGAGTCAATTATGGCTGTAATTTGCATATGAAAGTACTTGTGTTTTATTAAAATATAATGTATATTTTGTTGGCCTAGGACCTAAACCCAAAAGGATTGAACCCACATCATCAGCTCTGGCAGCGAGTGCCTTTACCCACTGAGCCATCTTGGCGGCCATGTTCTTACAGTTCTATTCTAAGCATGCCAGAGTTGAACAGTTAATGGTGCATTTTAAGGCGTGCTCTGTTCTCCATCTGTCACACTCTTGTTATCTGTAACTTTTTTCTAAATATCCCTTGACCTATTTATGTTCAAGTCTTTAAATATTTGAGATTTCAAGTTTACTGTTTATTGTGTAAGTTAATACTTCCTTTGTAGTTAAATCGAAGGGAGATAGCTTTGTATTAAGAAGACAAGGGGTTGGGGGAGACCAAAATCTTACTTCAAGTAACTATTCTGCTTTTCTTTGATTAACCTGACAGTTGTGGTCCTTGTGGTGGGCTAGGAAGGAGGACTCTCCTGCCTCTTTGTCTGCTTGTTGTGACAGCCGCGCCCCCACCTATTTCTAGGCATCCTTTTCAGAGAACAGACAGTACACAGCAGCCAAGCAAAACTTCAATCAGCGAAATGTGTGACACAGATGCATGCTGGGACCCTAGTGTGCTTATGCTCATTTAACAGGTAGGAAAGTTTCACCTTTTATTTTATTTTGAAAAACAATTAAAAAGAACTATCCTAGAATTAAAATTCGGATACTGTTACATAAAATTCAAGCACATCTGTTTTCTCTTTTTCTTTGAAATGCAAAACTCAGGACCTTGTTATCGCCATAAAAAGACAAAGAAATTGTGAGAAGATAGGGTTATCCCGAAGCAACACACAATTCAAAGGACTATTACTTCAGTAACAGTTGGATAATTACTGGAACAAAAGAAAGGTTGGCAACTTCTAACACACAGTCAAAGGGCTATAAACTCACTTTCCATATATTCCCCAGGCCTCAACGATTCGGAAGTTTGAATACTTTTCTAATGAGCTTTTATTCCAGGCTGTGTCTCCTTCCACTGATCCTGCATAACACGGCCAGTGCAGGCTTCTAAAGACGAGCACCAGTATCCCACTGACCTTCCAGCAGCCATGGACTGTGCCCTGTCACCCCAGAGCTTTACTCCAGGGCAGCTTCACATTCTAGAAGTCCTTTACCAATGATAAACAAACTGATACTATTCCTATCCATATGGTGAGCTGACAGGATTCAAATGCCACCTGTAAGTCAGGCTTACTCTGAGGAAAACACTTCCTGGTTCTTGACATCATGGAAGCTTCCCTGGCCTTTCTTGTGGCAATGGAATATCAATCCTAGTTCTTCCAATATTGATGCTTTAGGCTTACTGTGTAATCATGTAGTAATGTTCCCTCTGCATTTTTGAAGTTCGACATGTACATGTCTGATGGGCAAATAGAACTAATTCCCAGGAAATTAAACATAATGGGGTGATGAATGACATCTGACGTGTTTTATGTGGCTACTGATCAGATGCTCACTGTCTCCTGTATCCTGTCCTTGGGACCCTGTCATCCACCAAACATGGACTGCCAATAAGGACTAGTGAATATTAAAAGGTGATTTCCTATCCCCAGAAGCAAGGGCTCTTGGCAACTATGACTGAATGGCGTCATGTAAGACATGGTTTCTTAGACTTAGTACTACATGAATTTGGGTCATATACTTCATCGATGGAAACAAGAGGCCACCCTGCATTGTAACATGCTAAGCAGTACCCTTGACTTCTATCAATTAGGTACCCAATAGCATATAATCCACTTACATTGTAACAGCTAAAATGTTTGCAGCTATTGAGAAATAATTTGTGGAGGGGGAGGGTGTCATACCTGGTTAAGAAGCACAACCATGAAGTAGCTATTGAAGTAGGTTTCCAAAGTAGGAAGAGAAAGGCCCAACACACTCATCACTCTCAGCCATACTTTACAATCAATGTTAAGTACTTATCTCTTGATAGTAGTATTGCCAATGGCAAAGCAAGTTTTGTGGACTAGAGCTCAGTGAGTTTGGAACCACAACTATGAGGGAAGAAGAAAAAGCAGGAAAAAGGTACAGTACTGGGGTCTTATTACTATTGGTTCGTGCAACCTAAGTGACTGACTAGCCATGGGCACAGAAACAGCGCACAAGGATGCTGTAGCTGTAGGGAACTTTCTAGAGCTCATCAGCCACCTCAACAGCAACCTAATGGCTGAGGATCTTCTTAGTGCTCAACAAATATAGTTGAGTGAATGACTAAGTCACCATTCTACTCTGTCTCCTTCCAGGGAACTCTGCAGTATACACACATAAGTGCAAGCGAAGGCACCCAACAGTTATCGAGCACCTTAACATTGCTACCACTCTCTTATCACCAATCAGGCCTTCTTCGGTCAGGGATTGAGCTGGTGTAGGGTTTCCCAATGTCATAATCAGGTGTAAATAATGCTCCTCAAATGCTCTGGTGTCTCAGGAAAATTTAAATATGTCTGAAAAGCAGGCCCTTTCAGTGTGGCATTCATGAAGACAGTTGTCTGGAGCTAGGCTGGCACCTTAGGATTGATGTATTTCTTCTAACAAGCCCAGACATGGGAGGAGCATAAATACCTTCCTATTGGGGAGCCTGGCAGTACTTCAGCAGTGACATTGTCTTCCACAGAGATGTGGCTAGAATTAGGGGTGAAAATCTACCAGACTGAGAACGCTTAGCAGGGCAGGCTAAGCCCTACTTTGCTCTCCCCAGAAGCACGGTGTCTTCCATCTGGTAACCTCCAACCCTTTAAAACATTTACTCATCCACACGCAGCTGCTCTCTGCAAGCATTTGCTCTGGTATAGTTGGTGCAAGCTGAGAAAGAAAAAGACATCCAGGTTCCATTCAATAGGAAGGAATTCATGCCTAGAACTGTCAACAGCCAACTCAAGGGTCATGGTCCCCTAGAGGAGGACTTCCTCCCTCCACTCTCCTGAACCAGTGCCACAGATAAGTGCAGCTTTATCCGTCATTAAAGAAGCTTCTTTAGGGCAGCTGGGAAGAAAAGTTAAGTCATAGCAGTGGATGCATCTGGGAAGTAGGATGTTAAGCAAGGAGACCCAAACATAGACAAATAACACATAGTTGATGAAAAATAACTGGGTCTGGGAAGAAAGACGCATGGCACATTAAAGAGGAAGAATCTGGGGAGGTTACAGGGTAGAGGGCACAGAAGAGGGTCTGCAGGTGGGGGGAACAGACCCACAGTATGACACATAACACTATGGCATCTGACATAATGGTATGAGATAATACGCTGTTTTAGAAAAATTAAATTTCTAATTGCTGTAGGGAGTCTCAACCCACTTTGAGCAGTCCCATCTCTAAGAAGATGGGTCTAGGCTATACCGTAAAGGCAACTGAGCAAGGTGGAGGAAGGAAGACCAAAAGCAATGTTCTTTTCTGCTTTCACCCCTGCTTTCGCTTCTCCTGATGATGGACTAACCTGTAAGCTTTGTTTCTCAGTCAGTTTTGGTCTGTGTTTATCACAACAGCAGAAAAGAAACTTGAACACTAGCCATGGTCATCTCACTACATCTTCATGAAACTACCTACATGAGCACTTCCCCAAGCCTTGCCGTTCCAGGAATGAAGGGAGGCTATCAGTCATCTTTCTTTTAAGCCACTAAGTTTGGGGGTAGTTTATTATGCAGCAACACACAAGCGGGACTCAGGAATAGCTACTGCTATTTTGTTCCCAAACCCAAATTCTCTTTTCATTTGTTGCAACCCAATGTACTATTCTAAAGACACGACGAAAGCTATTCAACAGAGGGAGGCAATGTGCCCATACAGTTCCTTAAACATGTTACAGTCTTTTTCATCAGACAAGAATAAAATATCTTCCAAGAGCTTCTTAAGACTATCTCTTTGTTGTTGAAGACTCCTCAATGACAGTGTTGAAGAGATGTTGCCCACCTGCACTAAGACTGTGATCAAAGGAAGCAGTTCTTTTATGCCCAGTAACTAGTATTTTAAAGGGGATTAGTGTGGGAATGGAGATACTTTTCAGTCATTAAGAGCACTGGCTATTCTTCCAGAAGATCCTGGTTTGGTTCCTAGCACCTACATAGCAGCTCCCAACTGTCTGTAATGCTAGTTCAAAGGGATCTTACTTTTTCTCTCTGGCCTCCATGAACATCAGGCAGGTATGTGGTGTACAGATATATGAGCAGGTAAAACACCTAAACATATAAAACATAAATTTTTTAAAAAGGGGATGGATATTTTTAACCCACTTAGAAATTATAACAAAATGGAAATATTGATTTCCTCATCAATATTGGAAATATTGATTGCCTCATCACCCCTATGGAGTTCTGCACGTGGTGGGCAAAATAGTAGGTGGGGATGTCTTGTGACATCTACAGTGGCTTTTCCTTGAATGGTATGTGCATGCCCCCTAGTCACAGCTTTGACATAATGCAGGTAGGAGATAGCAATGAGTAAACTCAGGGAATGAAAAGAACGGAAGGAGAGAGACAAATGTATTTCAATAGGAAACAAAAATTCTCTCAGAAAGGTTAAAGCAGAAAAGGACATTCGTTATGATTATCTCTCTGGAAAGATCCGTTCATACTGGACAATAATATAAAAAGAGTCAAGTTGGCAAAGATGATCATTTTTGTCAACAATTAGAGAAGTAATATAAAATTTAGTGTCCCTGGAATATTGATAAGTTAATGAGTAAGAATGAATTCATACAAAGGTTACTAAATGATTTCTGACATATTTCTAATTTGAATGCACCGACAGAAGGGCTCTGAGTACTTTAACTGTCATTGACTCACACAACTTGGAGTGGTAAGTCTGTTGTCGGGTCACATGACAATGTCAGGAACGGGGTTAACATTTTCAATATGGTAAACAGCTACAGTCATGTATAAGCTTGTATGCAATTTTTGAACGGAAAGGATTTTTAATGTTGTTTCTTCAAGAAAAAAATTAAAATTATGGCCATTCATAATGCAAATCTCAACACAAAGAAGGTAACTGAAATAACACCCTAATATCCTATATCTGATCACCATGGATTAAAATTGCATATCGACAACAACAGAATGTTTAGAAATTCATGGAAACGGAATATATGACTATTGAATGAAAAATGGGTCAGACAGAAATTAAGAAATAAATGAAAGACTTTGAATATTTGGATGAAAATGAATTATACAACATATCCAAGTGTATGCCATACAGTAAAGGTTGTTCTAAGAGGAAGTTCATAGCACTAAGTTTCCCATATAAAAAATTGGAGAGATGTCATGCTGGCAATGTAACAGCAGACCTGAGAACTCTGGAACAGAAAGAAAGAAATCACACCAAAGAAGTAGACAGCAAAGAAAACAAATCTAAATCTGGGCTGAAATCAATAAAGTGAAAAAGGAAAAACAATACAAAGAATCAGTGAAACAAAGATGTTGGTTCTTTGAGAAATCCAATGAGATTAACAGACCCTTATCCAAATTAACTAAGATGGGGAGAAAGAATATTCAACATTATTAAAATTAGAAATGAAAAGGGGGCATAACAAGACATATTTTAAAAACCTGTACACCACTGAATTAAAAAATCTAAAGGACATGGGTAATTATGTAAATAGATAGCACTTGCAAAAGTTAAATAAAGATCAGATACACAATTCAAGCAGACCTGTAACACCTGGTGAAACAGAGGCAATAATTCTAACTCTCTCAGCCCAAATATGCCCAAGGTCAGGTGGTTTGAGCACAGAATTCTACCAGCCACAAAGCTTGTAGAGTAACCCAATCAGTAGCTGATTTGACTTAAGGCCAACACCATGAGATGGAACATATATCTAACACTGCTTGGGTAACCAATAACCTGAGACTAGATAGCCTAGGGACCTAGGGTAAACCCAAATAATAAATAAATAAATCAGTAATAAAATGATTCCTAATGACCTTCTAATGTAATTATAGATCAGTGCCTTGCTCAGCCATCATCAGAGAAGCTTCCTTCTGCAACAGAAGGGGACAAACACAGAAACAGATATCATACAGAAAGTATGAGAGACTTTGGAACACTAAGTTTTGAAAGGGATGTCTTTGTCGAGTATTTCTTCTCAGGGCTCAGAGAAGCCCAGAGGAGGAGGTGTAATGACTGTAAGAACCACAAAAGATTGAGAAGACCAAGAGAACAAGACCCTCTAAATCAACAGGATCAATTCACATGTGAACTGAAGGAGACCAAGGCAGCATGTGCAGGGTCTAAACCCCATGTGGTCCTAGAGCTTAGGAGAGAAGTGGACATGTGCCCTCATCCCTAACCAAGAAGCAATCTCCAATTTGATAACCACTTACAAATGAATATTTGGTTCCCTCTATGGGAAACAAACTACTCTGAAGGGTAGGCTGCATGTCCAGCAGTAGATAGCTAACATAAACTCAATGGCATTTTTGCAGGTTCCTTGTCTCATAATGTCATGTCAGAACTTTTCCTTTTCTGCCCTTCCTTTATCTGGTTATTTTGCATTTGCATTTCATTTATTTATATATTTTCCTTCTCTCTTTTTACCATATAGGTCCTTTTTAAAATTTATTATGGTTTCCAATTTTATATGGACTTTCTGAGTATATGAATGAAGGTCTTTTTTGTGCCTTCTTTTGGGGTATTTTCCATCTGTTTTGTCCAATTCCAATGTGTTAGTTTTGTTTTATCTTATTTTCTTATCCTTTAGAAGCCTTTTCTGAGGAATATGAAGGGGGGTAGATTTGCATGGGTGGGGAGGCAAGCAGGAACTGGGAGAAATATTGGGAGGGAGAACTATAACATAATATACTCTGTGAGAAAAATACTTTCACTAAAAGGAAAAAATATGCTACCTAATATGAGACAAATTGACACATTTCCAAGAGTTTGAAACTAGAATACTTGTCCCAAGTTTTTTTTTAATAAGGACTTAGGTTGCCTCTCCTTGTCTTGCTCCTAAATTACAGGGAGTATAGTTTCTAGGCTCTTTAAATTCTGAGGCTTCCTTCCCCTAGAACCTGCTCCCAGAATACTATCTGTTATTTATTGCTGCTGATACTGTGTATGGGATCTGTCGAGCTACCCAGTGTCACCCTGGTAGTTTGCAATTGAGACTGGCAAATATCCAGTTATAGACTCACTAGCTGAACAGGCAGTTGGTTCTCTAGTAGGCAGAGTCACAGTGTTTTTACTTGACTTCCATATCAGATTGGAAGGCACCTTTACCAAGCTTGCTATGGTCCTGCTGAAGAAACCAAGGACTGTTTATTTCTCTAGCTGGTGGGACATTCTGAAGGCAAAGTGTCTCATTTCTGTTCTTTCTGATGGCTGAGAAGCAGTTTCTTGTTACTGCAAAATTTGGCTTTTCCAACCTACAACTTGATTTGGTCAGTGGGAAAGAAAGGGAGACCAAGGAACGTAATGGGTTTTGTAGTTGTAAAATAGATTCACAATTTCCTTATCATGCAAGTCAACTTGGGGTTGAAATAACAGCCACTACACTATAAAACAACTCGATGAGTACCTTTCTGAACAGTGTTGGACATTATCCTAATTTATACACACACACACACACACACACACACACACACACACACACACACACACACACACACACACTGAAACTGCTAAAATATAGCCACATGTCACTCATTTAACTCACAGTTCCTATGAACGATGTCAAGAGTGTTAAGAAAAGAATCTGGCCCAAGATGCAGGCACTCATGCTGAGGAGATCCATCGCAAAACTGAACTAAAGTTGATGCATACAATCTGGCCTGATAATCAGAGAGACAACAGTTAATTGTCAGACAGGGCAGTTTACAATGAAACCAAACAACCATATTCACAAGTACAGAGGGAAAGGGGGCCCAGTTGTCCTGAGCGAACAATATACGCGTAGATGGACTTCCAGCTTACCGCCACAGAAGGAAAATAACCCGATAATGACCCGCACCAGTTTTGGGTAATGCTGCCTCACTGGCCCAGCCACTGCTGCCTTACGAAGCCTGATCATTCTCCCAGCAGACCAACTTTCTGTTTTGTTAAGTGGATGCTGCCTGGCTAATAAATCAATACTAAAAGCCAGTTATATCTTTGAAACCACAGGTGGTGAGGTTTTTTTGTTGTTGTTACATTCACAGACTGAGCTCTGGATTAGCTTGATCCTTACTACTTCTTTCAATAACAGGCTTTTAAAAAACAGGCCCTGAGAAAAGACCTTTTTTGTCATAGGATCGCTCAACTTATTTACACACGGCAGGATCTTCAGAAGGAACTCCCAATGGTGATCATGCAAACAGAACATTCAAGAACAAAAGTCTGGTACCTACATGAGACAACTTTTACCTCAAATAGAAACTTACAGAAGAAACAAGAACTTGTGCAGGACAAGAGATTTCTTTTCCTTTAGCCAACCTATGCTCCTTTCAGGAAGCTTCTACTCTTAATCCTTTTCTATTGACCATCAGGCATCCTTCAAACCACTTGGCTCTACCACTGACATCTCAAACCAGCTAAGGTACATGATGGCTCTTTTTAAGACACATTTCAGTAGTTAATTTAATTGTATTTTAGCTACAGTGATTGAAGGAGCTATCATGGAGAAGAACACTAAAAGGAAGTTCAGAAATTGTATTTCATAAATGGGAAATTGTCAAGAAATGATAGCGCACTAGAAAACACGATTCGATAAAGAAAATATCTCAGATGTGTGCTGGAGGAATGGAGGGTGAGAGAGAAGAAAAAGGAAGAAGAGACAAGAGATGTAGAAAGCCTGGCAGAGCAAAGGAGAACAGGAATGCTGTGGCAGAGCCCACTATGAGAGTCACTTTGATAGCTTCTCTATGTCCCAGCACAGGCCTTCAATGCATGCCCTCATTCTTCATTGTGCCTCTCTCCACCCACAGTATTCCGACCTTATTGTGTCAGCACATGGTGTTCCTCCCTTGGCATGTGTTTGGATGTGTCTTCCCCTTGTCTAACTCACTCCAGTCTGTACCCGTGTTTTTGTCAGAAACTGACCCAGCTGTAGGGGAGTGGACAACTGTGGGTGAGTGGGCAGTTGTGGGGGCACAGCCATCTGTGGGGAGTGGCCATCTGTGGGGGAGTGGCCATCTGTGGGGGCGCAGCCAGCTGTGGGGAGTGACCGGCTGTGGGAGTGATCAACTGTGGGGGAGTGGCCAGCTGTGGGGGCGCAGCCCTGTGGGGAGTGGCCACCTGTGGGAGTGGTCAACTGTGGGAGAGTGGCCAGCTGTGGGGGAGTGGCTCAGGGGTGTGGATTATGGTCCTTTGCTCTGAATACCTCTTTCTATCCACCTGTCTAAAATCACGTTCTCTCTCATTGTTTCTCATCTGTAGCCTCACCTTTACTTTCAGTCAAGGAAACGTAGATGCTTTTAGAAACGTGTGGCTAATGGGATTTTCATCAGGCTTTATTTTTCAGTAATGAGTCTACCTGACTGAAATACTTAGTTTGATCATTTGTTTTGGTCTAATATGAAGTCTGAAACTCTTCATTGCTCTTCCGAATGACAGTTCCTCAGGATGCAGATTGAATAGCATTACCCAGAAGGCCATGTTGCAATCTGAATCCCTGTAATTTGTGGATGTGACCCTATTTGGATAAAGGCACTTTGTAGATACATTAAGTTAATACATCATAATGGTGTGACTGAGCTCTGATCTAGTGACTGGTACCTATTTCCCAAGAGGGGATTTGGGAGCCAGATCCCCTGAAGACAGGCAGATGAAGAAAGCAATGTGAGTACAGGGGAGACATTACAGTGAAGTATCCATAGGCCAAGGAAAGCCAAAGCCCTCTGCCAAGGGAACTGGAGGAGGCAGCTTCCTTGAACTGGAAGTGGGCTTCCTTGAACCTTTGGAGACAGAAGGACCATGCTGTCACCCTGGTTTCAGACATTTGTCTTGAGAGTGTGAGACAAGAAATCCTGTTGCTTCTACCAGCCAACTTGGCAGTGTGCCTTAAGCAGCCCAGGGCCTAACATACTCTCCCAAGTGCCACAACACATTTTCTCACTATCAAATCTGCTTAAATGACAGACAAAGGCAATAAAAATCTAGTTTATAAAATATTTGCAAAGAGAAATATTTTAACTTACATGCTATTCTGAGAACTTTAGTACGATTTCATTGGATGCCTTCTTCACAACTGAGTTTTGAACAGGTAAGTAAAACTGGATTTAATGAAATTATAATAATAGATATTTTAATAGATAGTATACATTGACTATTTATAATGTGTCAAGTCCATGATGAAGACTTAATAACTATATTACAGATGCATATGTACATACATAAGATTTACGCATATGAAGAACTCTTTTCCTTGTGGTCTGATAATAAGTATTTTAGACTTTACCTGCACATAGTCTCAGTTACAGATATTTAACTCTGCCCTTGTGGCAGAAAAGCAGCCACTGGAAGATGCAAACAAATGGGCATGGCTTTGTGTTAATAAAACTTTATTGAAACAGGTATCAGGCAGGGCAGATTTAGCCAGTGTTCTGTAATTTGTTGACATAAGCTGAAACTATCTGGGAAAGTTATATAGTGTTCACAGAGGAGGGAACTGAGATTGAAAAGCAAAAAATTTTTTTGTGAATTCATACAGCTTACACACAGTACTGGGCATCCATCAGCTGAACTCACTGGTGTAGCCATTCAGTCATACGATCATCCAGGAAAGGGCAATTTCCCACTTTAATCAAAAGCATATTCATTAACTAATGAACTTTCCAAAATACTTCTGATGCCTTTATTGTCCTCAGCAAAAGAGAAATGTAACAACTTGTCAAAAAAAAAAAAAAAAGTTCAGACTAAATTTTATTACGTCAGAAAAGAAATGAGTGTAAATGTTCTAAAGAACTGACAAACACGGGCAGAGAAGATCTACGGAATTAGACATTGAGAACTGATGATTGATAGTGCTTCAAACACTTTATGTATGAGACCAGAAGAATAACGTAAGTGAGAGAAATGGGAAAACAGCAATTGAACAGATCGCCCTCAAAGGACTAAATACAAACAGTCAACGAGTAGGTGGAAAGTATTCGGCATCCTTAGTCACCAGAAAAACCCACATTGGAATTGCAGTGAGGCTCCATCTTACTGGTCAGAATGGTTATCATCAGGAAGACAGACAACAGGAGGAGTGGGTGGGAATGTGAGGAAAAGGGAATCTTTATACACTGTGGGAGAGAATGTGAGTACAGCCACTGTGGAAGTCAGTATGGAGCTTTCTCAGAAAAACTAAATGAAGAAGGAGTATCTACCACGTTATACAGCTATGCTGCTCCTGGGGATACACACAGTGGAATCTAAGTCATCGCCCACACAGATGCATGCACATTCATGCTTACTGCCACACTATTTAAGATAGCCAGGTATCATAATCAGCCTAGGTACCGTCAACACATGGGGATGTGTGTGCACATTGGATAAAGGGAGGTGCATATATACAGAGGAGAACCATCAACCCAAAAGAAGAACAGAATGATGCCATTTGCAGGAAAACGGATATGCTTTCCTATAACGCCATCTCTTCTTTCATTGGACAGTGGTAAATCTCTGCCAGCACTATACTTGTGGCCTATTCTGTTGACAGCACAAACCTTTTTTTTTTTTTTTTTTGATACTTTATTTACATTTCCGATGATTCCCCTTTTCTTTGGAAACCCCGTGTCCCCTCCCCCTCCCCGCCTCTGTGAGGGAATTCCTCCTCCCACCTACCCGCCCACCCATTCCCATATTCCCACCTTGACATTCCCTTTTACTGGGGCCACTAGCACCCTCAAACCTTTTAAACGGCTGGACTTGTTGGATCTCTGTTGTCTTCATAGAGGAATTCTCCAAACTCCCTATCAGTATTTGACTGGGTATCAATCATTCTCAGAAGACATGTAAAAGTTACGTTTTCTGATACTCCTTGCAAAATCCTTCAGCATTCTCCCTACGTATGCTAGTTTTTAAGGCTTCCTTTCGGTTAGCTGGTTCTGGGATGGGGCTTTGATGGTGTCATCTTACTGGTAGGTTTCAGAAATCACTAACTGGCAGATATACAATAGCCGATGTGCCCTTCATGTCAGCACAGCAGGCCACTAATGCCATTCTTGGAACTGGTAACTTTGACGACCACTTGGCTTCTATAGTCACATGTAAATAGGATTTGTTTCTCAGAATACAGCTTCTGCTGAACATTTGAAGTCGTTGGGCCAATGGGTATTTTTCTCATTTCCATTATTATCAGAAATACACACAAAAGCTTAAAGTCTAAAAAATTAACTCCACAAACATACTTAGAACATACAGTTGCAAGTTGCCACAGCATTTAACTCCCTTCTGTAGTGAATGCCATAGACTAGTAGAATTAAATGGGTTAACTAGTCACCAGTGACTATTTTCTGTGCCATATTGAAACTGTGGGTTCAAATGGATGGAGAACTCTCATTTCAGGGTTTCCCCGTACCTGGGCTTTACAGGCACTGTCTGTCTGGGACCAAGCATCTTTAAAATATGGAGTAACTGATTACATCTCTGCCTCCCCTTTACCTTTCATAATTAGCTGCACACTATTAACTTAATGCACATTTATCTACAACAATTCAAGTCAGACTGTGAGAGAATCTTTCTAGTCTATAATTACACTCCAGTGTAATTAGCATAATTTCCACCACACATATTTAATAAAGAAGCTGCCATTACGGGTTGGCTTCCCATGTGGAAACTCTTCCAGGGAACACCAGGAGGAGACCAAGCCTCCTACTCTTAAGCTGCCACGGATACACCAAGCAGATCTGACACTGCTTTCTGTGAATGATGAATGAGGAGAGGAGGGAGGATGAGCTTCTCAGGGGGGCCAATGGAGTTCCCTAACACGCCACTGTCTACCGAGGCACGTACAGTTAAGGGCCTGCCCTTAATAGTGACAGCGGGGACTGATGGATGGGGAACAGCACCACGAGACGCTGGGAACTGACTACCCCCATCTGCAAATGTGTATGCTACAGCTTCCTTTGACTGTGCCTCTCCAGCACAGCCTTGAGTGCCTCAAATCCAGTCACCACTAGTGACCACTAGATGTCACCAGTCATTAACTGAGACACAGATGAAGCACTTGAAGAGACTTCTACTAGCAACCAGCTCTCTTTTGTGCAGCCCCCTTGTGAGAGACTGATTCATGACAAGAGGGATCCAACCTATTTGCTCAGACCTGAAATGTCAAATTCTCACCATGAAAATTTAAAAGATTGCATACATTTGGTAGGTGTGTGACTAGTTTGTCCTGATAATAAGCAAAAACAAAACAAAAAAACCCCAAAAACCTGAGACATAAATGTCATATTTTCCATGAACATTCTGTAAAAAGACTTAACAAAACAGGGCTCACCAGTGAGGACATTTTAGTGAGATTCTCTCTTGTGTCTATGGACTTGATACTCAGAAAAAAACCAAGAGGCATTTTAATCTCATGGGGGTGAACCTGAAGTCATGTACAAGAGAGCAGGAAGAAATCACCATGCTGGGACATAAAAACCCAGTCACTGCAAAGGAGTTATAAGTGACTGAGCAATGGCTGCAAAGTCCCAGAAAATGCTGCTTTGAATGTCAGTGGGGTCATGACGGAAAGTGGGATGCACAGAAGGTGGACGATTGGGCCCTTAAAGACATGGAGGGGCAGCAAGAGAGTGGGTCTCCTCTGTGTCCTGCATTTGCTCTTCCAGATGTGTACTGAGAAGGTAAATCACTCAAATCCAGCACGGATGACCGATGCCCGTGTGGAAACATTTCGATGAAACCACCACGGCTTCAGTTAGTGTGTGTTAATGATCGTGTGCATGTTCAGAGGTGCCCGCGCATTGTATGCGGGAGTGTGGGGAGGTTAAAGGCCAACCCCAGGGTGTGTGGGGAGGTTAAAGGTCAACCCCAGGGTGTGTGGGGAGGTTAAAGGTCAACCCCAAGTGTTGCTGCTCAGTGATGTTACTTTCTTTTTGAGACAGGATCTCTTTTCCCCTGGAACTCACCAGTCTGACAAAAACCCTTTACCTACCAAGCTATCTCCCAAGCCCTAACAATTATAATTATTAAAAGCAGGGTGAGTGAGTTAAGGAGTCAATTTTATCACGTTTCTATTTTCTTAACTTTTAAAATGGCCCAGAAAGCACATATAAAACATTACATAAAAGGTGCTATAAAATGAAGATCCATTGATATCATTATAATTTGTATTTTTTCCTCTCAGAAATACATTTCAACACCGAGAGATCATGAGCCTGTGAGCACTTGCATTTGTGGCCTGTCCTGGGAATTACGGTTTTTTTCCCCCCTTTAAATATTCAATTTCCATCATACTGAGTTGTGGATATTCTGACCCTTTTAAACATTTGTACTATTGCAAGTGCTTGCTAGTAACATGCTCACAGGTCACTGGAGAGAGAAACCAGCTTAGAATGTTTGCTTTCCTCAGTGATGAACTCTGTTTTTTTTCCTTAGCTTTAGAAAATTTTTAATTTAAAAAGATTATATATGTATATACATACACACATACACACACACATATGTATATACTTGCACAGTAGGATTTTTCTGTATTACATTTTTTCTTGAAGTTCTGGCATCCAACTACTCATTTGTATGTCCAGTCACACACACACACACACACACACACACACACACTCTCTCTCTCTCTCTCTCTCTCTCTCTCTCTCTCTCTCTCTCTCCCTCTCTCTAACTCTCTCTCTCTGACTCTCTCTCTCACACACACACACACAGAGACACATACACACATATACATACATATCTGCACAAGGTAAATATGTTTCTAAAAACAGTATCTCTTGTTGGAAAGCGCTCCCAGAGTTCCTCTCTGAACTTCTTTTCAATCTACTTATAGAATGACTCTTACAAGGAATACTCCCTGTGCTCCCAGAGACCTGGGACACACAACCCATACAGCAGATATGCTCAGGACCACACATTCATCCAGAGCTCCGTGTCATAAAACCATCTACTGATGAAAACATTTAAGACGTGGAATCTTGAGCCATGTGACTGTGTTGATCCTGAGAATATTAGCCACGCAACAATAAATGTTAAAAAGTTTTCCACTGGACCAAAATCAGAAAGTAAACCTCCGCAATGAAGTGGACTAAAGTTGAACTAAGCCCTCGATTTTTGAGTCAACTTTCCATGAATATTAGGACATACTTGAATTAGTTCCTGTAGAGGCTTCCTCCAAATGGGGTTGCTTTTATTGTTTTTATTTTTATTTTGTTCATGAGCAGAAAGTGTGAGCACAGTAGGGTTTTTCTCCATTACATTTTTTTCCCTCGAAGTTCTGACATCCAGCTACTCATGTGTATGCCCAGAGACTCACACATTGAAGAGGTGTGCTATATAATGAATCTATAGTAACTGTAAGTGCTGGAGAAATCCACCATACAACGTGTGACATAGGCTGTCAGATATATTATGATTGTATTTCTGTAAGGCCACTAAATACGCCCAAGGAAAACAATCTGGTACAAAAGGGAACATAAACCTGGCATTCTAATGCTATTCTCAAATTTTCTCCTGCTTCTCCAATGTCACACTTCTGGTTAGATGGATTTTTCATGTCTGGGAAACAAAAGATAATGCAAAGCTCATGGAAAACACAGGATCCGGCTTCAGCACACGGCGCCATTAGAAGCAGCTTCAGGAAGGATCAAGCTCCTTCCTCCTTAAATGAGTAACCAGCACTGTGCTTCCGGGCTGTGTCTCTTAATACTTTCTTTGTGTGGCTTTATTGGATTATTGCAACCCAATCCTTATTCCTTATTATTGCAAGAAAGCTTAAAACAGCAGATAAGAAACCTCCAGTAATAACACTAGTAGACAAGAGCTAACCGAATAATAGCTGGTGTAAATACTATGTTTAGCCAAAATAAAAATATTTTTATTTTAATTAAATTGTATTAAGTAACATACGGATAATTACTATGCCTTAGCACTTGGCAATAAGATGTTAAAACATGTAAGATAGGAAAAGGAACAAGTTTTAGTATTCTAGCTTTGTGTTTTCAGTATTTAAAAGGATAGGCTAAATATGAAATATTAGCCCTGTTGCTCAACTCACTTGCCCAATCTTAGGTTTGCTAGTGTATAATTAAGTCAAAACCAATCATCTTGATAGGAGTGGTATACTGAAAGGCTCTATTTATTCAGTTCTAAGTCATTTTTGAATTACCATTTGTGATTAATAAAAGGTCCTTACTGCCTATGAATGAATTGACGTCTATACTCTGAAAAAAAAATAACATACATATGCTTACATGGATGTGTGTGTGAATACATGTTACCTGTGAGAGTGTGTATTGACCACTCTCTGAGAAGTTGGGCAATACTCTCTTTTAAAGAGGAAAGTTAGATTAAGAGGAAAAAGGTTATATGATTTTAATTAGAGATTTTTCTAACTATTTGCCTTCCTTTCCTTCACACGTATTACATGTTTCCAGAAAACAAACAAGATAAAAACAGTGATACTGATGATGTTGCCTTCTTTAACCTAGAGCATAATCTCAATAATCCACCAGGGGCTTCATTACCATCAGATTTTATATTCTGATGAACAGGGAATATTGGACTTAGATGATACATGGGAAAGAATCATAGTATGTCTTTGAGAATCCAATATTATTTATAAAACTAGGTGTCATTAACAGATGGGTCTTCACCTAGGTATGGTGGAATCCAGCAACGTAGTTGCTCTGGCAAAGTATAACATGCAAGTATTTTCTGGGTCTATGCGACTTGGCTGGGATGCAGATACCATGCCACACACCTTTGTCCCTCTGGCTGGATTACAGACACGTCCTTGGTACACACCTTTAATCCCAAACAAGGAAAGTAATGTTGGTTTACAGAAGGAAACAGCCATGTTTGAAAGTGATATTTAATTGAGGGCACACAAAATGATGGATCAAAGATTTGACACAATGAGTCAGAGATAGGATATGTTCAACTTTCACAAGAACAGAACAGGAAAGGGAGGAGACTTAAGAAAGCAGTTCAGAGAGAAAGGCGAGGAGGGGGGGAGGAGGAAGGGGGAGGGGGAGGAGGTGAAGAGGAGGAGGGGGGAAGAGGAAAAGGAGGCAGTTTTGTTGTGTCAGTTTTACAGAGACAGATTGCAGGTGAAGACAGAATGAGCCAAAGAATAAGAAGGAGCCAGAAGATTAGAAAAGATTGCCGGAGTTAGTTTGAGGCCAAGCAAAGCAATTCAGTGAGAAGCTGAGAAAAGCCAGTTTGAATCAATCAGCTAGGAGAGGAGTTTAAACCAGAACAGCTGAATTGACCCAGTCAGCTGGAGTTCAGAAAGAGCTAGAAAGGGTAATCTTACTCAGCAGTAGACCTCTGAGATGACAATTATACCCAGGGATACCTAAGAGTAAAGGAAAAAAAGAGAACGGGGGTGTGTGTTCTGAGACTTAGCCTACGAGGACAACCATTCCTGCTGAGTAAATTCAAATTCTCAGATACAGTTCCTAAACTCTTGTCTTAATGTGAATTAAAATACCAAGTATTTTGAGATGTTGCAAAAATAATAATGTACTAGTACAAAGAAGAATTCAGAAAACAACTGGAGCAACATGAGGTTGCTGTATGAACAAATTACATAATTTCTCTATCTGATCACTCACCAATCAAGGCAATATACCACCCTGGTCACCCATGTAATTCTTAACCTACTGATGGCACCCCACATTATCAGTTCTTTATCTAAATCTTGGAGATACTGCTCTGAGTATAGTACTTTTGTAAAGGCAAATGTCTGTGAGTCAATGCTTTGTATATATGTAGCATTGAGACCCATAAAGAAAGTCAATATTAAGGCCATATACTTGTCTTTTCCAAATCAACCAAACCAACTATGTTTGTCATATGGTAGTGTTTATAGCACGTTCTTTCCTGTTTAATCTTTAGATTTCTAGTAAAAGCCCTTAACACGAACTTGCACACTCTGTATTGAATAGATCTTACATTACCAGATCTCTAAATTTTATTTGTCTCGAGAGGATTCAAGTAAGTATTATATGAAAACATGGCAAGACACTGTATGTAATTTTTCTAGGTCTAAAAGAAATACAATTATACGCATGAATACATACTTTATGGGTACATTAAAAGAGGATTGGCTATTGGTCCACATTTGGGCTATCTCTACTTTTTATATGGCTTGTAAACTAAAGGAAAATGGTGCAGGGGACCATACTTAAGCTCCCAAGGCTTAGAGATCATTGTGGAGGAGGGGTCTGAAGATGATAAGTCCCAGAGGTTAAGGAAGACAGACAGAACTGAATATGACAGAGAGAATATGATTGCCTGCACATGAGCAAGCCAGTCACTACTTCAGAATGGATTGGTGAAGACCCACAAGTCCTGTCCCTAACTAAAGAGCTGTTTAGCATCTCGAGAATGGAAAGGTAGTTTTTTGAAGTATGTGGTGGCCCTGGTAAGTCAACCATCTCCAGTGGGGGATCCCACACCCGTGAATATATGGGTCGTACAAACTTGACATGGTAGGTTATTTTAAACAAAATAAACATAAGAATAAAGCAGATGCCAGTTTGGGGGAGGGGAAATGGGAGAAGTTAGTAGAAGGGAAGGAGCGAGTATGATCAAAATAGATTGTATGAATTCTCCAATAATAATTAAAATTGTATATTTTTTTAAAAAAATAAATACTGAACTAAAACAACATACCATTCACAGATAAACAGTAGTGACCAATCTGATGTTGAAGAGTATGAATTTGAAGCCCTATAAGGCAGCATAATATCCTCCACTAAAATCCCATCCTTCAGATTATACAAAAGATTGTATAAAAGATTTTCAGAGCTGTGTAAGATTAATCCTTATTACTAACACTGTTGTTTTCAGCTTCATTAGTAATAACTGCAAAAATTACTTTTATTTGTTGTACAAGTATCTTCATAATATTCTCAGGTTGGCCCTTTGGTCCACAAGGCTTAAAATATCTGGTCTCTCACTTCTGCAGGGAGTTTACTCACGTATCTGAGTTACCTTCAGAATGTCCACAGTCATGCATATGTTCCCATGCCAGCTCACAGGCAGCTCACAGAGCAGTGTGAACACAACCTCTAAGGTATCTAAATGTCTGTCAGTGGATTAATGGAAAAAGAAAACATGGTACATTTACAACAATGGAATATTACTCGGCTGCTTTAAAAATGATGTAATAATGAAATGTGCAAGTAAATGGATAGAGCTAGGAACAAACCATCATCTTTAGTGAGGTGACACAGACCACAGATACAGCAGGTCCTTGCTAATAGGTGGATGTTGGCTCTTAAGTATTGATAAGCAGGCCAATTCCAAATAACCATGGAGAATGGGTGTTGAGTAGGGAACTATAGGGAGGGAAGGGTCTTCCTAGGAAGGAGAAATTGAATCGAAAGGTATAGATGGACTAAGAGAGGGGACGGAGTGGGAGGAGCAAATGGGGTGATCCAGGGAAGAATGAATGAGGAAAGAATGCAGGCAGGAATAGCTAAAACTAAGGGCCATGTAAGGGGTCCTTTGGAAACCCAGCACAGCAAAAGCTTCTTCAAATAAGCACATATATAAACGAAATCTAAATAGATCCATTGAAGCTTCACCTGAACATCTGAATGAAATGTCCAGGGCTGGGAATTGGTGATATATAAGCAAGTTGTTGGTCAAACGAGGCCCTATGAAAATCCCTAACCAACCTAACCTAGACTATTGCCAAGGCTATTTGTTGCTCTCCACAAACTGACGTTAAGGTCCCATTGCTGAAGACCAGGACTATATGACTTACTGAGCCCAGAGAAGGTGAGTTGGTGCCTTTCTAGGGCCTTTACCTCTAGTGCCTAGTGCTCATAGCACAGGAAGGTATTCTGCACTCTACCAGAAGAAAAAGGGAAATACCAATAGAACAAAACCAAAACCAAACCCTCTTAGATCTCCAAGATGCACTAGTGGTATAGTAACAAAACTTCTGAGGTGTAACCAACCAAGATCTTATTGGATTTAAGGCCCACTCGATGGGGTCGAGTTCATTCTGAAACTGCTTGTGTAGCCAAGGACTGGAAACTATTTGGCCACAAACCTAGGGTTAAACAAAATAATACCATTCTGCTAAAGAAACACAGCAATAAAATGACTCCTAATGACATTCTGCCACACAGTCATAGATCAGTGGCTTGCTCAGCCATCATCAGAGCGTTCTCTTACAATAGATGGGAGTATATATATATATATATGGAAATCCATAGCTAGACAGTGTGCAGAGAATAAGAGACTTTGGAACTCTCAGCACTAAATGTGATGTCTTCATCAAATCCCTTCCTCAGGGCTCAGGGAACCCTGTGGAAGAGGAGGTGGAAAGATTGTAAGAGCCAGTGAGGATGGAAGACACCAAGAAAGCAAGGCCTTCTGGACACCACAGACCTTATACATATATGAACTCAGAGACTGTATCATAATGCACAGGGCCTGCATATGACAGGGCCAGATGGTGTCCCAGTGCTGAGAGAGGAGGTGGGCACAGCCCTCATCCCTAACACAGAAGCTCCCTCCAGTCCAGTTCATAACCTCTTGCAAAAATATATATTAGTTTTCTCCAAGAGTCTCACAGGGTATACAATAAATTACGCCTAAGAGTAGGCCCCAAGCATAGTGGGGCCTACAAACTCAGGGGTGTTTTCGTAGGTTTGTTTGTTTATTGATTGACTGATTGACCTTACAGGTCTTTTGCTTATATACTATGGTGGTTTTAATGAGATTTCTGTCTATATGAATGTGTTCCTTGTGCTTTTTCTCTGTCTCTTTATTTGTTTTGTCCCACTCTGGCCTGTTTGTCTTTATTTTTGTTTTTAGATTCCTGTTTGTTTTCTGATGTAGGGAGCAAGAAAGGATGTGGATTTGGGTGGGCAGGGAGTGAGAGAACCTGGGAAGAATTGGAGGAGGGAAATCTAATCAGAATATATTGTATTATAATTTTATTTTCAATTAAAAAAGAAAAAGACACTAGGTACCTATGTAGATATATGTGAAATAAATCTAAGAGAGGCATATTTGGCCGAGCTAGGAACCTCATGTCCTTCTGACTACCACCTGAAAAAGTCTCTGCTGGACACAGGGAAGACCCTTCTCTGAACAGTCCTCTTCAGCTAAAGTGAGGCAGATGTCTTTGTTAAAAATAACTAAGCATCATTTTTTATTAAGAGTCATAAACTCAAAGGAAAACTGGGCTTTTCGTCTAATAAAATTTCTGTTTAACAAATTCTCCTGACCTCGTAGGAAGCTGCATCCCTCTGCAGTGGGAGGCATTCCACTTAATAAGCATCCCAGTGACTGCTTCCTGCTTCACTGGCAAAGGTAGGTGGATCTCAGAAGCTGCTCTACTCTAGGTCCGGTAGATGGTATGACAGCACAGCCTTGCGTTTATCACAGTCAAGATGCAATCGTCTGCTTTCGTGTTCACATAACGCATCATGATGTGGCTTGACATATTATTTTCTTTAGGAAAAAGTAAAACAAAACACAAGCACTTTGCTTTATCGCGTCAAGTTTCCCAACAAGGCTGTGTTGGTCTCTTGGGTATTCAGGTTTTACAATTTAGCACCTGGAAAAGAAGGCACAATCTGATGACTCTGTAGATTTCCCGGGGAGTATTTATGCTTTTAATTTTTACTCTATTTTAATGTGATTCCTATTCCACACTCCCCTATTCTCCCACTCTCAGAAGCACATCTCTACAGGACTCCTTAGTTAAAAAGCTTCACTAACAAGCCATGTTGAACGCCTATCAGTCACTTCCTCGCTAACTGCAGGAGGAGACAAGATGTCTTCTTGGACTTTCACTAAAGCTAAAATTATCCTGCAACCAGTGCTATGCAGCTTTGTAAGACCGGCCCTTCCTGATGATGGTGTCCCCAATGCCTTGATCTCAAAGACGTTGGGGGGTCTGTGGGAATGTTTTGAGCCCATTGTTGTGTTGAAAAAAATGTCTGTTGTAGCAAAACCAAAAGATTTTTTCATAGGAAACTATTGTATCAAATTGTCATTTCCTAATGGTCACACTATGGAGTAAGTAGCCTATATTAGTGAGAACATTACACTGTCCCCAATGGCTCTTCAGCATGAATAGTGGTGAAATCAGGAAGGGAACCTCGTCTCTAAAACCCTCTTCTATTGCTCTGGTTGACTCAAACCAGCAAAATCAAATTCTAATATTCTGGGTTTGAATTTTGACAAATGGATTCCTAGTCAGATAGCCCTGCCCCCCATCCCTCTTTCTCTCTGTCTCTGTCTGTTTGTCTGTCTCTCTTTCTCTTTCTCTCCCTTTCTCTGTGTGTGTGCATGTGTACATCTGTGTATGTTAATCCACTTTTCCACCACTGCTAAGGAGGAGGTGTAAGATGCTATCCATTTCACTGCGGCTCCAGTCACCAGTGATGAAGGAGACCTCATCGTGAGAAAGCATTGAGTGAAACAGAAGTACCACATTCTTTCCCTCACACTGCACCAGCAGGGCTTTGCTGCTTCCTGCTATTTTGTAAACTCCTGCAGCTCTACATTTAAGGGAAATGAAACTTTGAAACAGGTAGAATTAAAGACTGACATGATTTCAAATCAATCAGGATGCTCTTTTGTGTCAACCCATGGGGGGATGCATTGAACACAATGTATTTCTTCCACAGACGTTTTAGTAATTGTGTTTTCTAGACAATTTAATTCCATCAAGGGAAACATATAATTTGCAGACTGCAGAATATCTGATTTTAATTCCCATGTCATCTATTTTTGGTTCATGGCTTTAAAAATGCAGTTAAAACAGTCTTGCTTATTTCCTTGAAACTCAAAACAACTTTTTTAAAAATTATTTTAAATGGTGTGACATTCCAGAACATAAAACAATAGCATGTTGATCTAAAGCAAAATGTATCTAAAATTACAAAAACCATGTGTAGTAAGTGGCAAATCTGCTTACAACAAATAGTATACCCAAGTGCTATTCCTAGTAGTTGTGATTATGTCCCTGCCAATAAAATCATTTTAGGGTGGATTCAATGGCCTGTACCCTTACAAGAGAAAGGAAGGGGAGTTTGGGATACAAAGATAACCAGGGAGGAAGGTCATATGGGACAAAAGAGAAAAATGGGGCTAAGAACAGCTGGAGACCGTTCGGAGCCCTGCTCATGCCTCCACTTTAGATCATTGCCTCTAGGAATGTGAGAGGTGATGTTTCTATTGACTTATGCTTCGAGTATCATGGTGATTTCTCTTTGGCAGCACCGGGAAACAAATAAGCTATGCATTTATAGATACAAGCCTGCAATCAATGTGTGTAGTATAGAGTATAACTTGAATGTGGCTATGTGCCTCTGTCTATTTTCTTCTTCCTGGGGCAATCAGAAAAAATACTTTTAATTACACTTTAGACTTATTTGTAAGCATGTGTGGAGGTGGTGATGGGGAGACATGTGTGTGCTCCAGGGGAAACACGTGCATGCAAGAAGGTGGCTTGTAGAAGGTGATTCCCTATTTTTATGACAGGGGTTCTTAGGATTGAATTCAGGTCATCAGGTTTGCTGGCAAGTGCTTCTATCTGCTTAGCCATCTTGTCATCCCAAGAAGAAATATTGGTGGAATGATCTTTTAAGCATGATCTAATCCTATGAAATTTATCAGAAGTTTGAGTTCTATGAAATAATTTAAGAATATTTTAAGCTTTTAAAATGGTCACTGGTATTGAGAACAAAAACCACAATTTACTTTTTCAATCAAAAGAAAAATAATTGATTTATAAAATAATAATTTATTTGTTAACTGAAAAAATACCTAGCAAGTTGGGAGATGGCTCAATAAATAATGTACTTGCCAAGCAAACATGAGAACCTGAATGTGCATCTTGGCATCCATATCAAATTCCAGAAACAAAGATGTCTACATTCAATACAGGTTCTGGGGAGACAGAGACAGAGATCCCTGGAGCTCATGGACTGTATAGATTAGTTGCATTAGTGATCTCAGTTTCAGTGGGATACTCTATCTTAATAACAAAATGCAAAGCCACTGTGGAAGACATCTGACATTGACCTCTTGTTACTACATATAGAAAAACACACGTGCACACAAATGCAGATGAACAAACACCCCTACAAATGAGTACACACACACACACACACACACACACACACACACACAAATCTAAAGAATTTCACAACACTTGATACATAGAAACTCCAAGGGCCAGTGGCAAGCACTGTTTCCAATGGGCTACCATGTCTTCGTTTCTTTGATGCTGTTTGATGTGGGATGAAGAGCTGGATGCCTCAGCACGCCTTACCTCAGCTCTGTTCACTTCTGCAAACTAACAGACCTGGAAGGATGCTGTGCAGAAGGTTTCTACTGGAACCCACACTAAGTCCCAATTCCTCATGTAGCAACATTGAGAGGTAGGGCCTAATAGAAAAGCACTGGGGTAATGGGGACTGTCCTCATAGATGGATCAAAGCCTTCCATGTAGGTGTGAGCGCTCACTTTCATAAGTCTGGATTAGTGACCACGAGAGTGGATTGTTGGGGAGGAAAGTGACCCTTCATTTTTGCATTCTCCCACGTGTCCTCTTGCCTTCATCCTTTGCACCAGGAGCTATGTAGAAGGCCCTTGTCAGTCCAGCCTGTTAGATTTCCCAGGCTCATAGATCAAGAGCCATAAGGAGGAGGGCCTTGTTAGTCATCAGTGGGAGGAGAGGCCCTCGGGCCCTCGGGTGTTAGATGCCCCAGTATAGGGGAATGCTAGGGACAGAAGACAGGAGTGGGTGAGGTGGGGTGAGCACCCTCATAGAGGCAGGGTGGAGGGGGGTGGGACAGGAGGTTTCCAAAGGGGAGACCTGGAAAAGGGAAATCATTTGAAATGTAAAAAAAATCCAAAAAAAAAAAGCTGAACATGTCATCTTAAGGACTACAATGCACCCCTCAAATTCGTTCTCAGTACTAGGACAGTGTGCTTCCATTAATAATTTTGTACTATCACTGACCATGGATTTTCACATACGATGCCATTCAGCTCTCTTTACAAAATAAATGATCATTTATCTTTAGGGAAAAAAAAGGAACCTGTTACCATTTGCATATGGAGCATCGGGTAAAAGTAACTTTTATTCTCCTAAGCAATTATTGTCTCGAGGCTTACTGCCTCCATCTGCTAGCCTAGGTTTAGTCCTGGAAGCTTCTAACCTCTGTGTAATCTAATCTAGGCCTAGGAAGTATGCATTCTCTGAGACTTGCTGCTCAATAAGCTCAACTCTTCCTGGTTCTTTCTGAACTCCACTGGCTTAAATGCCTCTCCAGGCTGACTGATTCAACCTCGCTTCTCTCAATTTCTCCTGAGTTGCTCTGCTTACCTCTAGCAATCTGTTCTGATCTTCCAGCTCATTCTCATTCTCTGGCTCATTCTGCCTTCACCTATGTCTCGCTTGTTCTCTCTTTAACCTGTCTCTGTATAGCAGTCCCAGAAAATTGCTTCCCCTCTCCCTCTTTCTTTGTGCTGCTCTCTCTTAAAGAGCTTCCCTTTCCTCTCTCCTCCCATGACAGTTGGGTATTCCCAATCTCATCAAATCTTTTTCTGATCCATCACTTTGTCTGCATCTCAATTAGATATCACTTTCAAATATAGGTGCTTCCTTCCACAAACTAACTTTAGTTCATTGTTTGGGATTAAAAGTGTGTACTAAGGGCATGTCTGTATTCCAGCCAGATGGACTGTGCTAAGGACTGAGCCACACCACAATGAGAAACTTTCCTCCCCCACATACTAAATAATACAGTCTCAGGGTTGACAGTGTGATTAGATATCCTGCAACAATATCCCCCTAGGACTTCTTGGTTGAAGGCTTGGTCCTCACCTGCTAGATCCAATATGAGAGGTGACTGTGTCACGTGGGGTTTTCCCTTCTCTATTCATTACTTCATAGATTCATAAAAACTTGCTAAAAATTCTTAGGTGAGAGGGTTTCTTGACTAAGGATACAATGTGAGTTACTACTTCATGTCCCTGCTTTCTCTGTCATGATAGACTGTATACTTAAACTTAAAAGACAGACCTGTACTGCCAACTGGGCCCTGCATTCTGCTGCACATGTGATAGAAAAATGGCTACTGGGTCTCTAGTTGCTAGGCAATTAAAACTGACAAAGATCACCCAGGCAGGTTGATTTGCATATCTTTTTTGAATCAATTAATTGTGATGAAAATTATGTTTTCATATGCAAATTTTCCTTGCAACTAATATTTACAGAGCAATGAACCATGAGTAAATTTAACACTATTACTATTTTAATTGTTCTTATCAGCTTTAATTCAAACACTAAAAGACATGCCTGCTGTTGCTTGGCACCCTTAATGATAAATTTTGCTGAGAACTTTTACTCTAAACTCAAAAAATCCAAGGACACATTTGTCCCAATCTAGTATTCTCTCTTCCTCTGATTTGTTAAGATAAAATCTGATAAATTAAGAGCCTGAAGCTATCCAAACAAGCTCAGGGGGGTCATGGTGTAATAGCTGGTCTTTCAGTTCCTACAAAATGTTTTGCTCTTTTTAGAGTTATTATTTGTTTTACCATGTTTGTTTGAGAAATTCCAAGGAACTTTTACCTAGACTGTCTAATCATTAATCAGTTCTAAAAGCAGAAAGAAAGAAAGAGAGAGAGAGAGAGAGAGAGAGAGAGAGAGAGAGAGAGAGAGAAGGAAGGAAGGAAGGAAGGAAAGAAAGAGAGAAGAAAAGAATCCTGATTTTAGTTAGATAAAATATGTATGCCCCTCTGCTCTGGTAATACAACTGAAATCTCTTGCCCAAGCTCAGTGTTGTGGGAAATGTCTAGAACTCTCTATGCTATAAGCATCATTAAACCAAGACTGATACTGAATTTTTTATCACCAAAAGACCAATTTAAACAAATGTGGGCTAGACTGTTCAGAAATTTCTAAGAAATGGGAAATAAGCAAATCGCATTTACCTAATTCAGTACTGAGGATATTTCTACAGCATTTGGGAATCAAATCTCCAGCTAGAAGGTAACAGAGGTATAACACTGATGTAAGTTGCTCTGAGGAGACACGTGGTTCCTCACAGTGTTGAGAGAAAGTTGACAGAAAACAAGGAATTAGAAAAGGAAAAGGAAAAGATATGTCTTGGGAGATTCTGACAACAAATGAACAAAGAAATAACTCTGGATTTAGATGTCAAACACAGCCTGGTTTTGAAGGTAACAGAAGCCACAGAGCTAAGGTGAAATGTTGACACAGTTGTGGACCACAGAACTCTCTATGCAACAGAAGAAAGAGTCCTCACAAGGACCAGAGGAGAATCCAAGTAACAACCTGGAATATGTTAAAATTTAAAGTTAATAAAATAAGATGAGAATCGTCATAAATAAAGAGAGTAGATGAGGGTAATGATTTAACAAGACTGTGTAGCTACTCCCATGTGCACAAGTCATGGTTTTCTCTTGTAAACCAAACAAGTTCAAGTATGTTGCACATACCAATTGTTTTAAAGTAGAATAGAGCTGGGGAGATCACCCAGTAGTCAAGAGCACTGGTTGCTGCTCTTCCAGAGAATGTGGGTTCAATTTCCCTCACCTGCACAGTGGCTCACAAGTGTCTGTTAACTACAGGTCCAGTGGATACAATGCTCCCTTCTGACCTGTATAGGCACCAGGCACATAAGTGGTGCATAGACCTACATGGAGGCATAACACCATACACATAAAACAAAAACAAAGAAAAGAACTTAGACCAAGAAAAAGCCTGAAGATAATGGCTCAGTGGAAAAGTGTACTTGCCTCAGAAGCCCGGGAATCTGTGGTCAAATCCCCAATATCTACACAAAATGCCAGCAATGGCTGTCCATGCATATATCCCCAGCATTGGGGCAGAGAGAAACAGATCTCAAGATACCTCCAGCTAGCTAACCTAGCAAAAACAGTGAGCTTCCAGTTAGTAAAAGACTCTGTCTCCAGCCAACAATATAGAAAACAATAGAAGACACTTGGGGGCTGGAGAGATGGCTCAACAGTTAAGAACACTGACTGCTCATCCAGAAGACATCGGTTCAATTCCCAGCAACCACATGGTGGCTCACAACCATCTGTAATGGAATCTGATGCCCTCTTCTGGTGTGTCTGAAGACAGTTACAGTATACTGATATTCAATGAATAAATAAATAAATAAATAAATAAGAACACAGGTGTGTGTGTGTGTGTGTGTGTGTGTGTGTGTGTGTGTGTGTGTGTGTCTTATACCCAGGTGGCCTACCTCCAACACCACTGCTCATAATCCAGTACTAGAATAGGGTTAAGTAAGTTAGGTAGCCATGAACAATTTAGATACTTCCTGTTCTCAATAAATGCTAAGCATTGAACATAATAGACAAAATGCACATTGAAGCAACTGTCTTCTCAAATGGATAAGAATGAAGCCAGCTAAACAAATTGAAGCAACCAAACCATTAAAGTTGCAAATACTTAAAGGCCAATGAAGGATTGCCACATCCGGTGAAATAGGAACTTGAGTAGGTTCATAGCAGATACAAATGTGGAGCAACAATTTCAGAAGATAATTGAAAGTAACCCTTCAATTTGAAGCTGGGCATACCTCTAGCCCAACAGTTCAAATGCCTTCTGGAAGTACTTCAAAATTTACCTGAGAACAAGTGCTTCCTGTCAAACATCCAGTTATTATTACTGTGATAAAACATCACGACCAAAAGCAATTTGAGAAGGAAAGTATCTCATGATAGCTTGTAGGTCCATCACCGAGGGAAGCCACGGCAGGAATGTGGATATAGAAACTGAAGCGGCCATGGGAGAATGTCCTTTACTAACTTGCTTCTCATAGCTTGTTCAGACCGATTGCTTATAGCACCCAGAACCACCAGGCAAGGGGTGGGTGGCTCTACCTACGTGAGCTGGGCCCTCCCACATGGCCAATCAAGAATAGATACCACAAGCTTATCCACAAACCAATCTGGTGGGGGCATTTTCTCAAGTGATGCTCCCTCTTTCCAAATGACTCTAGGTGATGTCAAGTTGACAAGCAAGACAACGATGATAAACATAAAATATCTACTGGTCTGAAGACAGACAATAGGCAAACAGCTTATACACCGGATAAAATAATACAAAGCAGAAAAGAATAGTGAAATATGCAGTCACAATCCTTAATGGACAGATCTCCACAGGGAAATTTCTAGTATGAGCTCCAGCATATGCGGCATGATAGTCAAAGCTAATTGTCATCTAGATTAGACCCCAGAATCCAGAAATCTCTGATATGTTTTACATAATAGCCAGTGTTTTGTGCCACCTAGAGCAGACCACAGGAGGAAGACACTTGGTCAAATATTATCTTAGCTGTTTCTGTGAAGATATTGGTTAGATGAGTTAGCATTTAAATTAGCAGATGGGCTAATGGAGATTACCTGGGACACTAGTAAGCCTCATTCAATCAGCTGAAGAAAGGGCTTCTGCTTAGAAGACTCACTTTTGCCAGCAGACTCCTCACACTTGAGCACTCCCATGGATCTCCAGCCTGCAGGTGTGAGCTTGCTCAAATTCTACAAAGTCATGAGCCAAGCCTTCAATGTAAACATCTCCCAGTCTGTCTGTCTACATAGCTGTCTATATCTTACGTTGGTTGTTTATTCAGAGAATACCAACTAACAGATTTTAGATGATGTATTTAAAAGACACAAAGTGACTGACAGGCAAATATGTGCCTGGATGGCTTAGAACTGGGATTGATGGTATGCTGCTTCTTGTCACTCAACAGTAAAACAGTCTACCTACAATCTTCCCAGGCTTGCTTAAAGCATCTGTCTCCCTAGCAGGTAACTGCAGGGGACAGGTTTAGACAATCCTGAGACTTGCATTTCAAGTGAACCTCGGTGTTTTTTTTTTCAAGAGAGTGACTCTGCCTCATTCCTAGTACATGAAGATGAGTTGATTTTTTCTTCAATTATAATTTGAATGACTGGCCCAGTTTTGAAAGCTAGATAAAAGTGTTATTATATCAGAATAGAAACTCTACATCAGTCAGTTGTTAGAACAGTTAAAGTTATTATTTTCTAAGATGTTGTCTTTACATTTTATTTTGTAACTGCAAGTAATTTGTATTCTGATGTGTATTATAATTTATAATTGTATGTTGTGAGTATGAGTTAGCAAAAAATACGCTGTCCTAATTTGTAAATCATGTCACAATCATTCAGTATGACAAATTATTCAGTGTCTTCTCAGGTGTGACTTTACCACAGCCAGATCCATTGATAAAGTTTCTCTCTCTCTCTCTCTCTCTCTCTCTCTCTCTCTCTCTCTCTCTCTCTCTCTCTCTAATATTACCTCCACATTTTAAGCTGTATGACATGGCCATCATATGCTGCATATTTAAAGTCCTATGAGATTAGGATTCCGAAGGAAAAGTAACATTAAATGACATTGGTATGCTAAAAATCATCTGCATACTTAATTTTTATTGTTATAAAAACAGCTCATAAAATATTTCCTGCTATACCTTCAAGTGATGTCTTTAAGGACCAGGAAAAACAATTGCTAATTAATTTTAACACCATGTCGATTATGCTAACAGATTTCTAATTAAATCCCTTGTTATGCAAATCAGTCCTTTACTGCTTCTATGAGTGTACTGATTATATAGGTTGTCAGATGCCAGATACTTACTCACTCATGAGCCTATACTGTAGGCTTCATTGTATATAGATCTGTTTACATAGTTTTTATCAAGATAAAACAGATGCCTCAGATGGAAATCAATCACTCAAGAAAGCAGTAGGATTGACATTGGAAAAGCAGCTTTCTAAAAGGCCCTGCACAGTGCATAGGCAAGCTGAATACTGCTTTATTTCAAGTTGGTTATAGCAAAGTCTATAACTAAGAATAATGAAACTTTCTCTCTCTCTCTCTCTCTCTCTCTCTCTCTCTCTCTCTCTCTCTCTCTCTCTCTCTCATGCGTGCACGCACTATGAAACACAGGGTCCCTTGGTTATAGAAAAGATGCGTGCCTTCAAGTTCTTCCAAATACAGACAGCACACATTAGTCTCTTTCATTGACATAAAAGACTGGATAGAAATCAACTTAAGGGTACATTTATTTGGTTCATCCTTTCAGAGGTCTAGCTGCAGTTATGTGGCCCTGTTGCTTCTAGTCTGCTATGAAGCAGACCTATTAGAAGTCAGTGCCATAGTTCCTCTTATGAAGAAGATGGGGAGATGAGAGAGAGAGAGAGAGAGAGAGAGAGAGAGAGAGAGAGAGAGAGAGAGAGAGAGAGAGAGAAATGTCTATATGTCCATGCCACCAGGATGCCAATGTCCCTACTCCCAATGACCTAACACCTTTCCACTAGGCCCCACCTCCTAAATGGTCTTCCTTGTAGTGTGTAATCACCTTGGACTTAAAAGTCTTTGACACATAAGCCACTGGAGCACATTAAGACCAACCAAACTGTCAATCAAGCAAATATGTCTGTGACAGTCTCTAGAAACACTATTGAGCGAGGACACGGATCCTGTCCGAAGGAGGAGTCGTCGATGCATGCATGTTGTGGGAAAGCCCAGACCAGGCTAGCTCCTTGGCAGGATTACCGGTAGCATTCCAGGATGTACAATACAGGTTGTATTGTGCTGTGATAGGCCTCTTACCACAGCTGAGACCCAAGAATGGCTTTCAGAACAGAGTCTTAAGGTACCATGGGTGGACAAAGAGAAGAAAGCAAACAGTTTACACTGGGAGCATCTTTATAGATGGGACAGCTATCTGTGCTCGGGTACTTGAGCTTTGCCCTTGGTGAAAACTACAAAAGGAAGCAGGTCAAGACCACAAGGGTGTTGATGCCCACAGTAAAGAAAAGAACTGGTGTGGAAAAGATCTACCTTTTATTAACAAATGAATTTTCTGGGTAGCAACCATTTATGGATAGCTGACAGAGAACATTTGCTATAGTTTTCTCAGCTCCCACCCACACTGTATAAGAAGATAGGATGGGAGGAACAGGAACTTAGCTGGCGCACCTCATAGCAGATTCTGATCTCAACCATTAGGTATAAGAGGAGCCACCGCGATGTCCAAAGTAAGACAGAGAAAGCTTGTTATGAGTCTTAGACGACAGAGGGCTTAATAAGGATAATGGAAATCCCAAGCTTCTCTATCCCACACATACAACTTGTGATTCCATCCCTACCTAAAACCAGAAAATGAGAGCCTAAGACTTGCTTCTGTATCTAAAAAGTCTATAATTAGAATCTTGCTGCTCCTTTATTCCAACCAGAGAAGAGGAAAACTTGGACAGTTCATCAGAATGGAAGGCACGCTTTAAAACATTGAATCCTCTCCATGTTCCTGAAAACACTTGCACACGGCTCTGCAGTCAGAGCCAACAGGCCTGATGAATGCATGCTGTGGGAAAGCCCAGATCAGGCTAGCTTCCTCCATAGGCAGGCCCAGTGAGGTATCCTTCCTGTCCCTAGGATGCTCCATTACCAAGCTGCCTTTACTACTGGATTCCGGACAGGATCGATTCTGAGATGCCAGGGATGTAAACGAACCTTTATACTCAGCATTCTTCAAAGGAGAATACGTAATTCAAGTGAGATAGAGAGGATCATTTTCTGCACAGAAAACAAATAACTTGCCTGTGTAAATACAGTTTCCAATGCTGTGAAATAGGGACACTCGAGGGACTATCAGGAAAATTAGTTTAACAAAAGAGAAAGGAGCTAACAGTGCTGGCACCGATGTGAGTGAGTGGGAGGAGGCACAGTTTCAGGAATCTGAGTGTTGGATGCCATTCCTGGCTGTGTTTTTTTTTTTCACTAGAAAGCACCCAAATGCTTCCTCGTATGACAAACACGAGGACCACAGGTTGGGACAAAAGAGGCTTTACAATCCAATACTAATATGAACCGACACTGCATGGGACATTCCTTGTGAGCTTGGGGGCACAGTCGAGCATCTTCCTTGTAGTTTTTCTGCCAAGAGCCTTCCCTTAATCTACAGAAGCCATCTGCTTCCACCTAAGTGCAGCCCAGAAGTACAGGGAAGTTAAGGTTCCTAGGGCAAGAAAGACCAGTGGGAGCTGGCTGGTAGAAGTCCACCTTGGTAGATAGCAAGTGCAAATAGAGGGAATCTGCCAGTCCTCACTCAGTGCCTACAGGCTCTGTGCCCTCTCCACGTCCTAAATATTTAATCTGTACACAAGCCCTTGTCTCAGGTTCTCCTGGTAAAAATGTCAAGTTAGGGCATCACAAAACCTCATTGCCAGTGTTGCAATGGAGTTTACTAGGGAGAGAAGGAGGAACATCCCCAGCAAAGTGGGCAGCAGGGAGAGAGGGTGAGAACTGGTAAGGACATGTGCGTGAGGGTGCTGATAGTCTCACATTAAAGAAGCTGATAAGGTAAAGATGCTACAAGGCTCACTGACAGGGTAGAATCTAATGACGGTGAGAGATGGAATGTGAGAAACCCAGAGTCAAATCACCTTGGGCTGTCTTTTAAAGCTTGAAAGATAAAATCTAAGCCCTCGATTTGGCCATAAGAATACCTTCAGAGGACTGAGAAAATGATATACTTGCAGAGGTATGTCCTTCAGGTCAAATTGCTGAGGCATTCCTTTACCACCAGGTAGAATTCTATTCATGTAAATGAGAAAGACCCACAGGATAAATATCAAACCAACTAACCAACCAACCAGTAAATGAACAACTCCACTACAGATCTCTGGGTTCTCAGAAACATTGAAACCTTGGAAAGAACAGACTCAAAGGAGTCTCAGGGGACTCGGTTCCCTGCCACCCCTCGATGCCTCTCTCAGTGTTGTTTCCCTTCACTTCCCAGGCCACTCTGGGCTCCATTCCTTACTGTTCACCATCAGATATAAACCCAGAGCACCCCCTTCAGCCCCCACATCCTAGAGCACCAGGAAAAGGACCCCACAGCCTTTTCTTTGACTAAGAAACTAAATAGTGAAATAGTTACTGTCACTAGGAAGTGGGGCTTCCAGGCATTTGTGGGTTAATCATGAAGTCCATCCAGAGTCATGAAATGCCTAGGTCCCCCTGAACCCCATCTGATCCGTCGCTAGAGAAAGTTGTTATTGAAGGCCGGAGTTGTACTGTCCTTGACTTGTAAATGGCAGGACAGGAGCTACATGATTCCAACTTTGTCTCCACGCTCTGCTGCATAAAATACATTAAT
Organism: Uromys caudimaculatus; assembly: GCA_028551405.1. Taxonomy (NCBI): domain Eukaryota; kingdom Metazoa; phylum Chordata; class Mammalia; order Rodentia; family Muridae; genus Uromys; species Uromys caudimaculatus. The sequence continues at coordinate 8,273,640 of CM052716.1, forward strand.
GTGAGCAGTCTGCTCTTTGCTTAGGAGAAAAGATTCATTATTATAAAGCATAGGCCTCTTTAAGTAACTTTAAAGGTTCTGCATTCTTTCCCTTAGACTAGATTAAAAGCTATATGGAAACAAAGCCAGCCGTTAATTTTGTCTGTGGCTCCCTGCAAGGGATTGGAACAGGATGCTGGCTCTACAGTAAGAGTTAAGCCTTATGCACTGGTGTATGTGTATTTCTTATGATGTCAATTTGTTGCTCAAGCCAAGATGATGATGCAGTCTGTAACACTTTCAGCTCCAACAGTGAAAGTGACTGCTTGCATTTTACTGATTCTGTCTTCATGGTGCCTTTAGGACTTTACATGATGATTGCCTTGTGTGTGTGTATGTGTGCGTGTGTGTGTGTGTGTGTGTGTGTGTGTGTGTGTGTATGCATGTGCGCGTGTACATGCAGGTGAGAGTGTGAGACTGCACATGGATGTCACAGGTCAGCCTTAGATATCCTTTCTTACACGCTTTCTGTCTTGATTTATTGAGACAGGGTCTCTCATCATCCTGTACCTTGGTAAGTAGGCTAATTGACATCAGAAGCCACCATTCTTTGTCTCCCCAGCACTGAACTAAATATGTGCCCTGCTGTGCTGGCCTTTTTTTTCTGTATGTCTTGGATAATCTAAATTAGGTCTTCTTGTTGGCAAGGTGAGCATTTAGCCAACTGAACTCTCTCCTCAGATGTAAATGTCTATAAGTTTTATGTTTCCGATTATATTCTGGGTGGTATGATGCATGTCTGCAGTTCTGACACTCCAAAGGTAAAGAAAATCGGATTAGGAGCTCAATAGTTATCATGAGTTATGGGCAAGCTTTGACTTGAGTCCCTGTCTCAAAAACATGGCTTAGCTGAATGTGGAGGATCTCACACAAATAAATACCTATCATTCCATCATGTCTGCTGAAAATGACCTTGGGTTCCACTGTAATTGACCTTCAGAGGGGGCTTTTTAACAAAGTATAAAAGAATTCTGTCAAAGGGAACATTTTATTGAAAACATCAATTTTGCCCATTATTGGCCTTTCTTTTATGATCATGGAGGTCGCTTGGTGCTTTGGTGTGAATTTCTTCTTGCTCATATTCCTCTTTTACATTAAAAGAGATGGATCAAAAGTGAAGTCTTTTCATAAGAATCCTCCTGTTTTAACATAAAGTAACCATCGTTATTGCTCTAACTGAACATACCAAGGCAGAGTCCAGGGGTCCCTAAAAAGATGATAATCAGTTTTGTGAGATTCATTAAAACTACTAGAATTAACTGAGTTCTAGGAAGTTAGAGTGTTCCACTACAATGTTGACAGAGAGAAAGAATGTGAGCATGTGAACCGGAGGAAAGATAAGTGGTCACATCTTCAAGGAATAGTGTTTCTTAGTTTGTATCAAGCACTCTTTTGTCTTCTATGTGCAGAATCTCTGGCTCAGACCCATCTCCTATCTTCTTCAGCTGGACAGTTTATATCAATCAAAGACAAGTGGTCTAACCTAAGAACTTATGCAAGTTTCCCTTTCTTTCTTGACGAATTGAAAGATAGAAGTTTATTCCATGTATTTCAGCAATGTAGAATGAGACTCATTATCCTTCCTTATTAAAGTCAAGAAATGTTTTCTCACTTTGCCTTGGCCAATCTGAATTGTTGTACCATTGCTCTCGAGCATGGGCACCTACTGTGTAAACTGAGAACATTACTTAACCAAAGTTCACTACACTGGGCCAGGCTACCTTAAAATCCACACAGCGACTATATGGGCTTCAATGAAAAGTGGCCCCAATCGACTCAGGTATTTGAACCCCAGGACTCCTTAATGGGACCTGCATAGTACACACTGATGTTAGGCCAGTCTTTACCCTTTGACTTTAATTGTGTTTATACTAAAGAAGACATGGTAATGAAATTACTGGGCACTGAGCATGGATTCTGAAGTAACACCAAACTTTACTTTCAGTGATGCTACATTAATACTGAAATGCTTACAGAAAAAAGCAAGCAAGCAAACAAACAAACAAACACAAAGGAAAGCTACATCCAGTTGAGTGATCTTAACTGTGTAGTAAAACTGGCCAATTTTATGGAATCTGACCCAGGAAAGGCAGTCTTTTAAATACTATGAGCAACAGAGATGAGAACACAGAACAGTTTGCTGTGTGATGTCTCTCTCTTGTAGCCTCTGTAGGTTCTCAGCCTAGTCAGGCGATTTTTTTCTTGGATGTAGTTATTTACTTTGAGGAATTTGCAAACCATTTTCTTGAAGGCAACAAAATGAACTATCTCACTTTAAGGAAAACAAGCGGGCAATCAGCACTGTTCACCACTGCTGAGGCATGAGCTTTCAGAAACACTGGAAGAAACTCAGGTTCACCACATGGACCTGGGAAATTCCCCAGGGTTCAATGATACCTGATGCACTCATCAGTGATATCAACAAATGGGACTTTTAGAAGTTGCACAGTAGATGTCAGTAGTCAGAAGACCTGAAAGAAAATTATTGTGGAATATGTTAACGTCACACAGGATTTTAAAAGATCTACTCAAGACCTCCAAGGCCCACCCAGGAGAATGCAAGAGATTTTGAGTAACAGTAGAAGAAAGTTCACTGCTTCTTTCAAGTACATGTAACAACTAATCTTTAAGAGAACACAATTTAGGATAAAACTGAGCTTAAGGGGTAATGTCTCAACTGTGACATTGATTATCCTGGTACCCCACTGAACAAATCCTAAGACTTAGGCAGTTACATTCTACAGTGACATCCATGGGTGTTCATCATGAGCTAGATGTAGCCTCTTGTGTACAACTCACTGTTCTAGGGAAAGTTCAAAAAGTAATTTTTGATGTATGGCTTTAATAAGCTGTTCCCATCACAGGGAAAACTAGGAGCTTTCACAGTTGTCAGAACAATAGCCTTCCTCAAAGTTTCCTAGCGTGTAAGTTTACTATTGTGTGGACCAGTAAGGACAGTTACATGTTTAGTCTCCCCTAACCCATCACACAAACAGGGTCTCACTGTTGTCCTAGCCTGCAACTCAATCCACCAGCCTCTGTCTCTCAAGTGCTGGGATTAAAGGGTGATGCCTGTATGACAACTCATGTTTCTTTAAAAAAACACATCCAAAGAACGGTTGGGTTACTATTCAAATATGTTGCTGATTGTTCATAAGGGCTATTTTTGCTGCCCTGAAATGGCTTATTTGAAAATTGCTTAATTTAGGTTACTTTTTAAATAGAATATTTTCAGGGAACAAATCTGCAAAATATTTCCCACACAGGGATACCCTGCATCAACAGGTTTGCTTGGCAATTAAGTCAGGACTGAATTCACGGAAACCATAGTTAACAATAAGGTAGCAATCTTTCAGTGGTGGATACTAAATAGATTTGGAGAAATACATTTTCTTAAAAGATATTTATAGTCCATTTCCTTTCTGAAATAAAGTTATTTTACTTAATATGGTTCCACTGTCATTTCTGCAAAAACACTTAACATTGGTAGCAAGGATTAACATATAAGACAAATGAGGCTGACTTTGGTTTTGTTGGACCTGTGGAATATGACCAGTTTACATGTCTAAAAGCTGTGTTCACATTCACGAACTAGGGAACACATGATAAAAAAGTTCATCTAGTAGGGGACTACAGAGAAATGGGCTTGGTTTCTAAGAGTTCTGTTATGTCACAATTTGAAACACTCCTGACAATAGTATCAGTAATTGGCATGGTAGCAAGCATGCAGATACGTAGGGTGCTGTGAGGATTGGTAGTCTGTCTGAGTATTCAGTTTCAAACTTAACATGTTTTCTGATCTTTATGACAGCAGAGGTGGTCTGTAATTCAATTGTTTCATTTGTAGCACAATGAAATGTTAGAGAAAGATGACCTTTTCATTAAAATATTTTTAGAAAAAAAAAAGAGAACACAATTTAGAACTGCTATGCAGTTTCAGTGACTATCTATGATTATTAAAAGAGCTTTGGAAATACTCGTTGTTTTCAATACGATGGTTTGCATACCCAGTTGGTGGCACTGTTTTTGAAGGTTATAGAACCTTTGAGGTCCAGCCTTGTTCGGGACAGTATGTCTCTGGGCGTGGGCCTTGGGAGCTTCTAGCCTGAGTTCACTCCCTGTTCTCTGTGTTTCCTCTGAACTGGATGAAAATGTGATTACCCTGCTTCCTGCTCTTCCTATCAACTATTACTCCAGCTTCTTAAGCCAAAATAAATTCCCTCTCTGTCAGTGTTATCACAGCAACAGAAAAGAATGAGTTTTCTTAATGTGACCCAAACAAAATATATTCTAATAGATAATATCTACAGACGCAAATACAAAGCTGTTTCTAGTGAGCTAAACATTCTTTATATTTGCAATGTTACCAAATATAGCCCCTCTTTTCCTTTCTTTTTAAAATTTTATTTGAAAGTACCTTTCTAAATAAAATAGAATAACCTCATTTTACTCTTTCTCTTTTCTCCCTCCAACCTCTACCATGCCCTCCTTTCCAGCCCGCCTCACCCTTAAGTTTATTAAATTATTATAAATACAACCTACCGAGTCTGTTTTTATTTGTGTGTGTGTCTTCATGAGTCTGTTTTTATTTGTGTATATGTGTCTTCAAGGTTGACCACTTTGTATTGGCTAATCAATGAGGGGGATCAAACCTCAGAAAAGCTAATTCTCCCAAAGCCATCTTTTTATGTGTAGAAAGTGCAACTACTTTAAATAAAGTTTATTTCAATATATACTGGGCATATAGTTTACTTTAAGATGAATGCTTAATGAATACATTAAATAAAATCTTAACATTATTGGTGTCACTTATAATAAATACTAACTGATATGAATGACACAGATAAAACTCTGAAATGTCCTGTAATTTTTAAAAGTATAAAAGGAAGCCCCAAAATTAAAACAAGTTTGTGAACCTCTGGCTAGAGGACCTAAGTGGGAGCAGTGGAGATGGTTAAGCTATAGGCTATAGATACTTGTGCCTAGATTATTACCAGGATGTACAAATCAATTCCATTGCTGTATAGCCTAGGCTGGTCCCAGACTCAGGATCCTCTTGTTTCAACCTCTTGACTACTGGATTACATACACATACATACATACACACACACACACACACACACACACACACACACACACACACAGAGAGAGAGAGAGAGAGAGAGAGAGAGAGAGAGAGAGAGAGAGAGAGACATATATGTAACCACACTTGCTTCTTTAGAGGGTTTTATAAGATATAAAATGAATGGATGAGTTGTATTTACATTAGTAAGGTACCTACTGAGTGGCATTTACTTTTTATTTATGCAATTGATATGTAAACATACTTGGTCCCATTTTTGCCAGCAGTGTAGAAACTCTGAGTTCAGCTGCAAGAATGCTTGAGCTGGATGGTTGATAAGAGACCCTTTGGCGAACTCTTTCAGATTAAGAAATATGGTGACATGCATCACTTTACTGTGTCTACTTTTCTTTTAAAAGATAAATAAATAAACTTTTTTGTTTGTTTTTTCAAAACATGGTTTCTCTGTATAGCCCTGGCTGTCCTGAAACTCACTCTGTAGATCAGGCTGGCCTCAAACTCATAAATCTGCCTGCCTCTGCCTCCCAAGTGCTGGGGTTAAAGGCGTGCACCACCACTGCCCCGGCTCAAAAACAAACTTTTACAAGTATTTATTTTGATACACGATCACCTTTTAAGGCTTCAACAGGCGTTTCTACCCTGCATTCTTAATTTACTTATTTTTCCATATTCAATGTGGGCACTTAGTTATCAGTTGTATATTTACTGCAGGAAACAAATATGCTGTCTCTTCTTCAATGTCTCATCTCAACAAGTTTCAGCCTGTCATCCATTTTATTTTTATTTTTAGTATTTTAAAATTACATTTATTGTGAAGTATTGTGTGTGAGAGCCTGCCACAGTGAACACGCATGAAAGTCATAGGATACTTTGCTCATTTCTGCTCTTTCTTTCCACTACATGGGTCCTGGGATGTCAACACAGGTTATCAGACTTGGTGACAAGTGCCCCTACCACTGAGCCATACTGCAGGGCTTTTCATCTTCAATATTGTTCAAGAAACAGGGATATAAGAAATGCAAGTATCTTGCGCAAAGTCACAGAATGGGGAGAGATGTTGAACTTTGTCCTTTAAGCCCATGCAGGGCGTCCCACTGACATCTCTGGATGCTTTCATTCTACATCTGGAGAGGCTGAACTATTTATTAGCAGCATTGCCGGTGGGTTTTCTGTTAGCAAGAAACACCTATGAAAATCACGCCACCCCTCTCCTTTCTGAAATTCCCTCTGCTAAGGCGCGTCTGATCACTCACAAGGGTTGCTGCTCTGGGGGAGTGTAGACCTTCTTTTAGGAAGTATTTCTATAGCCTGTATCTATCACACTGCAGCTTCATGCTCTGATCCCTTGAACACGAATAACGTGATAAACTTGTTTTTGGGAGGAGAGATTCATTGTGGCTTCCAGGATAAGGACTTATAGGTAGCGGTCCTAGGGAGATGAGTAGTGCTTATGGGAACAAGCCTGCTTCCTATGAGACAGAGCGGGCAGATAAAGATGAAGGTTATCTGCCACCTTGGAGGGGTACGCACAGCGGGCTCTTGTGCCATCTAATCCTTGTTGGTCATTGGTAACCTCATGGAAACCATTAGGAGTGTATGATCCATCCTCCTCAGGGATTCATGTTCCCTGAAGTTTTCTGCTACCTCCTCCCTCCATGTGAAGAGGAAGCTTGGAGCTCCATTGACTGAAAATACTCATTGCCTGTCCTGTTCTCTCTCTCATAGTTTGGAGACTTCTTAATAAAAATCATAGGAGTCCTGATTAAACTTGATATTCCAATAAACTACATTTTAGTTGATGTATATCTCAGGTAGAATCTGGCATGGAAAATGTAGCTGTTGTTTACCTGGCGTTCAAGCTTTCTTTTATTTCTTTTATTGTATTCAGCAACTCCAGCCCTTCCTTGAATCAGACACGATTCTTTTGGGCATCCCCACATTCCTGAACCAGCCTCTCCAAGACACAGACTTCCCAACACGGAAAGAGGAAGAAGCTCTCCTCAGAAAATATAGGTCTGCTGCTTTTTCCTCCCTGGGTATTAGAGAGCATCAAAGATGGTGGCAGGAGAAGACAATGAAACAGAATTAAACAGGAAGTCTTGGTATGAGGTCTTTCTCCACCTCCTTCTTCATTCTAGGGCCCAGTGATCAGAAAACAGCTGTGAGGGCCTCGCCTCAGAGTAGGTGAAAACGCAGGAGAAAGAGAGAGTCCATCCCAGCATGTGCTTCCCACGCTGTGGGGTGAAGTATTCACCAGGAAGTGTGTGTATCATTATATTTAATTTTTTATAGGAATAGCTGCCAATATAACTTGTTTCTGGAATGCTTCCTCAAATGCTACCATCTTTGCTTACTCGTTTCCTAGGACTCCTCTAAGAAAGCAAACATTATTCTTCCCCTAAAGTTTCACTCTTGATAGAAAATAAATTACATTTATAAATTCTTACTTTTCCTCTGCCCTACAATAAAGTATGGCTTATGAGAAGGCAGGAAACAGGTAAGAACAAATTATTCTTTGTGTTCATCTCAGTCCTAATATGTACATTGTTATATTAAAGTTTCAAAACCATATCACCATTATTAATAGCGGGGACTCTCTCCATTATATTCTTTCTTAGTGCAAGATAAAGAAAAGATTCATTTCTTTTGGGAATATTGTCTTGGGTCCCCCACCCCTGTTTTTTTTGCCCAGCATGACAGTGACACTTCTGGAACCAAAATTTCTTTTCTCCCCAACTGGGTCATAGAAGCCCACAGTCCCCTTTCCTCAAAGGCTGTCATAAAATCTCACCTCTTATGTTCTCATCTTTGCTGTCCTCCATCTCACGGGGATGCTAACAAGCTGGCCATCGTCAGATACGAGCCTCTGTATCAGACTCCCTGCCCTTCAGAGGATGAGTCAACATTTTCCTTTTCAGTACAGAGGACCCCCGAAGGGCTAAAATATCATGCACATTAAAAACAGTCTTTGTACATAATCACATTCTTCTTATATCCTCCCTGAGCCTACTTAAATTTCTTTTTTTTAAAAATAGCATTTTATTGTTTCTTTGAGAGTTTCACACAGCGTATTTTGATCATATACACCCTCCTTTCCAGATCCACCCCACTTCCCTTGATTTCCATTTTAAATAGCGAAATTTTAGGGTAGCACCGTGGCTTGACTGTCATACCCAAATATCCAGACATGGCAACTGCCACAACTTCAGCATGTTCCTTGAAGTTACTCACCCTTCTCCATCTCAGGACGCCTCTGGGTGTCTTCCGCATGGCCCAGGATGCTGTTGCTAACAGTTCCCTACTGTCAACACTGACTGCCTTCCTCATCCTGCCTCTGCTGCCCTTGGACTCATTTTTCTTCTCTATTTTTTTCCATTATATTTTCCCTCCCTTCCCTTTCCTTCCTCCAGACTCTCCCATATACTCCCCATGCGCTTTTTGAAAGACATGGCCTCTTTTCCATTCATTAATTATTGTTTCTCTCTCTCTCTCTCTCACACACACACATCTATACTCATAAAATAGATCAGAATAAATGATTTGGTCTGTACTGTGTGATATGCATATTTTCAGGGTTGGCCATTCAGTACTGGATAATCAAGTACTGTGTTCTTCCCTGGGGAAGACTGTTTATTCTGCTCTTAGCATTCTTTAGCTGCCTGTAATGTCAGACGCTACATCCATGAACGTCGCCAATAGGACTGCCTAACCACAACAGTAAATGAAGACAGTGATGGACACGCTAACATGGATGCGGGAAGGCCCAGGAGGCTTCGTCCTACACATAGTCCCTCACCTCTTTGTTTCCAGTTTCTACTCATCCTTAAGGCTTAGCGGCTACAGCTAATGTGTGGCTTCTTAACTCTGCGGTGTGCCTGATTGATATCTTTTACTTTTTCTCCCTCAGTGTACAGTTTCAGGGTTTTATAAATCAATTAGGAAGGCACTAGATCTGACCCTACACAACTAGATAACTGGTATGATATCATATTTCATGCAGTCTTCCTGTGTCTATACTTTCTGCCTTTATTTGTTCCTATAAGAAATGGAAACTGGAAGCTGCTTCCATCAACATCATTAGGGCATCTTTTAAAAACACTATTAGGAAAACAGGCCCATGGGGCAGATCCTGGGATATCTGTTTTCCTACAGACAATTTTCCATTGAAAAGGTACAAGAAGCATCACATTGTCAAGTGGATTAAAAATAAAGTTATTTGTGATTCTGTTGCCTTGGAAACAGAAAGACTGTGGCCTCCTTGATTTGCTATCTTTGCAGAATTTCCAGGCTAACCCTGGACCTTGGCATGCGAGGCACAACTTTCTTTAAAACATATGAGTTCGCTTTTATCCACACCTGTGCATGGGGTGTTTGATGCTGTCATCTTTCAACCATGCTGCTGAGCTGAAATGCCAAAATACCTCAAAGGTTCAGCTTGTATTGTGCTCAAACAAAAAGGCAAAGAATTGAGGTTGGTCTAAAATTCAGACAATTCAGTTTTCTGTCATTAGTGACAACTGTCGCAATATGCCATAGAGCAGAGCTGACTGTTATGCCCATGAGGATGGAGCCCCTTCTCTGTGCAGTGCTGACAGTGCTTGAGTCTGAGTGCAAGGTTAACCTTTGCACTTTGGAAATTGTGAGCCATGTTTCTGAGGTGAAGGGGTAAGGGATGGGTGTCCTACAGAGTGGTCCCCAAGGCCATGGCTTAGTTCAGTTAGACGAGCTTACTCAAAGTGTGATCCAAAGCATTTTATGACTTGCCTTCAAAGTCATTTATTCATCCCCATACACAGATTTGTCTTCTTGGCTAGGACAATGCTTTCCACCTCATTGGTTTGGAAATGTCATCCCTCTCTCTGTGTGTTTGTGTCAGTAATGACGTGAAGAGAGATCAGAGGCCTCTGTCCTCAAGGATATACCCCAGCCTCTGTGGTGTGTGTGTGTGTGTGTGTGTGTGTGTGAATACTCAGCCTCTGTGGGGTGTGTGTGTGTGTCTATGTGTGTATGAGTGAGTGTGTGTGTGAGTGTGTGTGTGAGTGTGTGTGTTTATACCCCAACCTCTGTGGTCTATGTGTGTGCATGTGTGTGAGTATGTGAGTATGTGTGTGTTTATACCCCAACCTCTCTGTGTGTGTGTGTGTCTGTGTATGTGTGTGTGAATGTGTGAGTGTGTGTGTTTATACCCCAACTTCTGTGTGTGTGTGTGAGTGTGTGTGTGTGTGTGAGTGTGTGTGTGTTTATACCCTAACCTCTGTGGGGTGTGTGTGTGTGTGTGTGTGTGTTTGCATACAGTGCTTTAACTAATGAGTCAGGCTTGCAAAGCATGCTAGGCAAATTTAGAAGGCATCCTGCTGGGAGAAAAGGCCTATTCTTAGCATGAGACAGACCATGTGAAGCCATTTTGGGGACCTGCTTTAAGAATAGGAGCTGGGGGGGGTTCAGTCGTCACACTTTGTTTAGAGCACATTCTTCCTAATAACGTACACTAGATCATCAGATTATTATCCCCTGAGATCACAGGATCATTTTATGGTTTATTTGTGTTTTATTGCATTTGCTTTCTGAAACAGAGTCTTACTCCGTAGCCTGTTCTGACCTGAAATGAGTCTGTGTCAGACCAAGCTGCCTTTGAACACACAGCAGGCTTCCTCTCTCAGCCTCCCAAGTCCTGAAACTATAGGCGTGAACCATTACACAGAGTTGTGAAGCTCATTTTTATTAGTATTAAGTAAATACTTTTCCAAAAATAAAACTTTGTTCATTTTTGCTTTTTTTTAAATAAAATCAAACAAACAAACACTGTTTAATAGAGGAATATGAATGACAGATGTTCAGACATATGAATGACAGATGTTCAGGTTAAATGAATGTGGTCTTCACACTACTCATGGTCGTAGCTCAGTGCCACTCCCTGCTGATGCTTGCCTATGGTTAACATAAGGGGTGGTCCAGTGCTTGCAGTAGAGTCAGGTCATGTTGCTTTTGGATGCATATGTTGAAATCCTTGTGTGAGGTCATTAGGTCATAGTGCTCTTTTGAGAGTCCTTTAATCTTTTTATGCCACATGAAGGAACAGAAGATGGCTACTGGCCATCGACAAGTAAGTTGGTCCAGATCAGACACTGAGTATGGGGCACCCTTCATTTTGAGCTGCTCAACCTCTGGGTGGGTGAGAAGACATTTCTCTATTTCTAAGCCACCAACTTTATGGTATTTTGTTATAGCACCACAGCTGAGATTGCTGTATGTTCTTGCTTAGTTGTAACTACTGTGGGGGACTAGCTATTCACTGCATTTACAAACAAGCATTTGGCTTCTTGTTTCTTGCTTTGTGAGTAAGGCTCAGTGATTGTTTTTTCCTCCAGAGAGTCACCTTTGAGTAGATATTTCAGTTCGTGGAGGATGAGCTCTCTCAGCCAGTCTAGTGGTTGTTCTTTGAGAACAGCCACGCACAATGTGTTAAGAGTCGGGTGCCACAAGAAAACTTCATTGAGAAGAACAGCTTAGGAGCCAGATCTCACTCCCAGGCTTTTGTTTGCCAGCCCTGATTTAGGGAAGGGGACTCACTTCCCTTGAGGTTCTGTTAGTCACAAGTGCAGAATTAGAGATAATACACAACAGGTTTAGTAGTCCTGACTATTTAGCTGTATTTTAATTTTATTTTTAAAAATAAATTTGGCTTCAACCAAGGCAAAACACATTGGAAATATTGAATGGACACCAATGCAAACCCAAGAAAAAGTTTTCATTGCTCAGACGACGAGATCTTTGCACACGGATGTACTCATCTTTATTAACACACATTTGGGTCATCATCTTATACATTTTCCCCCAGCCTCTCCCAGTGCCGGGCACAGGCCTGGCTTCTAGGAGGTGTTCAAAGCATCTCTGTTGACCAAGTGGCTTGCCATATTCTATTTGACATATCAGAAGCGAATCCTTAATTTCCCTCAAACTCTGGTTCCCTGCCTGCCTCCATTGCTTCTATTTATAACTCTGTTTTCTACGATTTAAAAATTCCAAAGTCATCTCTTGTGACAGCTCATAGATCCATCTCTTCACTCCGTCCTACACATTAAATCACTGTAGTCTTCCTGCAGCTCAGCTCTGATGCTGACAACCTTTGTTCCTAACACCTGGGAGCTCTTGGCTTTCAGAAACACAGGTCCTTGCCTCTTCATGGGAGACCACTGAGGGAAAAGACTGACCAGTTCTTCCACTGAGCTTCCCATCAGAGGGCCCCTTCTCATGTGCAAGACACTCACTCCACGCACTCAAAAAACGTGCGCACGCGCGTGCGCACACACACACACACACACACACACACGTTGTGCTCCTTGTATACATACACACATGCATTCATATGCTCTGCATACTCAACCTCACACAATCACATAAACACTTACACATGCATCCTTAGCTTCTTACACACTTGTGCCTACAGTCACACATAAGGACACTTTCCCTCACAGACTGTGTCGCTTACACACTTACACTCACTTGGAACACAGACACTTTTGTGTATTCACTCCCACAGTAATGTCCACTGTCAAACCCTCTCTTCACCCCCTTCCACTCCTACACACTACAGACTCAGTCCCTTGCACTAACACACCCATTCTCACACATACCACACCCCACAAACTCCTTAAAGCCAGCCACACTGCTCAGACCACACACCCTTCGCACACACTGTTTTCTGAGTGAGCTTTTGCTTTTGACATTCTATCTTTCCAGGACATTTTTTCCTCCATTTTAAAATGCTTTAGATCATCTTAAACTCTGCTGCTCTGTGGAGAATTAGGGCTTCCCTCTGGCAGCGCCCAGGGTCTGCAGCAATATTTGCTCTTAGTACTTCTGCTTGAGCAGGGGGTCTGGGACCTGGATGTCACCCGGCCTGCCTTGTTGTGTACTGAGTCTAGACTGCCCCGTCCCTTCTACCATCCCCCACTCCCCTCCCCTACTCCCTCTCTCTTCCATCCTTTCTTTCCATCCCCCCTCATCATGACTACACATTGGCTTTTACAAAACTAAATCTTCCTCTCCCGTCTGCATTTTCCTAGTAGCATTCCCCTGATCCTGGCTCTCCTTCCCCTGGAGAAATTCCCCTGGTGCACGGGGGCAGGGGAGTAGCTGGGAGGACCATTTGAGGGAGATGGCTAGTCCCACTTGGATTTTATACAAACAGTGAATAAATGTAGAAAAAGCATGTTCAAAATAAGTTAGCAAACGTGCTAGAAATTACTCCTGGCTTACCTGGAATTCAAATATAACTGAGTGTCGTGTATATTAACTTGCTAACAGGAATAATTCCTTACAATTACCCAGTGGTTCTGCTTCATTATGGAAACAAGAGTGGTAAAAATGAAAGCTGATAGCTCAGGGTTCACTAGGAAGGAGAGTTTTCAAACCATGATTTTTTCCATCTTGTTGTAGAAGGAATGGACCAAAGACCACGGATGATTCAACATGGTAACCAGGGGCACTGCGTGTGGCATTCTCTGTCACTTCAGTAGTTTGAAGAGGCTGCAACTGTAGGCATGGCAGAGACCTTAAGTTACTTTATACACCACATCTGAAAAACTATTAAAGTAATTTAGAAGTAAGTCTGTGCTGTGGATGCCACTTTGCCCTATTTTAAAAACCCATTTGACCAATAAAAACTGATTTCAAGGTAGGGTTTATAATATAGTTTCCATTGCCAGCACAGCCTAGCACAACTGTGGAATCAAAACTAATGATATTTTCCTTGAAATAAATTATTAATATATGAATCTATGTGAATGTGTTTTTATGTCAAACATTAACTTTTCATAACCAGGGAATAAAAATGTGTTTCTTCACAGATTTTCTTCTTAACAATACTGAGAGCTATCGAATTCTGTAAAGGTCATAGAGTTCAGAGACAAAACTTCTGGGTTTTAGTCTCTTGGTTTAGTGACAAGTTCTCAGCCTTAGCAGTGAACACTGGATGGCTGAACTTTAGTGCTCTTTCATTGGCTGCTTACAGCAGGCTCAATAGCACAGCTTGAGCTGCTTAGACTATCCATAGCTTTGGGTTAGAATCCCCAGTCATCCCACAGTTATTAGCTTCTTCAGGTTCAGGTTGCTAACTACATGGGGGAGGCATGTAACTAAAAGTGGGGTCATAAGAAATTTGGCAACAGTAAGCTTTAGGAGCCTTCCACTATCAAAACTTAATCAAATCAGACATATGACAACTGGGAGTGCAATGAACAGCATGGCTGCACCTGTGTAGCACTGTGAGGTCTCCCTGGATGTGCTGCCCCACTATGCGCTAACGAACAAACACTGCCTCAAATGTTTAGGGTTAGATTGCAAACTGCAGTGTTTGTACTGAACATGCAAGTTTTCTTTTTTAATAGAAAGACGACGGTTTAATTGTGGAAGCAGACCTCATATCTTGCTGCCGTCATTCCTCCTCATGCAAACTGATGACAGCTTTAGACGGTGCTATGCTAGAATGCCTGGCTGTTAAGGGTTGCTGAGAATTGCTGACTCAAGGTTCATAGAAACCGCTTATAAGAGTTTTGGTTAGGATTAGAATAGAATGGCCAACTATTTCTGAAATGGTTCTAAATATGCTTTTGCCATTTTAGAGTATTTACGTAAACTGGCATTCTCAACATTGGTATTTATAAAATCAAAATATTAATCAATCCAGAAAATGTTGAAGATGCTTTATATACTGTAGCTAAAATTCCTTTATGTAAAAATAACATGCATGTCTTTTTACTGTACAAATCTGCCTTTGTCTTTGGTAAACAATAAAATTACATATAAAACAGAGAACTGATTTTTAAATTATGTCTTTACAATTTATTAGCAATAAATGTTTGACTTGTATGCTTCATAATCCAGGTCACAGAAACATTTCTAGTACAAAGAGTGTCACAAAAGGAAAAACTTTAGCAAGCCTTTTTTTTTTTCCTCCTTTTTTATTTTTGATACTTTATATACATTTCCAATGTTTCCCCTTTTCTGAGTCTCCTCTTTGTATACCCCCCATCCCCTCCAGCTTTTAATAGTCAGGGAGTACAAATTAGTTTCTCATTGTGCTTGGAGCAAGCATTAAATGAACAACTCTCACCATTCCCTGCCCAGATTAAGTTGCTTTAAGAAATCAAGAGGTAAACTATGTTTACTCCATTAGTTATGGTTTGTTTATGGTGCTTTCACTAACAGGAATTCTACATAGTAATATTAACTCCAAGGCCAATTAGGCTACAAAAGGGGAAAAGAGGTTTTGTGGAAGGCAAAATTAAGATAAGATTTTTTTTCCCCACTTAATATTGAAAACTGGAATCAGTAGCTGCTAGTGGTTGAGCACTTAACTTGTCAAATATTTACTTAACACATTTTTTAAATTTAATTTTGAAATTTTCATATATGAAAAGCAATGTATTGTGAATATATTTATTTACTACTGTTCCCTCAAATCTTTCACACCTGCAAACCACCTTCTTTCCAAACTAGTTCATCTCCAACTTTCACATCTGTGCTATCCTCTGTCTGTCCATCTGTCTATCATCTATAGTATCTATCTATCATCTATCAATCAATATCTATCTATCTATCTATCTATCTATCTATCTATCTATCTATCTATCTATCTATCTATCTATCTATCTATCTATCTATCTATCCATCCATCTACCTGTCTATCATCTACCTATCATCTATCTTACTGTACTGACTGGTTTTGTGTGTCAACTTGACACAGATGGAGTTATCACAGAGAAAGGAGCCTCCTTTGAGGAAATGCCTCCATGAGATCCAGCTGTAAGGCATTCTCTCAATTAATGAATGGGGGGGGGGCACGCTTGCATCAGCTTCTGCCTCCAAGTTCCTGCCCTGTGTGAGTTCCTGTCCTGACTTCCTTTGGTGATGAACAGCAATGTTAGCTGAATAAACCCTTTCCTTTCCAATTTGCTTCTTGGTCATGAGGTTTGTGCAGGAATAGAAACCCTGACTAAGATTCTTTCTTTCTTCCTTTCTTCCTTTCTTCCTTTCTTTCTTTCTTTCTTTCTTTCTTTCTTTCTTTCTTTCTTTCTTTCTTTCTTTCTTTCTTTCTATCCTATGTATCTATCCACCCACCTGTCTATCATCTATCTATCTATCTATCTATCTATCTATCTATCTATCTATCTATCTATCTAATCTATTTACCTACCTACCTATTATCTACCTACCCATTTTCTATCACCTACCTGCCTATCTATCTATCTATCTATCTATCTATCTATCTATCTATCTATCTATCTATACATACATACATACATACAGTGCAGGTCATACATACATACATACATACATACATACATACATACATACATACAGTGCAGGTCTTGTTCTGACAGCCATGTTCCCTGTGTGTTCATGACTATAATGGCCATGCCATATCCAGGAGACAGTGTTTTGTAGGACTCCTCACCAATCTCCAGCTCCTCCATCATTGTATCTCCTCTTCCCTGATGTTCACTGGGTCGTGGGCCGAGCATTCACAGCCATTTAGCCATCATTTTGATCACTTGTGAGTTTCTGTATTAGTTGTCAATCATGTGAAAAGCAGTGTATCTAGACAGTAAGCACCTTCTTTTTGATCCCCAAAAGGACCCTACAAAGCAAGTATCATCATTTTATCCTGATTTTACAGGTTTAGAAACTGAAGCACAAGTGAGCTTTACTACATAGGCTGTCCCATAGCACTTTAGCATCAGTCTAGTCTGTGGATTCTGTCATAGTGTACACTTCATTGCTTTAGCTTCTGAACACCACAGGCTACAGTCCCTGCTTCCTGTGCTTACTGCTCACTGTGGGTTGATAGTGACAGCAGCACCATTAGCAAGAGGAATGGGCTGAGACAGGATGCTGCACTCTTCATGTTCTAAGTACCTGCACTATGCTTCCACTTCTCATCCGTGTGCTGAATTGTTTGTCAAGTTGACACAAGCTGGGGTCATTTGAAAGGAGAAAACCTCAGTCAAGAAAATGTCTCCATAAAGTCCAGTTGTGGTCAGGCCTGTAAGGCATTTTCTTAATTAATAATTGATGTTGGAAGACCCAGCTCACCATGTGGGCTGGTGTTCTTAGGTTCTATAAGAAGGAAAGCTGAGCAAGCCATGGTGAGTAAGCCAGAAGGCAGCATCCCTTCATGGCCTCTGCATCAGTTCCTGCCTCCAAGTTCTTGCCCTCTTTGAGTTTCTGCCCTCACAGCTTTTGATGATAAGCTATTGTATGGAAGTGTAAGTGAAACAAACCCTTTCATTCCCTGAGGTGCTTTTGGTCATGGTGTTTAATCAGAGCCATTGTAACCCTAACCAAGACGCCCTGTAAGAAACTCGAAATTACTCTTTTATATAGTTCTGTATGCTATTTCCTCCCCTTGAAGCATTTTTCTGTGCTAAATATAAGTACGTTTAAAACCACCTTTATATTGACACACTTTTGGATGCTGTATGTACCATCAAGGTTACCTGAGTATCTATGGAAAAGTGGAAATGTGAAGAAGCCCTTTCAATGTTTGAGGAGTCCCAGATCTCCAGTGCAGTACTAAATAGAGTATAATATTGTTTCTTTGTGTCAAAGGTCTTGTCAGAGCTAGAAAGCTCTAGACTTGGGAATCTGATCAAGTGTGGTCTCTCTGCTGAGGAACAAATGTAAGCTGTGTGGAGGGTCTCTGGGGTGCTTAAGGAAGTCTCTGTCAGGGCAGAATTTCTGGTTGAGCTCATTGCTCCGAGCTGTGAATACTCAGGGAGTCTGGCTCTTTCTTTATTAACCCAAAAGGATTCCTTAGTATGCTGACTCCACAGATCTGTGTACTGTCTGTGACTCTTCAGATCCTGGCTCTCCTCCTGCCTGGGCTCATAGTCAGGTATAATGAAGGTCTGGATCCTTTACTGCCCATTCAAGTCCTCTTGGCAGTGCTCCATCACCATGCCTTTGGGATCTGATTATGCTGGGTCTACTCACTCATCACTACTCACTGCTCAACCCTGCCTGCAACACCACCACTCTGCCACACTCCAGATATTGACCTCACAGAGGCCCCTCAGGCTTCTAGACTCCAGCTCTCTCCTCGTGCTCACTTGAGATACTTGAAATTCTTTCCCCCTGCAAAGACAGAAGATGACACTCTCTTCAGATCCTTCAGCCTGACTGAGCCTATTCCCACTTACTCAGACCTTCTTCTTGTTAAAATAGTTGAAATCACCCCATTTTCCTTGGATGCTACTAAATTCATCTTTCTGCCAAACATAAACAATTCTCACAATGACCCTACGCTCACCCCACACTGTATCAGTCTGCTAACACATTTTATCCAGCAGCTAACAACATGCTAGTAAATACGTTCCTGGAGAGAACATGCCCTCATGTATGAGCACAGACACACACAGACACAGACACAGACACACAGACACAGACAGAATCACAGACACACACTCACAGACACACACACACACACAAACAGACACACACACAGAGACACACACAGTCTCCCTCCCTCTCCCTCCCTCTCCCTCCCTCTCTCTCTCTCTCTCTCTCTCT
This sequence comes from Uromys caudimaculatus, assembly GCA_028551405.1. Classification (NCBI taxonomy): domain Eukaryota; kingdom Metazoa; phylum Chordata; class Mammalia; order Rodentia; family Muridae; genus Uromys; species Uromys caudimaculatus. Next base: position 8,292,334 of record CM052716.1, read on the forward strand.
CTCTCTCTCTCTCTCTCTCTCTCTCTCTCTCTCAGTACTTACTTACTTCCCCCTTCCCCCAGGCCCACCTTTAGGAAAATAACTGGAGATGCCTTTGATAAGAACTCTGTATTGATAATGACAAATCCCTATATAATGTCAGGCATCGTTTTACGCAGTTTGCACATAGCAACACAACAATTCTACAATTGATAATAAAACATGAGATTTATTTTCACCATATTAGGTATGAACAACTGTGGAACATATGAGTCACAGTTCAAGGTCGCAGCAACCAAAATGGAGACAATCAGATTTGAACCGAGACAGCCCATATTCCTGAAGCTACACTGCACTGGCTTCTAAACCTCACTACACTTGATAATTTTACTTTTTCACCTTCCGGTGCTGGTAAGTCCAGCAAGATTTATTGTCCACCCAGATCCCAGATCTGAAGCTGCAGCCTGTGGAGGTTCATTGTCAGCCTTTGTGCTGGATGGCCCAGCAGCGGCTGACCCAGGTTTGCCCTTCCTCTACCTGCTTTCTCCCCTTGCTTTCTGCAGCTGAGCACCTTTTTGATCTCCTCTTACTTTCACGGTTGGCAACACTTCAGTTTTCTCTGCCAAATTCTCCTGTGTTCAAAGCTGTTTGCCAGCTTTGAGCGGATTGCTCAAGTGTCGCATTAGAGCAAGAATAGCGCGTACCTTATTAGGAATCATGAAACTGCTGTAATATGGTAAAAACTTAAACCAGTATCTGACCCATGTGGACTCCCAGGATCTGGATGTCCAGGTCTTCCTTCCAGCCTTGTCTGGGCTCTGGGTTCTGGTCCACATCTGTACTTGGATAGAAATGGATAAGCCCCGACCTTTCCACTGAACGCCTCTTGCTTCCCCAGACTGGAAGTCATCTGGAATGGCTCATCTTGAGAAACAAATTCTTCCCAGGTGAGAACTCCCAATTAAATTCATTACGGAACTCTGTATTCCACCTTCAGTCCATTCCAAATCTGAAGACTTCTGATAAACACCCATCCTCCTAACTTCATGCCTGGACCACTTTGTTACTGTCTGGGTCTGCAGTGCCATCTGCAAGGTATCCCTGCCCCAAGCCTTTCAGGTTCATTTTACTCACAGCCCCAAGGATCCTTTAAAATCTAATATCCATATCTATAAAGCCACTGAATGATTCTCCATCTGATTTGTCATAGACCCAATCTTAACAGGGACACCCCACAACTGTGCCTTACAAAACACTCCACATTCTTGCCCCATTTCTTCAGGTTGGTGTTTCCAGACTCCCAGATCTCTTTGCTACAGTTTCTCAAGGCCTTTGCATTTTGAATTCCCTCTGGCCCTTAGCACTAGGTTTCTGCTGGAACGCACTCCATTTTTATTCAGGTTTCTCTTCAGACATGTCTTTCCTTGGCCACCTCGTGACCATGTACGTACTGTGTATAGAAAACTGACAGGCTGTTTGGTAAGTTTTAAGTGTGACAAAGCACAGAATAAATCTGTAATTGCATCTGATTTTTCATACATTCAGAATACCTGGGTATGTCACATCTGATTCTGCAACAGATAAAATGCTCTCAATTTCCATGAGGCTTTTAGGGATGCTCCTTAGGCCTCAGTTGATTTGACACTTCAGAATACTAATGGAATTTGGACTGGGAATGATGCTGAGGGCTTCTGACCATTCCACAGAGTTTGCATCCTAGCTCTTTGGTCACAGGACTTGCTTAATTGCATTTGGCTGCCATGGGCCAAGTGCTAAGGCCAACACCCATCAAAAGTCAATTAAGTCAATTTCAAATACAAGATTTTATCTAACTTTTTTTTTTCTGTTAGTTTTTATAAGGCTCCAGTTGACAGATTTTGGCAGAAACAGTAACGTTCCTTGTGAACTAATACCTTTCGCTTTCATGCACAGAAGAACAGTAGCTGCCATTTTGCCTTTCCCATTAGGATTTTTTGTTTATCTAAATATTGGTGCCCTTAGACAAACGGGCAACTATGTCACGGTTTTCAAAAAGGCTCTGTGGGTGAGGGAATCGGGTGGAATACTAAGCATCTAATCAGCTGAGCAGGAAAAGGAAAATGAGTTAGAGCAACGATGAAAACAAGAACTGTTTAATATTCATCACTCTCACCATGACACCAACTCCCAGGACTGGGCTATGGGAACCTAACATTGACTTATGTAACCTGCGACAAGCATGACGATGCTTCCCAAACAAGTGTACCACAAATTATGTTTTTATAAATCCAAAACTTATACCTCTCATCCTTCTTTTCCTTGGATACATGCAGAGCCCAACGTACTTTAATACTTTAGATAATAGCTTTATCTTCTGTCCAAAAGGATGCAACATAAAGCCGAATGGATAACGAACCTGCCACTGAGAGACAGAGGATCAAAACAGTTTCAGCTATTAGACAAACCGATGTAAAATGGAGAGTATTTTACAAAAACAATAGGAAAAAATGTAAGAAAAAGAACCATATGCTGTTACACTGAAAGGGAATGTAACTTTTCATTTGTGTCACCTGTAGGTGTATCAGGAATGAAGGTCATTAGGTCAAAGCAATGTTGCATTCTGGAGAACTGCACTGTGGTTAATGGCCCAGTTCCCTAGTTACAGCTCCATACATCTCCCAGGTGAGAGAAGGAACTGGACAGAGTTTAACGGATGAAGGCCCAGACTCTGGATGAGACACACAATAACACCTTTGCTGTCCTACTGTATTACTTAGGAAATCCCCATTATTACCGCAAAGCCATCCCCTGTCACAGCCTCATCAACACATGTCACCTTGAAATGACATAAGCTAGACTTGCGATACCCTCAAGACATGCAAAGTGCTGACTTAATACAGGAGAAACACTGGGAGCACTTTCCAGTAGACTCATGTCTTTAAAGAGATGAGAGAACTAATCCTACAGTGTGTGCTCATATGTATATGGTTGAGGTCCCTCGTTATTCTTCCCTAGAGATTGTGAATATAGATGCTGACTGATACATAGCCCTCTCAGGTCTGATCCCGAGGCTGATAGGAACTTCATAAACCTCAGCCCCATTTCCTACCCCTTGGGGCCTTGATTGGGAGTATGATAAAGGTATCTGTTACATCACCTCTAAAGCTCAAATCTCGGAAGAATGTTAAGTTGAAAACTGGATTCTACAGAGTACCTTCCCTTCATACCGGTGTCTTCTGTATGGGTCTTTAATGCCTCCCTGAACCTACAGTGCTTTTGCTTTGTGGGAAATTAATCATGAGCACATCCTAACAGACTGGTTATCTGCCAACTACCTAATACAGTTTGCTCTGGAACAGGGTCCAATGTTTGAGATGTTAGAGATGCCGAGCTCCACTGCCTTAGATGTGCTCTAACGTGGTCTGCCTTGTCTCCAGATCTTGGAATGTCTGAACCTGCTTCTGGGTATAAGGGGATTCGAGGCAGATCATGGTAACCCTTTCCTGAAATTTACATGACAAACACCAACGAAACTGAAACATTAATATAGACTATGGCTCCTCACCATACCCTATGCAATAGAACATGGTCCTAGGTGTCTAGGGTACTATGCCCCAGTTGTTAACACTGGAGCAGCCAGGCAAACCTTAAAGCGAAAACTTAAGTGAATGATCACAGGCAGGCCCAGTTATTTCTTGTTAAAAATTACCAAAGGGGGTTTCCCCATTAGCTGCAAAAACTGTCAGAAAGGCCGGTGTCTGCCTATACAATGAATCTGAGGTATCTCAAAGCATCTCCATTGGCTACTTCTCTTAGCAAATATTAGTGGGACACTAGATGGCATCTATTCCAACAAGGCCGGGGCACCTCAGGTTACTGGCAGGGGAGAATTCTGGCTTTCTTGAAAAGATGAAATGCTCAAGTCTTCTCCATTTGAGGGCAGCGTGCCATTGAACATGAAGACTACCAGGTTGGGAGAGTGTATAGTCGGCCATTGTTTCTAAGGCTCTCCAAACATCTTCATTTGCCGTATATTAATTAAAAGAACCCATTTGTTTTGAGGCTTACTTCTGAAATCTGCTAAGGAACAGGTACTGATTTCTCAAAATCCTCAAAGCCAACTTTCATTTTTTCCCAGCCTTCAACCCAACACATTATTCTGTTTTTCTAAAGAGTAAAAGCCTTAAATGGAAAACAAAGCCTGTAGCTAAAGAACTGACCCCTTTTGCCTGAACTGGGGTTTGAAAGGGGCCGAGACTGTTTCTTTTCTTATTTCTGAGAAACTGGCTCAAAGGTGAAGCCTAATGGAAGCCTTCAAAATTTTATTTTCCTTTATAGGTCTAATGAAAGAGTCAGAACTTGACCCAATAAAATGTAGATTATGATGCATTTCCACATGTTAAAAGGACCTCCATGTTTTATCTCTTTAAAATGATCAAAAGTGTACTCTGATCACTCATTACAATATACACACCCATACATGTACCTGTGTAATTCATTTCTTCTGACACTAAAGATCTAATTTTTAATTTTTGAGTGAAGTGATTATCCTGAGTATTAGTATACAGCTGGACAAAAATACGTAGTAAGACATAAAATTTTGGTATATAATTGTGGAACAAACAGTATAATTTTTTAGAAAATACAACTTTTGCTGAGATGGTTTTATTTCTGTCAATTAATGCTCGACAATGGGGCAGGTTGGTTATCCACCCATACTCCTATCTTTGTTTTCTATACATGTAAGTTTTTGAAATGCTATTGATGTAAAGTGGGTGGATCAAAGGTGGGAGAGATTGTTCACTGTTTGTAAAGAGGGTGCGGGGACATGGTGAAGGGGACTTGGAAGGGACCTTTGTGGAATGAACTCAGGTCAGCCATGGAACAGGAGGAGTCTCCTTACTGTCAGATGCTCTCCCTCAGTCTGAGAACTGCTCATCAACAACTCAAGGGAAGCATCTCCTATTGCTAATCTCTCTAGTCTAGTAACACAGCTTGCACAGCTGGTCCTTCTAGGAACATTTGCATTTCTCTCTTCCCTTACAAAGGTTAATAAAATCAGCTGTTTGCCCTTCATCCTTGGTCCCTAAGAGTTGAGCCCCAAATCAAATGTGCTCACCACCATAATAAGATATACTAAACGTGGTTACGTTTTATTGATAACTCAGGAGAAAAAAGGCTGGACAATACTGATTTTTCAATAGAAGCTTTTTAAACTTTAATGCAAAATGAGTTGGTGTGAGGTGATCCTGCGGATTTTGGTCTGTAAGTCTGGGAGTAGATACGGGATTCTGCATCCTGATAACAAATTGTAGGCTGCAATGAGACAGATACACTTGGCTGAAGACATTGACTTGAATGGTCTTCTACACTGATAAGATATTCATGACTCAACTTCCTGAGAGGCATCTATCTGATGGGAGACAGACAAAATGCTTCACCCGGATGGTGAAGATTGGCAATGCAGGAAGTGTCCACGTCCAGACTGAGCGATCTCAGAGTGGAGAGGGATGCCACAGCTGAGATGCAATCAGGAGCCTGGATGAGGTCATTTCACTGGGACTGATGGCAGTCAAGGGCATAGCAGGAGGACAAAGAGTAAAACAAAGCATTATAGAAATGATAAGGCTTTAGCAAGGATAGGTAACCCTGAGATAAAGAGTTCAAAGCTCCCTCATCAAACTGAGAATAGTTCAATCAGAGAAAAATGAGATATTTAAAGGATTTGGCTAGGGAAAGGGAGATGGGAACATGGAAACCTTTGAAAGACAAGAAAAATGCCTTTAAAATCTATATTCTGATATTTTAAACAGCGGGTTTACATTTTGTGGATCATAATATGAATTTCATGAAACATCTGGCTTCTCAAATTCAGACATTTTATCATTTAAGAAACACTCGAAGTCTATAAAAATAAAATAATCCTAATACTTTATTCTGGCACAACACTGCAATAAAATACCAGACACATTTAACATGATCCAGTCAGAGTGACATCTTATTGCAATTGTTTGATTCCTGCACTAAACTGAATGTGGCAGCTTGAGGTGTTTCTGATAAGTCGGTGACGATGACTACCACACACACAGCTCTCATTTTTGTGTCTGGTTAAAATGTAGATCGTGGTGTCTGAGGCATAGAGTAGGGCTTGGGATTCTAAATTTCCCGCCAGCACCCAGGCTTATGTCCACATGTTGGAGAGCAAGCCTCTAGATGCTAGTGAGTTTTGCTCACTCTAGAATTTGTTTGAGTAAAATAATAGGTTTTAATGCAAAATATGGTGGATCTAACAGTTTTTCAGTGATTTTAAATCTTAAGTGATGAAGTGATTATTAATTTCCAGAAATCAGTTCACTTCTGTAACTGGGCATGCCCATGTATCAGGATCATTTCCATACCTGCACACACAGCACACACACACGCATACATGTATGTATACACATGGCAAATTACAGAAGTGCCCATTTTCAAATCTCATTTTATAAAACCTATATATTCATTTCGAATTTTATAAAGCTGATAAATTGATCTATGCTGACCTGCACATTGTACTTTAAATTTATACTTCATTAATCTTCAGGAAAGCCACATCTAGTGCTGGGCCTGCTAGACCGGCCTCCCTTTGGCCTTCTGAGAGAAGTTGTCACAACCACAGTTCACTCTCTGCCTTGCTCCTTCAGGGCATAGCTAGGTAGCTTCCTACACAGTCCCACAACAGCTGAAGACCCTCATATACACAGTGCCCAAGGGACCTCCGCTAAGCATCAGACAGATGATGCAAGCTCTGAAAAACCTCTGTCTAGCTAGGAAACATCACGGCTGCTCACTGAAGGTCCCATCCCAGCTTCTACTGTGGCGATAAAATGCTACATACTGCAAGCCATTCATAACTTGACACTAATTTTCCTACTGCTCTGAAAACTGGGGCCCAAGGTCAAGGTGCTGGCAGGTTTTCCTCCTTCGGAGGCCTCCCTCCTCAGTTTGCACAAGACTAGATTCCCACTGTCTGCCCACAGTCCCAGGGACTGAGGGCCTCAATGCAGGAATGTCAGTTTACCTTTAACCACCGGCTTGGAGACTGTTTCTTCCATTTTTTGAGTCTAGCGGTTAAGACTTCATCATAAAACTTTAGAGGATGGAATTGCATCCATAACATATCTCTTGAGCAAGGTTGAACTCTGGGTGCTGAGAGTTCTGCACATAGAAGAAGATGGAGTAGAGGCCCAAGGCAGAGCCCAGTCTTTGTCCTAATAGCTCCGGTGAGTAGAGTCAAAGGAGAGGAATGGGAGGGGGAGGTAAGGGTGAACGGCAAGGTGGCAGAGAAGGGCAGGGGGAGCTAGACCTCTCACCACAGGCTGCAGGGAAGCCCAGGGCAGGCTGATTCCCTCCATAGCGCCATTCTCAGAGGTCCTGCCGGAGTTCCAAAAGCTTCTATTGTATCTGAGCCTGTGAACTGGTTTTCAATGAGGCCCTCCAGGCCGAGGCTGCTCAGCCCACTTCCTGTCTCTTTCATACCTCTCTGGAAACTTACAACAAGCTCCCATTGACGAGCCTGCCACAGTGCATTCTCATTCCCTGCAACTTGTAAGCATTCGCTGTGCAGAATGAGCTAATGCAGCACATTACACACAGGGGCTTCAGCCTGGAGCATGGGCCGGAATGGCAAGTGCATAGTCCTGGCCCAGGGGCTGCAGGCTTCTTCTGCACTGTCCAGTTTGCCTCTGTTTTTAGTAACCAATGATGTCAGTAATAAAACTGGAATTGCATTGCTTTTAAAGAATGCAAATGTATTCTTTCTGATTATTTGGTGCCTCACCCTTGGGGTTAGTTATATTTAAAGGCACCTAGATAGACATAGGTCTAATTTGTGTGTGTGTTCTATTTGTGTATATGTATCTGAACGTGTTTTAAGTGTCTCTCTGTGTGTGTTATGTTTATATATATATATATATATATATATATATATATATATATATATATATGAATGTGTTTTAAGTGTCTCTGGGTGTGTTATGTTTGTGCATATGTATCTGAACATGTTTTATTTATCTATGGATATTTGTGTAAATGTGTCCACCAAGGAATTTTTCACGGACATTACTTCACGGACACACAGTGTTTGTGCTGCTAAAGCTCCATTTACAATGCTAACAGTGTCATTTTCTGTTACTTTCAACCTGATTCATGACAAATTTAAACCTGTCAATGTTTCAGTCATCCCCAGGACAGAGGACAATGAGCACATTCTGAGGCACTGATGGGAACACACCTGCTCACCTGAAGATGCCAAAGCATGACAACAAGTCACCCTGCAATGGCAGAAGTGCTCTCCTGCTGCCAACTTCATTTACTTTAGTGAGTTGTTTTTTAGTAACTTGAGGCCCGGCTTGAGCCACGGCAACATCTTTGTGAAGAGACAGAAGAGTCCTTATCACTTTGGGGAGAGAAGGATGCTTTTCTACTGAATTCCTTGATGTTGGTTGAAAGCTTCATGACTGGGGGCTTTCTTGGTGACATGGTGCCTCATCCTTGGTGTGAGTGGAAATGAACTGAGTCAGGAGCTGGAACTTTGGCTCTGAAGCCCATCAGGCAGCACGAGGAGGACTGAGGTTATTAAAGAGAATCACCTGCTGCTTGGCAGAAGCAGTGAGTAGGGGTGATTTTAAATAAGAACGTAAGAGTTAAGTCTTCATTTACATTCTACTTTAAGCTGGTATGAGTCTAAGCAGGACCACTTCCTGTGTATCTCCTAGTCACTCTTTCACCACGCCCTTTACCTGATGCAGATGCTTTGACCGTTTGCTCAGTAAATCTTTGCGGAGTAAAAGAATAAAATGCCTAAAACGGATTGTGATAAAGACGCTCCCGTGGTATGAATGATTCTCAAGTGGTGTGAATAAATGTTTTTGTTCTCTAGAATAATATGGCACCTAGTTTAAAAAGCTACTTTACGTTCATTCTTTAGCAGGGTATTGTAGTTATTATAATTAGGAAATATATTATTATAATGTATTTATAGAATTTAGTGGCCCATTTGAGGAGCAGTGTAAAGCAAAAATGCTGTGGTAACCTCCACAGAAGTGGCTTTTACCATTTTCTATGAGGTGGTAGAAGGCACAGCTTGGAAACAGTTACAGCCAGGATACACCACATGACTCTCTCTCTCTCTGGCTTCCTGATTCTGCTCCTGTGTTGGCTTCAATTTATAAAAAGTAGTGTCTGGCCAGCATTGTTGCCCATTAACCTGTGTGTGTGTGTATGTGTGTGTGTGTGTGTGTGTGCATGTGTGTGCACATGTCAGGCCCTGTGTGTGTGCATGTATGTGCACATATCTGTACATGTATGTGTGTGCATGTCAGGCCCTGTGTGTGTGCATGTATGTGCACATATGTGTACATGTATGTGTGTACATGTCAGGCTCTGTGTGTGTGCATGTATGTGCACATATGTGTACATGTATGTGTGTACATGTCAGGCTCTGTGTGTGTGCATGTATGTGCACATATGTGTACATGTATGTGTGTACATGTCAGGCTCTGTGTGTGTGCATGTATGTGAACATGTGTGCATAGGTATGTGGGTACATGTGGAGGCAAGAGGCTGACATTAGGTGTTTGTCTCAATTGCTCTACTCCTTGACTCTTTAGTCATTCATTCGTGTGTGTGTGTGTGTGTGTGTGTGTGTGTGTGTGTGTGTGTGTGTGCTTGGTGCTTGTATAACTTTATGTGTACCTTGTGAGTACAAATGCTCATGGATACCAGTGGACATTGGATCTCCTAGAACTAGAATTAAAGATGACTGTGAACTGCATGATGTGGGTGTCAGAAATGGAGCTTGAGTCATACAGAAAACTAGTAAGCATTCTTAACCACTGAGCCATCTCTTATTGTGTGCTTTTTTTTTTTTTTTTTTTAACGATAAAGTTTTTCACCAAATCTAGTACTCACCAGTTTGACTAGGCTGGTTGGTCAGCAAGCCCCAAGCATCCTCCTGCCTTCCTTCCCAGTGCCAGGACATCCTACCACATCCAGCTCTATACAGAGGTTCTGTGGATAAGAGCTCAGAACCTCAGGGTTCTATATCTAGTGCTTTCCTGGCTGAGCTGTATCCTACCAGCCCCATTAATTACCTTTTGTCATTATAAAACATACTGAGATTTTACCATTCTAGTTTTTCTAAGCTAGTGCTATTAAGCACATTCACAAGTTCTGTGCAAACCCTTCATAAGACAATTCTAGTAAACCCTCATCCTGAACACAGAGTTGTTGGTCATTACACACTAACTATCATTCTGACACACTCCCTAGTTGCCAGCATCCTACCTTACGGCTCTGTGAATTTGGTACTTTTAGCCTTATGTTAGTCTTCTGAACAATCTGCCATCCTATACCAGTCTTATTTCACTAAGAATGTCTTGAGGTTCATTCATATTATAATGTCTCTATACTTCTTCATTCCATATCAATATTGAACACTGTGTGCATATTCTTTCTGTATTTGGTTTATCCATTTGTGTTTTGGTGAACATATCGGTCATGCCAACGTCTTGACCATCCCCCTTTTCAATAGCAGAGGGTAAAGGGTTTCAGGGGAGACACTGAAATGAAAGGCTGATAGTTGGTGGAGAAGGTGACTCAGTTCAGTCTGACCACTCACCCCATGGCTCAATGACTGAAACCAGCAATCACTACCGTGATTACCTCATGGTGTCTTTGCTCAGGAACCCGGGACAAGGGGCATCCAGGATGATCATCTTTGCTCCTCCGTGCCTGAGAGCTAAGCTGGAAGATGCAGAGACTCGATCGGCAGTGGGAAGCTGACCTTCGAACGTGGCTCACAGCCCTGCTTGTGTGTTCCTAGAATTCTGACTTGCTCTCTGCTTTCCCAACCCACAAACTTCCCCTCTGTATAATTCTGCTATGCACACAGACCCACTAAAATTCAACGTGGACAACAGCGATAAAAGACATACACAACAGAAGGCAGTGCTCCTGGGAGTCATGCTGAAAGCCTGTTACCTCCAACTTCATTACTGCTAATTTTATATGGTATGGTACATATGGATATAGTGTTTTTGGAAATGATTAAAAGTAAATGTTGCTTTTAGGGAGAGCATAAGATATAATGAGAAGAAATATTCTACTACTCATTTATTCATCAAGAATACTCAAAACAGTCTATGTAGGTAAAGCAAATGAAAGGTCTGGATGAGCTTCTTCACACTCTCAGAGGTGGATATACATATATATATATATATATGAATGTCTTAAACTGTGTTTATCACTCCCTTCTTCGGAAAGGTGATTGCTCCCTCAATGTGGCTTTTAAGTAAGTGGTTTTCGAACATCTATCTTTAACCAACTTTTTCTTCACAAGACTACTTTTATTCTATTGAAACACCTGTCCTACATTCAAAGTCATTTCATGTCTCTCTTCCAGGTGTCTTAAGTGGTTGGGGATGCTTCAGGGCTATGTAAAAGAGTGGCCACTCTCTGTTGATACCCGCAGAGCTTACAAAAATAAACGGATGTGTGGAGTCAAAAATACTGGGACCCACCAGGCTAACTGTGAACGTCAGGAGAGCCACTCCTTATAGCACCCTTTAGTCCACAGCAGCTGCATGCGGCAGCATGAAAGCTGGGCTTCAGGGCTTCTTACAAATGACCCCGTTATCACAGTGTGAGAGTCTTCAATGTGGTGTCCTGTCTCTAAAGGGGCTCCCAAGCTTGTAGCTCAGCTCCTACATGGAAGCTTAAAAAGCAGTCATGGGAAAAGACCGAAGCACATATGGAAGTGTCCTAGGAAACTGAGACGGTGATTCACAAGGATGTGTGAAGTTTTTCCTTCCTCCCATTAATGTTTCATTTACATAACGTGCCCCGCTGCTATACCTGATGCCCTTTCTTACTCTTTCCACCTCCATTTATGTGTGCACATATGTATGTATGTGTGTATATATACATATGTATGTATGCGTGTATGTATGTATATATACATATGTATGTATGCGTGTATGTATGTATATATACATATGTATGTATATATACATATGTATGTATGTGTATATATACATATGTATGTATGTATGTGTGTATGTGTATATATATACATATGTATGTATGTATGTGTGTATGTATGTATATATACATATGTATGTATGTGTGTATGTATGTATATATACACATATGTATGTATGTGTGTATGTATGTATATATACATATGTATGTATGTGTGTATGTATATATATATACATATGTATGTATGTATGCGTGTATGTATGTATGTATACATATGTATGTATGTGTGTATGTGTATATATATATACATATGTATGTATGTGTGTATGTATGTATATATACATATGTATGTATGTATGTGTGTATGTGTGTGTATGCATGCATGCATATATGTATGTACATATGTATGCATGTACATATGTATGTATGTGTATGCATGTATGTATTTAGTCTTCCTAACACATTTACTACCTGATAATGCACACCTAGTACAACCCATTCAGGTGGTTGGGATGGTGCTCAGTAGATGGAAGATTTTTGTAGTTACTAGACTTTTCAGGTTATACCAGGCACGGTGGAACTTCAGGCTAAAATGTACTGTTCTTCTGACTGTGAATGCTAATCTTCTTTCTGCCAATGTCAGAACCTCCCAATTAATGACCTTAATTTGCTGCAGAGTTTTTCAAGAGGCAATGGAAATTAATTGTCACTGGTTAACAACTGACAGCTACCACATGTCTGGCAACAACAAATATTTTGAGGGCTCCATTTTTGTGGGCAATTAAGTGTTCAACACAAGATGGTAAAGAAAAGTGACTTATGATATCAAGTGACACACCAGAGCAGTTTGTACATGGTAGAATGAGGGGGCTTCACTTGTGACAGAATAACAAGGTGGGCAGATCGGAAATATCATTTCAGAACTTTGTTCAACCTTTCTACCTAAGCCAGCTCTATCTCTTCTCAGTTCCGTCCCAGGAGAACATTAGCTTTCTCTTGACTCCAAACAGTTGGGTAGATCCCCACATTCATTATATTACCACGAAAACTCATCATACACACAGTTGGCGACACAATGGAGACATTGGCAATCCAATGGTCTCACCCATACTTGAATGAATGCAAGTCAGAATTCTGAATCTTCAAGCCGCTTCAGTCCCATCCTCAGTAGCACTTGGAGGATAAACCATCACATTTCTAATAAATACAATGAAGAGTCGTTGCTGATAATATATTGACGTGGGATCTGCAGAATGCAGAGGAGTTCATGGTTAAGGATGATGACAGATGGGCAGCCATGGCCAGGAGCATTTTTAACATGACTGTCAACTGGTAATTAAAGAGGGAGTCACACTAAATAATGGGTATAAATGTTTAACACCAGACATGAGCCATATTATCAATTAACTTTGATTATCATGGTTGTTACTTATTAACATTATTGTCATATAACCAGCATAGAAAACTATAATAAATGTAGGTGGCCCAAGATAATTTTGATTCCCCTTCTACAAATAATGTTGAGGCTTGGGGTAGATAAGAAAGCCAGACAGGATGGTGAGAGGCTGGGAGCAGCTAGAAGAGGAACAGAGAGTCTGGCCATTGTGGGTAGAGGGTGGTGGTGAAGTAACTGTATCTTCACATGTGACAACATTACACACACACACACACACACACACACACACACACATACATACACACACACACACACAGGCATGCACGTGCATACATGCATTTGGTAGAGTCTACAGTTAAATGCAGAAAAGAACAAAACACTGCAAAATCTGTGTGACTGAGTCCACTACTATCAAGGAGGAAATTCCAAACCTTCAGGAACGATCTCTGGTGCTTTAGACCAGAGAGCAAATAAAACTCTCTTGACTTCAAGTTCTTATGTTAAGAGTCAATATTTGCCTGGACTCTTCTTACTGAAGAATATTATATAGCTCTTTAATGAAAAAGAAATTGGTCTCTGTTAAGATCAAAGTGTCAGATGCTGGAAAAACTGTAACAAACCCCACACATGTCTAAACAGCTGTGCTACCCTAGAGCTACATGAACCACTTCCTTGTGCTTCTTTCCTCTACACAGCTGCCCAGAACTATGACCACGCCTCTGAAAAAACCAGAGGAGATGCAAAAGGAACAAACTACTCACACCAGCACATGCAACAGAAAGCTCACAAAATGCTCTCATGATGTCACCAGTAAGTTTATGGACTTGGGTACTGGACAGAGCTCATAGCTATCCTTGGCTCCTGGGGCTGTTGGCTGCAAACTGAAGACTGCT
>CM052716.1:8311598-8367394 GCA_028551405.1 Uromys caudimaculatus
AATTGACTGAAGTGGCAGGTGTCCATTCTCAATCTCCATAAAGATATAAATGTAATAAACAATACCCTGTATACTATAATCAAGGCAGTTTAAAATCTAGATAAGAACACAGACACAAAACCTCATTTTCATAGAGATTTATGGTAAGTTAGTAAGAGAATCAAGAGCAAAAGGAGAAACTTAGTACACCGCCTCATTTTCACAGAGGTATATTTTTCATTCAGGAAACAAAACATCGGTGTTTATTCTTACTGAAAATTGTTTTCAGGAAAAAATAAATTCTTTTCTAAAAATATAGTTGCTGTTAATTCTGGTGATTCACAAAAGAAAGCACACATAGTGGAGACCAAGACATAATATTGCAATGTAAAAAGCCATTTTGGTGGCTGGAAAGCAAGCAGTTGTTAAAAACGTGCTGGTTTGAAGGAGGAGAATCTGAGTTGGGTTCCTGGACTTGTGGGATGAAGCTAGGTGTGGTGAACAGTGCTTGCCTGTCCCATGCTGATGGACAGAAACAAAGGGATCCCTGGGGCTCCCCAGGCAGCCAGTCTAGGCTAATGGTGAGCTCCAGACCTTGTCGAAAAGGGGAACAACATGTACCTGCTTCCACACCAAATACACACAACTTCCTACACACACAGGAACACGTACGTCCAAACTCATACATCACACAACCACGAGGCAATTCTTACACACTGCTAGGATAGTTAAGCTGTACAGAATGACTGTCCCTCAGTATGTTTGAGGACACCAAATTAAGGCAGAAAATGGAAGGGTTAGGGGGAAAGACTGATGAGTAGCAGCCCCAGACCTGTGGAGAATGGGAGGGAACGGGCTCAGAATGTACATCAGTGTGAAATTCTACAACAGTGAACCAGGAAGGCCACGCCCAGAGGTCTGAGGAAGGGGTGATGGAAGGTAACGTTCCAACCTGGTTTGGAGTTTTGTTTAGATTAATTTTATAATTTTGTGTATATGAATGTTTTGCCTGCGTGTATGTCTGTGCAATACATGTGTGCCTGGTTCCTGCATATGTTAGAATGGGCCAGTGGATACACTGGGACTGGAGATATAGATGGCTATGAGCTACCGTGTGAGTGACAGGTCCTAGGTAAGAGGGGCAAGAGCTCTTAATCACTGAGACGACTCTCCAGCCCCCTGTTTGGTTTTCATTGTGGCCTTTTACAGCGAAGGACCATTTAGCTCATTGTGTGCTTGGCATCAGAAGTCAGATCTGAACTCCTGCCCTTGCTCTTGCTCTTGGACATGGTAATGGTTTCTCCAAGATGAACTCCAGAGTTCACAGAAGGGAACAAATGGCCTCCTGGGTTTATCGTTTGGTAAAGCATGAGATAGATAAAACAGGGAAAATGGCACACTAACGAGCCGTCCACTATGGAGGCTGAAATCTACAGCACAAAGGAGCCATGCAAGGGGCCTCAAGGGGAAAGGTCCTTGCACTGGACATCAGAAGGCTCCCTGTATCAAGTCATGCTTCCTCAACAACCTGTTAAAGAGGAAGCACACCAGCTTTACTTTACAGGTGGGAAACTGAGGCTTAGAGAGATGAAGTTGTCTACCAGTGTGGTCTCTACTGGAAAATGAATTTAAGCTCCTGTAGCTAATCCTCAGATGTTATGCTCATAACCAATCCCTAGACAAGGCTTAGACAAATTCTTGTGAGTCACTTAGTAGAATGAGTAAACTTTAAATAATGGCAACGAGCTTAGAATTAGAGGAGATGTCCACTAAAGATAGAGGGAAGAGATGGGTTAATCACAGGAATCAAACACCTGAATATAACACTGAAAGATTAGGATAGATTGGTGTATAAACTAGTTTATGTTATTTTTATAAGACCGAATTTATAAAGATATGTTGAAAAGTTATATAAAAATATTCCAAACATTTGACTTTTTCTCACATGTAAGAATGCATATAACTGTCTTAACTTTAAAGTGTCTTGATTCTGGGTCCCATTAATATTACTGTGTTAGGCTATGGGGCTGTGGACTATAAAACCTGAGACGGATGAGCAACTTTCCAAAAGTCCTCATTTTCAAAAAATCACATAACTGTGAATTTAGTAATTTAGACTTTGATAAGTCACCCCCCAGAAGTATCACCCATGAACAATGGAGAGAAAGAGAGAAGGAGGGAAGGAGAGAGGGAGAGAGAGAGAGAGAGAGGGGGGGGGGGAGAGGGAGAGAGAGAGAGAAAGAGAGAGAGTTTGTGTGTGTGTGTTTGTATGTGAAGGCCAGAGATCAACCTTCAGTGTCTTTCCTTACGACCAGGCACTGTCCGTTTGAATTTTTTTGAGAATCTCTCACAGGACACAGGACTGAGTGATCCAGCATGGCTATTGAGCTTCTGGGATCCTACTTTCTCTGTTGGCCCAGTGCTTGAATGGCAGATACACAGCACCATAACTAGCTCTTTCCCATGGAATACTGGGACTCAATGTCAGGTCCTCATGCTTAGGCAATAGTACTTTACCTACTGAGCTATCCGGCCAGACCTTAACTGATACTTAAACCTCTGTGTAGCTCCCAGTAAGACAGATAGTTTCAAGATAAAAATTCATAATTCAAATTTATACTGTTAGATTAAAATCTATACTATTAATTAGAATGACATAGCTACAAATATAAAGTATCTATCAGTGCCAAGAGGGCTGATATATAATTATATAATCATATATATGATATATAATCATATATAATCACATTATATATGATTAATATAAAAAATACAACCTATGACTGTGGACAACAAAATATGTCAGAAGCTATAAGCTCCAGCAATGCAATGATGAAATTCTTTATATTTAAGGCAAATGTTTTAAATATTATCCCACAGGCTCACAGACTCACAGTTTATTTTAGATATCAGGTACACAGAGAACACTGAATGAATGGACAGTTGTAGTCATATTAGAGAAAGTGAAATTGGTTGGGGATAGGGATGGACAACTCTGTCCTTAGTACCCAGAAGCCTGAGGCAGGAGGATTGTGAGTTTAAGCCCACCCTTGTCTGAAGTCATCCTGGGCTATGGAGCAAAACCTTGAGTCAGAAAAATAACAGTGTCACAAGTGCTATTTCATGGGGCAGGATGGCTGGTACTGGGGAACACACTGTAAGAGTCAAGGTTCAATACTACCCTCTGGTTTGTGGAGCTATTTAGCTCTCTTTACATCTCATACAAAGGAGACTTGCTTGTTACCATGGATAAACAACTACTGTTCCTCTATGAGAAGTCTTAAACATTTTCTCCCATCTGAGTTAGAGAGCTCCGTCTACCCTGCAGGGACTCCATCCAACAGAACACCCTCCTGCCAAACGTCTGGAGGATCATAAGCTCCACAAGCTCCCTCTCACCTCCTCTGCAAACAGCCCCCTTTCCCCCCATGAGCCCTCTAGACTCCATGAACTGCATGGCCAGCCTCTCTGAGGAGATTTAACAAGCTGCGCCTTCTGCAGTGGACTTGACACTTTGACAGACACCTGTGCCATTGCTGAAATTGTCTGCTTGTTTTCTGCAAAGCTACACAAACAAAACCTTAGTTTGTCAAGGCAAAATAGAGATGCTTTGTGTGCTACACTTGAGAGAGGAATAATGTATCCTTGTTGGTAAATCCAAGCATTGCTTTATGAATGATGGTTACTGAAAAGGAAAAAAAGAAGAAGAAAATAAAATCCAGGAATCTGAGCACATGGTAAGATACTGTTATGAGGAATAGAAAGTAGAGCTCAGTAAAGAGTAAGAGAAACAATTTTCTCTTTTATGTTTATTTGTTTTTTCTTTTTCTTTCTTTCTTTCTTTTTTTTTTTTTTTTTTTTTTTTTGGTTTTTCGAGACAGGGTTTCTCTGTGTAGCCCTGGCTGTCCTGAAACTCACTCTGTAGACCGGGCTGGCCTCGAACTCAGAAATCCACCTGCCTCTGGCTCCCGAGTACTGGGATTAAATGCGTGCGCCACCACTACCAGGCATGTTTATTTGTTTTAACCCTTGATTATATGTGTGTGTGGGGGCGGTATTTTTATCCCATGTATGTCTGTGTACCATGCAGGTCTCTAGTGTTGGCAGAGGCCAGAAGAGTGCCTCATGATCTCCAAAACCGGAGGCACAGATTGTTCCAAGTCACCACATAATGCTGGGAAGTGAACTGAGGTACCCTGAAAGAGTAACCTGTCTGTGTTCTTCACTCCTGAGCCACTTCTCCAGTCTTATATTTCAACATGTATTTGTATATACAGATAAAAACCGTGAAAACACAACATGTATTTACGTATGTTATCTAGATAATTCAATACAGAAGAAACATATAGGAAGGTAATTAAGGAATAGTGCTAATCAGAACCTGAGGATCACTCAGTGACAGTGTGGTCAAGAGCTCTCAAGTTTGTTACATGAGGGTTAAAGTCTTTGGCACCTAATCTGAAAAACTCTCGGCAAAGCTGTTATGGACTTGAACTGTGTCTTCCAAGTTTCTGTACTTAACACTGGTTGTACGCAGCTGTAAATCAATGGGTAACTATTCAAGAATAAATGCAACATAGTATTGTAACTTGGTATTGTAACTTCAGATGTCGTGATGTCTTTGGAGAAAAGGGTTTCCAAACATGGGTACACTCAGTGGGAATCCCATGACTAATGTTCAGGCTGTTTTCACTGCTTCAGCAAGAAACAGAGTATCAGGGTCCCCCAAAATGTGTGAACAGATGTACGGATGCTGGGGTATGAATGAATATAACATAAGTTTGAAAGAGAAAAGGGGACAAAAGTCTCTTTTAAACAGCTGATCAGTTTTGTTCTTTTTATATAGCACAGACAGTTTAAAATACTGTTTTAGACATAGTTGTTGTATTTCATGTGTTTGAAGGATTTGTCTGCATGTATGGCTTACACCACACGTATGTCTGGTACCCAGAGGTTAGAAGAGGTGTTGGACGCCTTGGAACTGCAGTTACAGATGGCTGTGAGCTGCCATGTGGGTTAACTGAACTTAGGTCCTCTGCAAGAGCTACAAGTGCTCAAACCACTGAACCATCTCTCTAAGCCTAGCTCTGAGAATTCTTAAGTTATTTTTAACTAGATATTTAATATATAGATTAACAGAAAAATAATTACCAGGACCTTTTCCAATACTCAGGAATGTCTACTCTTGCTTATCAGTCCTGGTATCTATATACAGTAGATTTCAGGAGGCTTGTAGAATTTGATCTAAAAATTAAAATGTGAACAAGTGAACAAACTATAAAGTGGATGAATCTACACTTAGCCTCCCATACATGATATTCCTTATAATTTTATATACTACACATATTTACTTCCTCGCATTTACACCATGTGGGCTAGAAGTACCAATGGATGGTAACATAGCCAAGTGTTTTATACCCTAACCATATTTCAGTTCTGCATGCAATGCCTCCTGCCTAGAAATGAGGAGAGCGTAATAAACAATACTAGCATCATGCAGAGTTTCCTTTTGTGCAGATACCATGTGATTACCTCATTTACAGCCAACAACAACACTGTGTAAACGGTGCCACTCCTCCATGGAAACGCTTCATGTCACAGAGGAGAAGGTAGAAACAGAGTGGGTAGAGTGGGGACTAAAGCCCCGCTGACTGACCCTTCTCTGCCTGATTGATCCTGTTTGGTCTGCTGGACACGAGATATTAGTGTGTGCCCAGAAAATACAGCCTGCATGCTTTTAAAAACAATATTTTTGGAGAGAATCCAAATAAGATTGAAATGCAAGGTGATATATAGTCTGTCTGGATAAACCTTTATGACATAAATGAAATACTGTAAATGAGCATTTAAATACTCATCGTTATCTGTTCCCTTTCAAAGAAATGTGCTAAAGTTTGCTTTTCAAGTGAAAATTGAATGGGCCTGAAGATTTGGATAGTATTTTCCATGATGATGAACATGGCATAGCTGGGTGTGGAAATGCTAACATATTCATGGTGGGGTGGTCATGTCTGTTACCGAGGGTGACACAAAGGGGTGGAGTCAACCTAACAGAATAAGAGGGAGAAGGCAGGGAGAGAGACTGCAGAGGGGATGTGAATAGCTCTCCTAGCTACCCAGCTCTAGAAAGTCAGAGTTGACCTGTCATTAAATGTCTTTACAGGAGTCTCAAACGTGGAGATAGGACTCCCTTTAAAACTAGATGGTTGCAGAACAGAATTAAGATTCTCCACTGTCTTAAGCACTAATTGACTTTACATCAAATATGTTCTTACGA
Source organism: Uromys caudimaculatus (assembly GCA_028551405.1). Taxonomy (NCBI): domain Eukaryota; kingdom Metazoa; phylum Chordata; class Mammalia; order Rodentia; family Muridae; genus Uromys; species Uromys caudimaculatus. The sequence goes on from CM052716.1 coordinate 8,317,855, forward strand.
TTTAAAGGTATGTTATTTTCTCTACGCACACAAACATATGTACTTGCTGAACAGGAAGTTCAAGGAGAGACTGTGTGAAATCTTAACTACCCAAGCAAAGTTTCTTAGCTGGCTGAGAACCTAAGGCAAGGTTGGAGCCTGGAATCTGGTAGACTTTGGACCACAGGTCTTTTGATCATTTTGTATTGTTATCAAAGAGACATGTCCTCTCCAAATGTATGTCATGCTCTGATACTGATCAATTCATTTGTCTACAAATGGGAGACACAGCCGAGAATTGGAATGGCCATAAAAATTAATACTAGAGCTTTCTAACCATTTGAATTGATAGACAATGTCCTGAATGGAGAGCAGAAGTTGCCACCCTGTAATTATGGGTCCACAGAGGCATATCTTCTGCAGACATCTTAACTGTTCTTATTTTCTGACTTCTGACCCTGTTAAGCCTTTATGTGAACATTATAGATGATGTCACATTCACTGTTCAGTTGACACATCAGCCTCAGCTCTAATCTTCCCAGCAGTGCTCTGTCTTCCGATATGATGTAAGCATGAAGAGAGCTATGCTCAAGGAATTATGATGAACCTTCCTGGACAAGGCTGACTTTATCACTTGCCACTATGTAGCCCTCTTTACTTGGCATGTCACCACCCACATTTGTAAGTCCTCAAAGAAAGGAAGGGTTCTCTCCTGGGTGGGGATGGGATACTACTCTCTGGCAGTCTAGTTGACTAGGAGCCACTGCTGACTGAGAAAACAGTCCTCTTGTCTTTTAGGCTGCTACACTTCTGGAGTGCCATGATGATGTCTGCCTATCACTGCTGTCATCAGGTAAGAGGCTGGATCGTTGACTTTCTTCGTGCATCTGTACTTACAGCACATCTAGGACCAGTGATACATCCAAGATTATCCTTAGAGCCTTCAACCTAGATTTCTACCAAACCTTCTACTAGGTTTGGTAGCAAAAAGGAGGGAGCAGGCTTTGCCTTGCAATGGCTTGGTGTTCCTGGGAAATACAGTGTTGGAGCAGAGTCTGGATAGGAGGTGGCGGAGGATTCCTCAGAGCATGTCCTCTGGTATGGCTTTAATGCACTGTGCTTGGCTTTGTAGAATCCAAACAATGGCTATGTGAAGAGGGAACTCTTTGTGGTATTTCGCCATCCATGAGCCCACAGCAGAGGCAAGATGAAGAGGGGGGACTTGGGATTCCTGATGTTACAAATGAATCCATCCATGAGGTCAATCACTTGAGAATTAGCTAGCCCATGCATGGCTCAGGAGTCTGGGAGACTATCTGAATACAGGAAAGTAGAGAGGTGGCACTGTCTATATAAAAGTAGCTAACATGGGTGACTTATATCTGGAAGCAGAGAAGGAAGGAAAGAGAGGAAGAAGGTTGGAAAGAACAGAAAAATGGGAGTAGTGAATGAGTACCAGAAACTCCTGAGACATCCCTGTGATGGAGACATCTGTAGAGCCCTAACAAGCTTTACCTTCAATATCTGAGACTTCACTGTGATGAAGACATCTGTAGAGCCTTAATGTGCATTACCTTCAATGTCCACAGGTAATCTGTTGTTATTTGTTTGTGCAGTTATCTCCCTACAAATCTCTCTGCTCCAGAGTGGCTTATTATTCATGTTAGCTATAGGCAGGCACCACAGTGGCCCTTCAACGAGGTCAGCATGTAAGAGGGAAGGGCAGGGAGATAGTCGCCACAGATTTGGTAAGATGCTTAGGAGAGCAAGCAGGTTGAAGGTGCATCTGTGACACTCACCTTTCAGACACTCCCATCGTATTAGACAATTTCTTCTGCATTTAGGAAACTGTGTGAAATGAAATGTGCTCAGAGACAGGCAGTAGCCTGGAAGCCACGGTGGATAAGCCAGTGTATCAAGCAAACAGTGGATCTTAGCAGAGACAACTTTAATAATGGATTTTCCAAAGGCATTAAATTCCATGGGTGAAAATAAAATCTGTTTTGCTTTCAAATGATATTTAGAAACATGAGGGCAAATAAGAGCAGGATTGAGGACAAGGAAGCTTGGTAGGACCTTTCAAGGACTGGCTCCAAGCCACCCATGTGACTCAATGCCACACCTTCATGTGTGCCTCATGATGTAGGGGATGAGTACTAAAATGTACCCAGTCACAGGAGTAGTAAATGTATCAAATGCACTAAAGAATGTCCCTGAAGGTATCCCCGTGTTCTCTGTAGTTCTTAAGGCCCCACCCTTGGTTCTTAACACCTTCCCCATCTCACTCGCTAATTATTGATAAACCTTTCCCTCATCCTTATTTTCAAGTGTGGATGTAGTGAAAGAGACTGTTCAGATTTCTGTTTTGCTAAAGCACTGTCTGAAATGTTTGGGGGGACAGCCGGTTCCCTGTCACTGAAAGGCAGGCGGCAAGGTAAGGCTCCATGCTCATGTCACCTCAGCCATCAGTCAGAGCCAAGAATGGCAGACAGAAGTATCTCTAACCTACGGGCCTCATTAGAATGTGACCTCTTCTCCAAGGTTCATTATTCTTTTCCTGGATGTACAAAGCAGAAGATATGAATGAAATAACCTCAGATACAAAGAAGCAATCTTAGAATATTTTGTTATAGCTATTTTGTAATTATTTTTAACCCCTATTTTTAATAATTTCCCAGTTTTAGGCATACGCTGTACTAGATACATTATTATTATTATTATTATTATTATTAATTATATGCCTCTGGCATATTAGTAAAATATATCTGTATACCAAAGGCATCATTTTAGATATTCATGCTCTAGAGCAGTGGGTCCTGGGACTAGAAAAGAGTGAGAACATGAAGCAGGCCAGATGCAGGCACAGGACCTCGTGGGCAGGAGTTAGGTGTGAGAGCTTGGGTCTTGCGGCTTGTTGCTTCACTTTCTCTCTCTTCTTTCTATGCTTGCTAAAAAACGTTTATAGCATTGTGTGACTCATCACACTTGCTCAAAAGCTATGTCAAGTCCCATGGTGCCAACTGGCATAGGGTGTTAGACCTCTGATTCCCACATCTTGGCAGGTCTCTGTTGTGGCTGCCATTACAATAGACTCTTTGCAGCATTTTTGAGGAGACTCTTGGTTGCCCTCAAAGGAAGAACAAGAGCATAGCATTGTTTTGCTCAAGATAGCTTTTCATTAGTATATGGGAGTGGGCTTGCAAACTTTCAGCAAAAAGCCAGGTTCAATGAACTGCATGGTTCTATGGCAACTATCATAGCCTCAGAGTGCTGCCTCTGTAGTGCCAAAGCACCTGTAAGGGACACCTCAGGGTAAGGGTGAGGCTGCAGCCTACAGCTTCACGCATGGGCATTAAACTTCAACTTTTATGTCATTGTCACTTTTCAGAAAACCTTACCCATCTCTTCATCTCCCCCAGTCACTTAAATAGTCTTAATCATTAGTCTTAGCTCCTGAGTGTGACTAAAACAAGTGACAAGCTGGATTTGGCCTATGGGCCACTGTCTACCTCGCACAGGTTTAGAGAATATCGTAGTGTATAATCTGAGTGAGAATACTACTGTTTGGTTCATGGGTTTGAACAGTTGGTTCCCAGTTGTTGGTGGTGTGTGGAAGGTTATGAGACCTTTAAGATGAATAACCTTGCTGGAGACAGTGTGTCAGTGTAGGTAGGCTTTGAGAGTTTATAGCTTCATTCTTCTTCCTGTTCTTCCTCTTTACTTCCTGTATGTGAAAATACAATCAACCAGCTTCCTGCCCCTACATCAGGCTTGCCTGCCGCCATGCCTTTCCTGTGGTGATGGGCTGTGCCAGTTCTGCCAATATAAGGTAAAATGAATCCTTTTCTCTTCTAAGTTGCTTTTTGTTTGGGTGTTTGGGGGTGGGGTGGGAACATCCTCTTGGAGGGGGGGAGGAATAGGATGAGGAACTGTCAGAGGGCAGACCAGGGGGAGGATAACAACTGGACTGTAAAGAAAGAGTAAAGATAATTAAAAAAAAAAAAAAACAGAAAAGTAACTGATCAAAATGGCTTCTTTTAAGTGTGAAGACTATCTCCTGCTTAGAATGTGAATGAACTAGGTACATGGAAGGTTTTTGTAGCTATTTTCTTAAACTAATCTTTCAAAAGTTCACTAACAAAATACAATTCTAAAGGCATATATAGAACAGGGGTTTAATAAACTTCTTTTTTTTTAATTTAAATTGTTTTTTTACAAGTGGTGTATGTGGAAATAAAATGATCTTAATTGATAATTTGCAATAAATAAATAAATTCAAGTGGCCTGACTCCAGAGAGCAGCAGATGTAACAGGCTGAGAGAGATAAGCGTAAATCAGTATACTTTCTTATCTAAATCTAAATCTATGTTATTAATATAGAATGCCATTTATAGTGTCACAAGCAGTGCATTGAGTCTTTCCTCTTTCGATGCGGTGGAACAGTGAAATGTAAATTTCCATAATCAACTACAGGTGTAGCTTCCCCTGACTTCAAAACGTGTAATTCAGCATCGCATGCAGTTTAACCAAATCACTGCACTGAACTTAGTGGTCAGTGCAAACTACAATTTGCTGAGGTTCCAGAGCCCTGGGCTAAGCTTGTGAACAGAAGGACAGCTGTCCCCACCTCAGGTGTGGCTAGCAGCATGTGCTGCAGGAAAGGGGTAACCTTTACCAGCAGGATACCAACAGAGCCATTTCTGCCACTTACCTGGCAGAGTGAGGTTTAACATGAATGCCCCTCTCAACATGTGTCTAATTTCCCCATATTTATTATTAAGGTCAGTGTCATTGGAACATAACCTTAACTATTTTATGAATGGCCTACAGGTCATAGGAAACACTTGTCACTCTCCATGTGTCCCATGGTTAGGCACAACTCAAAAAAATACATATTTAATCCTGGAGAGCTACACAGATGATTAAGGTCTCAATAATTATCAAGCTTGAACATTTAAATAACAATTCTGAATGTTCTAGCCTCTTAGTGTGTATGAAACACATTCTAAGTCCATCTTTCAAAATATGTCAGATTTTTAACAAATATTTTGATCCTGAAGCTTGCTAAAAGGTGGACTATATCATTAAAAATGACTTACCACAATAATGCAGCTACATTTTGTGACAGGGGTACTGATTGCTTTTGTGGAGCACTTATAGTCATTAAATAAACTATTGAAGGGACTGAAGACATCAGTCATGTTTTCTTTCTGGTTTTTTTTTTTTTCCTATTTGATAAAGTAACTCTACAATTCTCTTTGTACCTTCACCACTTATAGCATAACTAGGCAGCTAAATTGGAGTTAAAATCTCTTTCAGATATCATCAAAGATACTGATGATAGAAGCAGGGCATAAGGCTTGACTGGAAACAAGTGTTCATGCGCGCTCACACACAAGCACACATAAACACACACACACACAAGCACACATACACACACAAGCACACACACACTCACACACATACACAAGCACACACACACACACACACTCACTCACACACACACACACTCACTCACACACACACACATGCACACACACACACTCACTCACACATACACACACACACAAGCACATGCACACCTTTCATTTAGGAACAGTGATTTAGTTTCCAAGGAGGTCCATGTCCCCCCACGCTCATGGGCAGGCCTGAATATGTTCCCAATACACACCTGTGCTCGTGCGGAAGGTGCCGGTGTGTGCTGGCGGCAGAGGATCCCCCTGGCTCTGACTGAGACTCCTCATAGGGGGCTTCTGATAGACACGGTCTTCATAGATGGGGTCTATGTGGTGCTCTGGGGACTGCAGGGCCCGCAGCTCAGGGGCCAGGTGCCCATGCTGGCTGCTATACGAGGCTCGGGACCCAGCTGAAATAGATGAACATGGGAACATTAAAACTCAGCCAACATCCAAACGGTATTGTATCCAAGAATTTGTGAATGAAAGGGTATAGTGATAGCAATCTCCAAAAACCACAAATGAAGAATATCAAATGATAGCAATACGCCAGGCTAATCAACTTATCACCCTTTCCAGATGCCTAGCTCTGCTCCCAAAGCTGATATCACTGGATGGATGTTGGGGTTTCTCAAACAAATCCACACCAAACATGACCCCTGAATCATATTTTTTTTTTTACATGCCTGATGAATGTAACCTGCCTCTCTCCCGGAGAGATCTGAGGCAGAGAGACAATCTTCGAAGTCCATGCGCCATGTCCATTTAGCACTACAGAAGGGAGTCTAAATGGTGAGCCAGTGCATATGCTCCAGCTCACTCCTGATGTTTCCTCCTGAAAACTGAGCTGGAAATTGTTGCCATCAGCAGGTTTTGCCCTGGACAATGGAATAAGTGAAGCAGACCGAAAGCAGCCCTTATTCCTGCAAGATGCAAATATTTAAGGATAAGTTTGCCGAGTCCTGTTTTCCCCTTCCTCTGGCTAACCAACTGAAGCGTTCACATTTATTCTGTGTCCCTCAGGACATGTACCAGTGCTTGTCACTAACTGGCTTACCTATTCATTCTAAGTGGGTTGGCTTTCTGGCATGTGTGACTCCTCATCTGCAGCACTCCAAGCATAGCCTGGAAAAAGTGTTCCTGTGGAGCAACGCTACAAAACAGGGGGCCCTGAGGTAGTTCCTTAAAGAGGCCTGCCACACCAGGAAATGAGCTTACACTGGTTGCACTGATGATAAATGAGGCTCTGATTTACACCCAAATCGAGAGAAGAAATGTCAGGGCAATGGACTCATGAGAGGACTGGGGCCAGCAAGGGGGAGTGCTACGTATTTGTGGTGAACAGAGGACGCACATCAGAACCAAAGGGACCTACAGTGTATTACAAGGGTGGTCTACCATTCACCCACACGCCCCAGACTGACACCTACCAACCATCTTGGGAATTAATTGCAACTGCCTTTCAATAGCCTGAGTTTGGTGCTCATTAGGAGGAGGTTAGGGGGCTGCACTGGAAGGACTGGAGGGAGGAAGAGGAAGGGAGAGGCGATGTCATCATATTTTAATTTCAAAAAAATAAATAAATCAAAATAAAATCACTGGGTTCTTTTCAGGAAGGGGAGGATCAGGGCAGGAGAGCTCTTTCCCTTTGTTGATAATTAGATAATCTCAGATTTAGATAGAGTTGTGACGAATGACAGATGGGAAGTAACTGTTTTGCATAATTAGGTTCATTGCATCTGATTTTCCAAATGCCAGCACCTCCGCCCTGCCCCCCCAAGCTCAAGCTCAAATTTCCCAGGAATGTATTTAAGTGTACAGTGTGCATCCAGTTCCTGCTGTCAACTCTGCCTCCTGTAGGCTCAGTTTATATTTCTGAGATCTCCAAAGTCTAAAAACAAGGAGCCACTAATTTTATTCTAACACTGCATGAGTGATTAAAATTAAGGATGACTGGAGAACTCAGTGGTAGCTTTAATCATCAGTTCTTTGCTCTGAATCTCACAGTAACCAGTCCCAGCCAGGATGGACAATGGAGACTGCTGTGGAACTTTGGTGGCGACTTTGGGACATGAGTGCAAATGCTTTTTAGAATTTATTAGTACTAGTCACCAAATGAACAATCTGGGTGCTAGGCAAGGAGCCAATATCTTAACATGAAGCCTGTCTTTATGGAAATCAAACTTTCAGTGTGATATTATTACAAGTATTCTCATTAATTAAACTCAGATACCAACAACTGCTCAGTCTGAAGAGAATAAGAAACTGCTGAGAGCTCGGCTCTAAATGGGATGTCTATACCACACTCCCTCCTCCCAAGACTCAGGGCTCACCACTCAAGAGGGGGCAGATAGACCGTATGAGCAAGGAGCAGTCAGTAGATGACTTCCAGAATCAGTAGATCAGCTGCTTTTATGGACACACAATAGCTGCGACACATGCACAACACCTACACAAGGTCAAGCTAGACAAAACCCAAGCATGGTAGGGAGGTGTTCCGGAAGTCTCGTCTCTGGCTGAGGAGGTGCTGGCAATCAGTGGTTACTGGGAAAGAGAGATTCTGTTTTTGTTATGGACGTGGGCCCTGGGAAGTTGACCTGCTCCAATAGATGGCCCTAAATCCTGCACATACCGAAAGCATGAAGCAAATTCAGTGGGCTGAAAAGAAAATGAAAGGGACGATATGAAACGGGGAGGGGACAGTGTCTCAGAAGACAGAGGAGGAACTGGAGGGGATGGAATATATCAAAACCATCCAGTGCTTGTTGAAATTCTCAAACAATAAGAAGTGCAGACAACAAAAACATCGACTAGTCAGCAAGCGTCAGCAAACGTCAGCAAAAACATCGACTAGTGGCATTATCGAATATTACAATGTCATTGGTAATACTAGCAGCTCACAGTGTTTTCCCATGAGAACAGCTATGCAAGAGAAATTCCACATTTAAGTTGTATACCGAGCATTCAGAAAGCCTTTCTCAAAAGAGCACTGTTTGGACTCTGTTTTATCCATTGTGGTCAGGTTTAAAGACCTTATGAGTAGACACTGTTATTATCAAGACAAACAAAAAATGACTGTGGACCAGAGGGGAGACCAATGAATCAAGCTAAAATAATTTTTCACTGACCTTGCTTAGGGGAAAAATGATCATCAGATACATATAAAAATATTTTGCCTTGGCCACTATGAATGAAAAGATTTACATGGAAACCAACTGTGGGAAGATGCATCCAAATCTCACTAGATACTTTATATATCTTCTGACTCACACAAAATGCACTTCACTTCCATAGAAATCCCTTTCCATCATCACAGTCTACTTGACAGTAGTTCTAAGCACCATAAAGGATGCTAACCACCACTCAGGAACGCTTGCATCTTTCCCAAGGTCTAAAACTATGCTATTCTAAGAAGAAACATGCTGGGAAAATTCTTGACGGGGTCTAAAATGTCACGAATGTCAAAGTCAAGTGCCCTCACCAATTATGTTGGTAGCAAACAATTCTGGGAACTCGACCTTAACCATGCTTGGGAGTGCAGAGCTGAAAAGTAGCAAAATGCAACCAAACCGTGATGGACCAAAGAAAACACCACAGCAGTTGCATGGACGGTTTTCCCTGTTATTGCAGAAGTACATTTTGCAAGGATCATGTCAATATTCAGCATTTATAACTTATTTATGCAGTCATTTAGCATTCAGATTTCAATACTACCACATGTCCCCTGCTCATCCTATTTCTTATTCAAACTCAGAGGCCACAGAATTCAGTCCCTGGCAGTTTTGTCATACAATGTTTCTGAAAGTATGTTTGAAGACTCACTTCTGGAATGTGAGCATGACACATAGGATTTGTGATACAGAACGGCTGCAGTGTGTCTTCCATGTGTGCTGTAAACAGGCCACAGCTCCTGGAGGTGAAGCCCCCGAAGAGACCTATCAGGTTGACACAGTACTGGTGCATGACAGCTCTTACCAGAACTACCTCTGAGCCCCCAGCTATCTTTTCATGGCTGCTGATAGTTGGACCACAGTCAGACCACTTGACTGTGGTGTTGGACGTGGGGACGATAGAGCTCAGTTCTATGCTAGGAACGCCAGGGCCTGTGAGAGCTGGTAAGTTGGACGGCCAAGGCTTCAAACATCCCATGCTCCTGTGTTGACCCCATTATACCACGGCTGGCACTCACACGTGCCATTATTATTTAGAAGTCTGACACAGTGGGTCATGATGCACAGGAAAGGTGGCTTTGGCGTGTTGGTCACAATGTTTAAAACTTTGACATAACAGACATAGTACTTAAAAAAAAAAAAATTACCGTTTCTGCTGTGTTGACTTGGTCCAGATGGGACTCTAATCACTGTGGTGAAAGAAGACAATCCACTAAAAGATCCCTATTACTAAGTTTCTCAAGTGTGTAAAACAGAGGAACACACAACAGCCTGAAACAAGAAGTTCTAGGCAAAAGCGCTCTGCAATTGACAGCAGGGCTACCAGTGAGAGCAGCAGCTGCCCCCCCCCCCCCCCCCCCAGCCGGGGAGCTTCAGACTCTAGCAGTGAAGCCAGCCCTTGCATGAGTATCAGTCGATTAAAATAAAAACAGTTAAATACTTTCTAACACAAACCTGGAGATTTAATTTTGGACTACTCTAAGTGATTCAAATGTTTCTGATAATTGCCATGAAATATAAACCTTACAGTGTTTTCCTTTGCTTGAGGAAAAAGAAAACATCACACTGCTTGATGAAACTCAGAGGAAGGTGTGATAGGACTAGTTAAAGATATAGTATATCTAATACTGGTTAGTCTCATAATCTCATAAGTGCACACTATGTAAGTAGGTAGAGGAACAAAGATTGCATTGTGGAACTGAGGGGGAAAATTCATTGGACTGAAACTCAAAAACTGATTTCAAAAGAAAATGTTTAGGGATGAGCTTTACACTGGTGCTCTGAGAATGGGCAGGAAGTGAGCCCACCTGAGGAGTGCAGGGGTTCATGCTCGAAATTCCACCACTAAAGAGGTCAAGGCAGGAGAGTTACTGTGATTATCTCAGCAGCCTGGGCTCCTGAGTAAGAGTCATTTCAACAAGGGAAAGCAACCAGAAATACAATTTAAAAGCCTGTCCGTCTGTCCGTCCGTCTGACTGTGCTCTTCCTTCTGAACTAAATTATTTTCTTGAATTTGAATCAGATCCATATGGGAACTCCAAGATCTACTTCCTACTCCTGTGCTAATTCAAAAATTAATCATAGTTAAAGAATTCCAGCATAATCTTCACATGCTATGAGTTAAATTCATGGAACAAATTTTATTTGCAAATGAACACCAATTCATTGAATCCACTTGACAATGCATATCTTGTGTTTTATAAATGCAAAGCTATATGGATTCATTTTGTGTGTAGACTAAGAGCCATATTTCAGATCAATGTTGGTGAGAGAAATGATTAATTCTTATGTATCCAATGATAAAACTGCATTGTAACCTACTAATTTCAATGTAATGATATAAAACTACTCCATGATAGTTCGGTTTTTGGAAAGAAAAGGTACTTTCTTGTTTTCTTCATCTCATAAATACTAGATTTTCATATTCTGTATGTCATACAGCTGCTGTCATGAGGGCCTTGGAAACTCACGTGGCCTTGGAGGTATACAAAGTGGCAGTGTACACACCCAGGGTTTTCCCCCATCACGTTCTCAGTGAGATATCCGACACAGTGCTCCGTAGTTACTGTGCTCCATCTGCCCCCTTTCTCAAAGGAACATTGTCACCAACTGCAACTCAAGCACTTCCTGGTAAAATTTTTAAAAAATCAGCGGCCAAAACCACGGGTCCCCACAGCACAGTGACTGTGTCTGTGTGGTTCAATCTCTTGTCAAACCAAAGTCTTCTGATCTTATACCTGCTGTTTAAGGCCAAGCATTCTTTCTTTTAGGAAAACAGACTTCTTTTGTTTGATTCCTTCAGTGGCAGGCAGGGTTCTGCAAAGCTGGAGTGATAAGAACGCAAGCAATGTGACCTCTGTCCCTAAGAGGGGCCAGGCTGTTTGACAGGCACACTTTTACTTTGCAGCCTGAAAAGAGTAGTGGACTTTCCCAGATGCCCTGGATGATACAAACGCTCAGGTAAACAGTGGTCAGGGCACTGTCCTGGAAGCCAGTGTTCTCCTCCCAGACCATGGAGTAACCAGGTATTTGTTAAACGAATACCATGCATAAGAAGGTCCTGATTGAAATTCAGGATCGCCCTTGGTACTTCTGAGGGCCTGAGGCTGGGCATCTTAACAGATTCAGAGGAAGTTCCTGTTACTCCTTGCATTGAGAAGACTGTGTGTGTGTGTGTGTGTGTGTGTGTGTGTATGTGTGTGTGTGTGTGTGTGTGTGTGTGTGTGTGTGTGTGTGTGTGTTGGTCTAGCGTGCATACCTATCTGATTGCCGGAGGAGTTCGCTTAAGGCACCAGCCTTGAATCCTAGAGACTGACCCATCTATGCCAGAATCTCCCTTGCCTTTTTGAGCGGCCTCAAAGACTAGTGGCCTCAACAAAACCCCAGGTTAGGGTGTAGCTGGATACTGGCCATGCAGGTGGACCTTGGCAGGTGCCCAGCAGCCTAGCTCAGCATGCTCGTGCCCTGAGGACTGTGATGACTGGTTCTGTAGCTTCTGTGTGTCTCCACATGGCCAAGTCTACACCAGGGGGTCACAAATGATTTTTTTCTCTCCTAGAAATGGCTCTTCCTGAGTTAAACAGAAGGACTGAAGGAGCTGAAGGGGATTGCAACCCAGCAGGAAGAACAACATCAACTAACCGAACCACCCAGAGCTCCCAGGGACTAAATCACCAATCAAAGAGTACACATGGAAGGACCCATAGCTCCAGATACGTACGTAGCAGAGGATGGCCTTAAACAACATCAGTGTGAGGGGGAGTCCCTTGGTCCTGTGGAGGCTGGATGTCCCAGTGTAGGGGGATACTACAGCAGTGAGGTGGGAGTGGTGGGTGGGTAGAGGAGCACCCTCATAGAGGCGAAGGGGAGGGGGTATGGGATGGGGAGTTTGTGGAGGTGAAACCCCGAAGGGGATACCATTTAAATGTAAACAAATAAAATGATTAATTAAGAAAAGAAAAGAAAAAGAAAGGAATGGTTTTGCTTTTTGTTTTATTTATTTATTTATGTCTAAATCAATCGGGCTTCTTATATTTGGATGGGCTGGAATGTTTTTGTGGAGGTTACCTTGATTTTGATGTGGGCCTAGGCTCCCTGCACTGTCACAGTGCACACGCCCTGCTGAACAAAGGTTCCTTGATCTTCCACTTTCTTTGTAAGCAAAAAATGACACTTCTCCACCCAGGAAAAATATGTGTATCATTTACCTCTGAGACAAAAAAGAGGATTTATGCAGGAGGCCCTTCCCAGACAAGGACTTCAGAAGAAAGCCCAGTGAATAGAACAGTATGGTGTATGGGCGCCTCTGAGAAGTGACCTGGTTTTAATGGTTGCTGTGGAGTGGAGGCAAGATGTAGGTGGGATCTTCTGCACACTCTTGAGGCTTATTATTTCCCTTAGTCTGGGAGTCAGAACAGCCCTGTGAATATCCATTCCTGAGTGGGTATGCACAGTGGCCCTTAGAAGAGGGTTAGTTTCTGGTGTTTTCAGGGAAAGCTAGCAATGCCTTTGGGGGGTGGGGGATGGGGTTTGCCCCAAGTATTCCTTACTCTGTGATGCAGGTAGCATCTTGCTGGGAGATCCTAGGAACTGACAGGTAATGCCAAGTATAACCAGCAAGTCATTCTGGCACATCCCCCTCCCACCCTCATGGCCTGCCCTTCTGCAGTTCTAGGATAAGACTTCAGAGCTAGGGAGACAAGGGTGTAGCAGTCCTGGCTTAGGAATGTCCTGCGGACTCAGCAGCATCCTTCCACAACAGCCTACTCAGCCTGGCAAGCAGACCTCCAGAAAGACTCTACCCAAGTACCTCAAACATTTCCTGGCAAGGTCAGGGAGAGTTGAGTTATTGTGCTTTTATGTAGGGCAACACAATTAGATTCAAAACTTGTAATTAAAACATTTGGACATCTGCGAGCAAAAGAAGTTTAGCATATGAAATTTAATTTTTACCTGGGAGGAGCCTTGCATTGATTATAATTTGCTTCAGAATTTGTTTCTAGCAGGAATGAACCACAAGCATGGCTCACTCCTATTCTCTTATTGCCCTAAGGACCTACTGATGAAAGCAATCTGTGATTTGCTACCTTATTAATTAGTCACTTCCCAGAGTTTTTAACGGTCAGTTTTACATTGACATCCAAAGTTGTCTTTATCAACAAGGGGGCTGACACTCAACAGCTGTCCTTTTGTTTCTCAACAGCTGCTTTGGATATCTCTTGAACAGAGCATCTGCACTGTCAGCTTTCCAGACCTCATTGGTATACACAATTCCGTGAGTTTCCATGGAGAGCATCCAGAACAAGGTGGGCCTGGTACATCTTCATATCTAAGCAGCATAGGCAACTTTTACTAGCTATTCAAAACACCACCGCTGGAACAAAGCTGTCTCTCTTTTGGGTTCTGTGACTTTTGCCCCAGGGCCACAGAGGAAATTCTCAGTGTGGAAAGAAGAGTTAGCTCAACAAAAGGGGAAATAAGCAGGTAGGTGCTTCCATAAATCACAAGGGTTGCATCATGAAGACCCTGGCTGGCTGAAACTCACTATGAAGACCAGGTTGGTCTTGAACTCACAGAAATCTGCCTGCCTCTGCCTCCCAAGGGCTGGAATAAAAGGCCTGCACCACCACACTAAGCTGCAGTTTTAAAAACACATGACTAGAGATGGTTTGCATTCTGTATCTTAAACAAAAGCCTTTTAGTTAGATTACTTTCGATATAGCACACATAAGCTGTATAAAGTTCCTTTAAGATCTGTACACTGAGCTTCAAAACCACGGTGTAACGCACTTTCTCCATCATCTTTCTGTAGTAGATTTATTAGCAGAGAGAGGATTTTACAGCTTCTATCGGATAAAGACACATTAGCTTACAACAAAATTTACAGAGAGAAAATGCCAGATATAAACTTTGCAGATTCATTATTCCAATGTTTACATTTTATAACCTCTTTATGTATTAATATTTTATAACATTTTTATAATTCCTCTCATATGGAGTTTTGTATATAAAAAGGCTTTGAGAAGACAAGAATTATATTGTGAACTATGCAGTTTCCATGAGGATTTAGCTTTTGGATTTTATTCTTTTCTTTTTTTTAGTTTTTTTCGAGACAGGGTTTCTCTGTGTAGCCTTGGCTGTCCTGGAACTCACTCTGTAGACCAGGCTGGCCTTGAACTTAGAAATTTACCTGCCTCTGCCTCCCAAGTGCTGGGATTAAAGGCGTGCGCCACCACTGTGCGGCAGATTTTATTCTTTTCAAAACGAAGATCTAGTGTGTGTTTATGAGCATGTGTATTTTAAAGCTCAATTAATTTTGGGGTGGAGTACACACCACTGTCATTTGAATGCTCATCACCCTTGTTCAGACATGACTTTCTTCACAGCATATATAAAGGACACCCGTGTCTAGCTGAAAGGCCCCTTTTAGATGTCTCTATCAGAAAAGATACCGATGAGCTGTCAGTCATTTGAGAAGAGTACCCTACGGTACAGTGATGCTTCTCTAGGATAGAAAGTCCCACAGGGAGTAAATGTTACTAAGCATTGTCAACAGCAGTGGCCTACTTGTCAGTATGTGGCTGCAACAAGTTCATTGAAGACTGGTGTTATGTTTGTGTCTTCCAACAATTCTCAGGTTCAGTCTCAATTCAAGGTATTAACACAGATGGTACAGAGCCCTCATGATTGAGATTTTTGGCCCCTGTAAAACAAGCCCAGAAAGATCTCTCAAGTTTCCTTCACCATGAGGAGGAGAAAGCAACAAGGATTCCTCAATGAACCAGAAAGGTCTTCACTACACACAGGATTTATTACTGCCTTGGTCGCTTTGGTCTTAGCTTTGTCTGTCTGTCTGTCTGTCTGTCTGTTTGTCTGTTTGGTTTGGGGTTTTTGTAGTTGTCAGAATAATGACATGTAAATTTCCACTGTTAAAAAAAGGATTATATTTGTGGTATTTTGTTATAGCAACTCAAATAGAATATATCAACATAAAATAAATAAAGAAGACTATGGGATTTTCTATGTCTAACCAAATGAACTTGAGTGTGTGTGTGTGTGTGTGTGTGTGTGTGTGTATGAGTATCTGTGTGTGTGTGTGTGTGTGTGTGTGTGTAACATGTATGTGGTACATGTTTGGATGTGCGTTTCATTCTAGGAAAAAGAACAATGACTTCTGTTTTTTACACTAACTCTTAAAATGGATACTTCTTTCTTTTTTAGGGGTTCTTTTCCACCACCTTACACCATGTTGTCAGTTCAAGCACAGAGAGCTAAGGCTGGAGTCAGAAACTATGATTTGAAGCTCGGGATTGACTCCACCTCTGTAGTAACCCAGTGCCTTGAGCTCAGAGGCCATCCAGGAGGACTAGCAGGCAGAAACCACAGCTGGCAAGTCCTTTTGAAGATATTTGCACAGTAAGCAGAAACTGGAATGGCTTGCTCAAACTTGTTCCTTAGTCAAATTATTGAAAGTTTTCTTTAGATTCCTTTTGCTGTGAGGCACCGAAAGCTCCACAATACACTGACTACATAAGGTCAATAAGTAATATGGAACGGGTATTGTCTGGTTTTATAATCTTCTCTCCCATGCCTATACTTGTGGCTGTTCACTTGGTTGGTAAACCTACAGCAATGCATGGCCTGCATTGTAGGTGTCCACGCATGCCACATCAGAGACCTAAGAAAGAGAGAGAGGTTTTCTAGAGAACCGTAAAGTGGTGAAGGCACCGACATTCTTTGGTGTATCCCTTGGAGTCACCCTGCTGTTGATTTCTGCTGATTTCTATCCTTTTACTCACTTTAGGCAGAATCTATATGATAGTTAATTTTGGTTACCATGTTGATTGGATTAAGAAACACCAAGGAGATCAGAAAAAGTACGCCTCTGACTATTTCTATGGGGTGTTTCCAGACATATTAGATCACTGGATCTCTAAGATAATAGATGGTTTAATTCATTGAGAGATTAAAATCTCAATAGGAGCTTGGGAGGAGGAACTGTGGAGGGCGAGCAGAGCTGAGGAAGGACCATACTGGGGTGCTTCATTGGCCATGACTTCTTACCCTGCTGCCTAAGATTCCCTCATCTCTCTGCTTTATGTCTGGTGTGAGGTGCTCTACTCTAGAGCTTTGCCTCAGATGTTGGGCAGAAATCTCTGAAACTGGGAACTAAATAAATCACCCCCTTGAATTTTTTAATTTTCTTTTTAGGTATTTTAACTACAGTAACGTGAATTCTGGCTAACACAATCGGGTATCACTTTGCATTCACATTTTGATGGATATAAATGTGGCTTTTGGTTATTTACCAACTACAACCATTTCATACACTAGCTTGTTTACCATAACCAGCCAGTGTATTTGCAGACTTGGCATCTATCTGAAGACACATGATAGAATGCTCTAGATGTGGAGAGATCCCATTAGCTGCCTTTCCAAAGCCTGAATGAATACTACATACATTTTTTGGCCTTGTTTGTTTGTTTGGGTTGCTGGAAAATCAGAATTTCTTCTTGGTGTCAAAGTCAGCACTTAGCATAACAAATATATGAAGAGCCATTGATATTAGAGATTTTAGATATTTCCATTTTAGTTAATCTGCAGTGAATATGTGTTCTTGTTCTATCTTTTCCTTCATGTCCCATTAAATTAATCTTTCTAAGTCAAAAAGCTCTGAAGTTAGAAATACATTCACTAACAACCCCAACGTCAACTAAGCCTTCCCCACAGTTGGCTGTTAAGGAGCCAACATGGAACCCAGGCATGGCTTCCCAGACATGTGTAGACTCATGTTTCTGAGTCTTTCTCTTCCTACCCTGTGGTGTCTTTCTGCCATTCCAGTCTGTACAGGGGAGAATTTCCCAGCAGATGCTTGGTGTGCTAGCCACCTCTCCGCAGCTCTGAAGAAACACTTACAGTACCAGCAAACCACGGGGCTCATTCATCAGGCAGCCTATCTCTCCAAGGACAAGGAAATTTCCTGGCATTTGGCTCGTTTCTTTGGTTCCCAGAAGCTGCTCCTTTTTAATTGATTCTTCTTTAATTTCCTCATATACCCCCACTTTGCCTCCAGTCTCCGATGCTGTCAGTAGTCATTCATATTCTCCTGGGGACCCTTAGGGCAATGTGTGAAGAATCTTATTTGGATTTCTGTATAATTCATTCTTTCAGAAGTAAAAATCTGGCCTTACTTTAAAAAAAAAAAATGTCTGTGGCTCTGCCATAGTTTGGAAATAGTTTGTCTCCAAGAGTCAGAAGTTGGAGGGTTGGTCCTAGGAGTGAGTGTGTTCTGATGTGATGGTGGAGACTGTAAAAGGCAGGGCTTAGCTGTAAGACCAGTCACTGAGAATATAGCTGTTGATGGGCTTGATGCTGTTCTGGTGGGACCTGGGTTAGATGTTGAGATGACAGTTCGAAAAGAAAGAAGGGGGGGACAGGGAGGGAGGGAGGAAACATGACTCCTGAATCTAGTGTTTCCTGTCTCACTATATGACTTTCTTTCCATATGCTGTCACTTGTGATGTGGTGTCATAACCTGAGGGGCTCTCACCAGAGGCCAAATCAATGAGGTAAACCCTTCATTGTCTTTCAGCCTTTGAAACTTTGAAATAAATTACTCTTCTCTAGTCAGACTCAAGGATGTTGAGGTAGCAACAGAGAATGAACTAATGTAGTCAAAACACTGTACCTAAGACTCATGAATCTTCTGCTAATTCATTCACGTGCAGGGTGAACTGTGTAAATCCCCCTCTTATGCACGTGACATGATGTACCTCGAACATTTCAACAACCCTTCCCATAAGCCTTTCTCTTAGGTTTCCCTCAGTCAGATCTCTTCCTCATATCAAGGTGTCTTAGACAAGTTTGTTCTGACTCTCCAGTACGATGACACTTAAGTCCTGGTTCCTACCTGTGTATTTCTGGATGCCCTGAAGAGTCAGATATGACGTCCTTGGTAACAAGACAGACTTATAAAGTCTGTTTAACCTGTGGACATGCTAAACAAGGGACTGTTGCAATCTCATAGGCTCTTCTTGAAGACTGCATCTGTTATTCTTATCTTTTTCCTGTACTGCAGAGCAAGCCAATGATGTGAGAAACCCCAGTTTGCATTCAAATGGGCAGTGCATGATTTTTCCTCAGACCTCTTGGGATCAATGTTTCCTCTGCCCCAGACACTGTTCTCAACATGTATGTCCTTTCTCCTTCCTTCAAAGGTTTGCTCCAAGAATATCCTCTCTGTGAAGTGTCCCCCGCTGCTCTGTTTCTGGCCTCTGTATTCCCTAGTCCCTACCCACCCATGGCTGCTCTCATCTAACCCCTGACAGAATATCAGTGCTAAGAACACCAGGGCTTTGGCCCCTGCTGCTCACAGGTGAGTCCCCAGCCTTGAGAGGAGTGCCTGGCACGAAACCTGTGCTCTCTAAATTCTGTTGGCTTCAGTGAAATGGCACCGCATTGCAGAGCTAAGAAGGGATGGAGCTATATGCTCACACATCTGTCTAGCTGTTAAATCTCTCAACAGCTGCCTTCTGGAGTTATAGAACTCTGCGGAGTATAACAACTCTTTCTACCGCATCTGTAATGAAGCTCATTGCTGTTTCGCGTTTTCTAGCCTCGGATTATGACATCACACAGAGCCTCTGGGACTTGGCTTGAGTATCCCTTTTCTAGTTTTCTAACCTGCTGCCTGGGGCCTTTTCCTGGACTCCTCTTCATCCCTCTGCTAGCCTGTATGCATTATTTCTGGATACTGTTTTTCCTCCCATTTCATGCTTTTATTTAGCTAGGATATATCATTCAAATACAGCCCCTTCCTAGGACAGTGTGCCTACAGGATGGATTTTCTGAGGCTCGGCATGTTACAGCACGTTTGATTTTTCCTTTACAATGAGAAACAGGCTGTGTGGAGATTTCGGGTTGAGAATTACTCCCTCAGCCACTCAGGCAGAACCCTGTGTTCTCTGCTGTCCAAAGCTGTGACTGCTTAGTCAGGTAAAGTCTTTTATTCCCCTCTAGAGACACTGGGGTCTTTTCATCTTGGTACTTTGAATTTTCATGATGTGGTATAAGGAACACTTTCAATTCCTAGCACAAGGTGTTTCTGAGAAGGGCATGAGCCCTGAGGAATTCTTCCCCGTGACTTTGATAATTTACCTCCTCTATGCCTTTTCTGAGACCCCAGTCACACATTACATCTCTTGAACGTGACTTGGCTCTTCCTGCGCCAGTCTTATATTTTCTGCGTCTGTCCCTTTACTCTCTACCTTCTGGGTTAGTTCCTTAACTATTTCCCAGTCATTTCATCAATTATTGTTTTAGTTTTATGAGTTATGTTTTTACAGCCTAGAAGATTTTCACATTCTTTGCTCTGTCTCCAGATCCTATTCAGTTTTTATTTAATAAATTCAAGATCTTCCTAAATCCTCTTCAATGCTAGACTCAAAGCGTTTGCTTATGTCTTTTAATCTCTTACATCCCTTAAATTATCTGTTTCTTCTAAGGGATAATTTATTTTTCTATTTTAGTCTCTTTTTCAAGCCAGCAAGTCTCTCCCATTCCTCTATAATCCTTGCTAATTTATCACGTTTGAGGAAGAAAAAGAAAACTTGGGACAGATTTGCTCTGTGGTATGAACAGAAGTGTTTCCCACTAGGTCTGGATTCCAAGTGTAACTTTCTGACAAAGTGGAAGGGTGATGCATGGCGGCCATCTTCCTTCAGAGCGACTGGGGGATGAGCAGCATCCTCCCTCCTTCCTCTCCACCTGTATTCTTTTATCTGACTTAAACTTCACTCAGGACGCCAACACCTGAATCTGGAGTCTAAGTCTCACACAGTTTGTGCTTTAGATAAGACAGTAAGTACTCTTTTTTTTTTTCTTGGAGTCAGCCCTAGCCATCCTGGCAGGAGTGGGGACACAGAGGGCAAGATGGATGCAAACAGTAACTTCCTCCTCCACATCATCAGCTCCACGTTTCAGAGTCCTCCGACTCAGAACCCAGCTCTGCCCTGCCTCCTAACTTCCAGTTTCTAGAAAACACTTTATTTGCTTCTCAGTGATAGTGGAGTCTGTGTTCTATGTCTCTCGTGACTTCATTTCCCTCTGTATTTAAATTTGCATTTGGGGATGCTGTGTGAGAAACCAGGCAGCAGATGTTAGGCAGAGGATGCCCGTTGAACTACAACCGGCGATGCCAATTACATTTACATTTTCCAGGTAATTAAATATGATACAAATAATTACTGGTATTATTTGAAAAATTCAAAATGTAGATACCTCTGCTCTTTTTCTAACAAGTTAATCTATAGATCACATTTTCATTGGCAAGGGACGTACGGGGTGGGAAGGGCAGCAGAGTAGGCACTGTTATCTGTGAGTCAAAGGTTAAAATCTCTAGTGATGGGGGGCCTCTTGGACTTCTGACAATGTGAGCTTGGTTTCCAGACTCTGGCTGTGAACTTCCGGGAAGAGGATGTAGAAAGCAGGGATTTCTCTGCTACTGTTTCACCTGGATATTGATCAGATAGAAATTAGATATCAAGAACCTTGAGATGCAGATGCTACATCAATTTAACTTATTGCTGTGGGGGATTTGATTCTCCTGTGATTTCTGGACGGTTGGCAGACAGAGACTCTGACAGGGTTAACTTGCACACAGGAAGGACAATGTGCTGGAGTCAAGTGTCTGCTTCCCTGAGGATAAGGAGGGCAGATGATATGAGCCTCTAATGAGGCAGTAAGACCATGGCTACTGTAAAGTGGAGGTGCTGAGTTTCTGAAGGAGAAGGTCAGTGTGTGGTAAATGGCCTTCCTGCCCCAAGTGGATTGAATTATAAAAACCTCAGAGTGTACCCACCACACATTGCAGAGATGCTGCGTTCCCTACAGATTCAAATGTTTCAGGGAGGAACTGGTCTTCCAGGGAGAAAGCCCCGGGGATAGGGTGTGTGGGTTTGTTGGGGTGGGGATCTGGGCAGTGGAAATGCAGAGTCTGGTTGGCTTGGAGAGCTGCCCAGGTGTCCCTTCCTAAGCCATCTGTTGATGTTATTGATGAGAGAAGTCTCCTTACTGCCCAGGTGTCCCTTCCTAAGCCATCTGTTGATGTTATTGATGAGAGAAGTCTCCTTACTGAAGTTAAGGTATTGATTAAGTTCTCTGATCAATTAATAAGCAGATAATGTAAATTGGAACAGGAGTATTTTTTAAGATTTAATTTTCAGTGATGTCTAGTATATGAGTAGGCAGGTGTTCAGGAGAATCATCCTTCTCTCGACTACAGGCTAGGAAACCATCAGCTCCAAGAAGACAAATATGAAAACAGAAGCCAGGCATCTTATTGCCTCTGAACTGTATCCCTGAGCTGAGCTTTAAACACCCTACTATGAACTTATCAAGTGACAGTGGCCTTCTACTCTGGGACCATCTCCTCCAGAAAACATGTAGGGCCCAGAAGAGCCTACAGAGTCTTTGATCAACACTTTCCCTTTTATTAACTAAAAGAGTGAGATGTGGGAGCCACAGTAAGTCAGAGATTGAATGATGCTCCAAAGAGTCGGAACTTGGGGTTTACAGTGCATAGTCCACTCCATGTAGGACAGTTTTGGTCCATTTGGCTGGAGTGTAAGTCGATCACGCCTCAACTAAATAACTCTCCTTATAAGGTCAGTTCCCGTAGAAACCACTGGTTAACAATTTACATTCCACTTGTCATTTATCTCTCAGAGTAAGCTTCTGAAGCCTGATACTTTCAATACATATTTACAGCTTGCATTTGTATTTCCAGCAGGATTAGTTTGGCTCTAAACTCAGAAAATGGAAGATCATCTTATTTTAAAGTAATGAAAATTGACGTGTGTGAAATCATACTCAATAGGATTTTGGCACATATTTGAGAGGCTTTTTATTTCTTCAAAATCGATAATAAAAGTATTAATATAAGTATTTAATAAAAACTTATAATGGTAGGCAAAATAAAACAAAATAAACAACAGGAACAAAAAAAAAACCAAAACAACCCAACTTTATACTAAATATCTACGTCGTTACTATTGTTCTTTAGTGACAAAAATTATGCTCTCTACTCATGGGATTATGTATAGCTTACACTATAAAGACTCTACTCAAAATTGTCTAGGTTAGATTCCTGTCATCTGCATATTTGGGTGAGAAATACGTCATTACTGAGCATCAGCCGAAGTCCAAGGGACGGAGGTAAAGATCACACTGCCTCAGTTGCCAGAGCCCACGTGATGCACAAACTGCAGTGTACACCACTCTAAGCGATGCTCGGCCAATGTTCTGCACTAATGTGTTTTTCAATATAATTTTGTTCATCCTTAATATTTAATGTGTTCAGTCATTAAGGTAAACACATTTAACTCAGCGCACAGCCGATTAAGTTAAGCGATGAGACTGTCAGGAGAACAAAGTGAAAGGCAAGTTTCTATCACTTGGCAGCTTTCTCTCTCTGTTTATATGTAATCAGCATTGAGTTCTCAACCCCTTTGAAAGAAGTAGGAGACAGCTGTGATGCTCACATCTAGCAGGACAGCACAGTTTCAAGGCCTTTCTGTCTGCTTGTCCATTACTCCTGACCCATTTCAAGCAATGTTCCCAGAGCAGTTGTTAACGTGCAAAGATGGACTTGCCAGCCATATGCAGAGAGGATGACATCACAAGCACTTTAGGGTGGGGTCCATTTCCTCTTTTTCTGCGCCATCTTCTTTCATCACTACCCTGCTGTCTCTCCTCACTCACCCACCTTTGCTGAACAAACATGGCCGTGCTGGTCCTCTGTCCTCTGCCCCTTACTACATATAGATACCGACGCTTTGAGTTAGTTCCAGGTATGTTTTTCACCAGTCCCTCAGTCACAGTTAAGACTTTGGGAAGGTCTCCTCAAAGAAGTATGCTGGGCACACACTTGATCTCACTAATTTGTCTCTCATGGTTGTGATGGTTTTCCCATCACAACTAAGCTCTATCTTATTCTACACTGGCTTTAAAACTCAAATTGAAAAAGTTATAGTGAAAAGTTGAGAATGGTGGGTGTGACTGTAATCCTCGCACCTTGGAGGCAGAGGCAGGGAGATGGCTCTATGTTCAGAGACAGTGACTTCTAAGTCAACCTATACTACAGTGTGAGACATTGTTTTAAACCCTCCTCGACTGAAGCTGTGCATTCTGAACACAGTAATGACACCTCCTTTACATGCAAACCATGTGGTGGCATGGTTTCCAGTTCACTAGAGCTGCCTCATGCCTATGACAAAAACGCATGACTTCTTTCCAGTCCATTTCTGAACTCCCATGCTGGTTATCTGTTAAACAACTAAAGTTAACATTTAATGAGTCAGGAATACTCCTTAGTGACTTGGAAGACAGTAAGAGTAGATACTATAGTGACCCTCTCTGCAACATGGAGTAGGCAGCTAGTGTGTTAAAAGTTTTGGGACCTCCAATGACAGCAAACTGGTTTCCACTCAGCTTTGTACAATAAAAAGTCATATAGTTGCACAAGAAAAGAAACCCTACTAAGGAGTCATGAGTGTCTGATGGCTTGAGATTTGAAAACTTAACACTTTTCCATGTTTAATCCAGATTGTGATAGCTCTGAAATCTTGGCCTAGCTTCTACCAAGCTCCGTCAGCCGGAAGATCATCCAGTAGAGAAAGGGGTATGTCACTTGCTGCCCAAGTGCTTTCCGCATCTGACGACAACCTGACATCCTTCGACAGCACTTGCAACCCTGGACATGCTCTTAGCTAAGAAAACAAGTCCTGGATAAAACTCTGACCCACATATCTAACTTTCTACAAGGCGTGTGCATTGGGATTCTGGCAGAATGCCATTACCTGTAAAAAGCTGGGCCTGAGTGCCTATCCATACTCCATAAACATATGCAGGTGCGTCTGCAACCTGCTCCTGCTCTGTCACTCAAACTCCATTCTCTGGGTAATCTTTTTTCTTACCATTTCACATAGTTCATGGAAAAATCGTGCGTATTGCGCGCACAACGCCCCCACACCCCGATTGTTGATCACTTTCAGTGTGAGTATGCTGTTTCCACTGTTACCTTTAACTTAACTTATTGCAGTCACTCCAATGGACATCCTTACTTTTGCCTTTGATCCCCAAATCTTATTGCTAACATATCAAGCCAGAGTAGGCCTGCTACAAACGAAGCCAGACTATGTAAGTTCTGCTCCAGCTCTCACTGTCTTGCAAGGCCCTCTATCTATCTATCTATCCATCCATTCATCCATCCACCCATCTCACCACGGCCAAGCCTTCCTCCTGCTCATTGCTTTCCCCTCTGTGCACTTCAGGCACACTCCCAGTCACTGGCCACTGAGCTCACTTTTCTCCTTTGAGGACACCCTTCCTTGGTACTCACAGGGCTGGCTGCCTCACCACTTCAGGAAAGACTCAAAAGCCACCTTCTGAGTCACCCCATTGAAAGTATTTATCTTTGTTTACTTTCTGCCCTCTCTATTTGAGAGGAGTCTGGAGCTTTCAGGGGATGCATTATCTCTAGTGACTGAATTGGTGGTGGTATGCAGAGAGAGAACAGTGAAGAACGGAGACATTAGCTGGCAGTGAGCGTCTCTATCCTCTATTGATACTTCTGGTTGTCAGTGACAGATCTCCAGATTCACAGTTCTGCTGAAACAAAATCTATTTGTAATCTCAATATACTTGTGCTGTTTCATTTAGCAAGCCAGGTGGCTCCAAACTTTATGATACTTGGAATAGTTTCAAACACAGGGCATCAGACATGGGGTGTGAAAGCTCGGTTATCTGTGAGCTCACACATACTGCATAGTCTGTCTCCTATATCTCTCTTGGGCCATGGGTCATGGTTTCCAAATGGAACATGAGATCTTAATCGAATCCAACCTTCATATACTCTGACAGGATAATTCTGAACTCAAACCCACCAGTAGCAATTTGCATGCAGAAGTCTTTAAATGAGTATTTTAACATGTATGTTAAACAAATGAATTCAAACATTTAAAGTGCTCACGGCAACTCTAAGATTACATCTCTTCGATGGCATATTGAATATTTTTTCCTCACTAGGTAGCAAAAATGTGATATGGCAAGAAAATCTGAGGAACAGATGGGAACAGGCTGGTCAACTGAAGCTCTCCTTCTGGCTGGAGAAGTGTCTTCACCTCTAACAAACAGAACCAGGAATGCATACACACCATCAGCCCCAGCCCCAGCCCCAGCCCCTTCACCCCCACCACGACCACCATCAAAGCCTTTGAAACATTCTTTGCAGACATTAAAACACAAGCCATTTTCAAAATTTGCAAGGAACTGTTGCAGTCTTGGTTATTGTATTTCCACTCCCTCAAACTTCCTTCAAAATCCATCACATTCACCTACCTGGCCCCCTCTGCTTCACTACAGGTATACAATGTAACAGGCACACAGACTCACACAGAAGCAGCTGAGGGAAGAGCTGGGACCCCTCCCCCAACAATCAAACACCAGGGACAACAGCACAAGCACCCTTCTGTTCTTCACCAGGCAAACACAGAAATGCAATGAGCTTTACAAGTCTAGGGACCCTGAACTCCTTGCATCTTCTCCATGGAGACTGGGGGATGACGAGAGGGTGACCCCTCACCTCTCTGCTTCTTGGTATGATCTCATAAACATCAAGCTTCTGCTTCCTAGGCTTTTCTTCAAACTAGTGGCTACATTAGACATAGCTGGGCATTAATAATGGGCTACCTCCAAAATTCCACTCTCCAGGCAAAGCAGTGAGATGCCTTATTCTCTGCAAACATACCTAGCACAGTCCTGTGGGCAGCAAATCCTGGCCTGCATCCCACTAAGCTAGCTAACTAGTCCATGCTGGTGATTACCGGGTTTGAATTAAAGAAGCCCTTGGCCACCTGCCTTGTGCTTGGGACAAGTTCCCTTTTTAAAATCCTATTTATCTTCACAGTCATCTATTTGTGTCAAGACAAGAAGCATATGAGCACAGCATCTGTTACTAGAGTCACAAAATTACCAAATACTTCTAGAAGGAAAGAAATAGGCGATAAATCCAGATTACATGTCAGGTGTCTTAGGAGGGAGCATTAGTCTTTCAATCACAGTGTCTTGTTTAAACTGAGCATATGGCATTAACTGCAGAGTCGCCAGCTCAGCCTGGTCTGTAATAGGGACAGGCACCACAGAAATGTCACCTCTTCTGATTTGGCAGAGGAAAGCAGCCTTTCCAACTCAGGCAATCCCAGCCCCCCACTAAAATAGCTAACCATTGAAGACACTTCCTATTGGTTACATTTACTCTGCTGCTGAAACCTATGTAAGTTCAGAATCTGATTTTGGGGGAAAAATATAACTTTTTCTGGCAACTAATACCGATCATACCCACTAGGATAGTTACTTGATTTCATTCTGGATGCAAGCAACAGGTCTGTGTGGTCCTACTGAATTAACCTTGTTGCATGATTTAAGTCTTCAGACTTTAGGGAGGGAAGACAGGCAGGTGTTAGAGGCAGACAGGCAGGTGTTAGAGGCTGACAGACCACATGATAGGCACACCTGAAGAGAGATGCTGACAGTCTTTCCAGACAAGCCCTGGCATCCCCCACAGCCTCAGAATCTGAAAACTGGCCCCAAGACATGCCCAGCCCTGCTGCTTGGATCCAGTCTCCCCAGTTCACCGCCAAGCGCCCACGTGAGCCACACCAAGGCGCCAAGCCTCTTACCTGCCAGGCTGCCCGGCCTCTGGAGGGTGGCGGTGGCATACAGCTCCTGCGAATGCTTGCTGTACTGCTCAGACGCGTGGACCAGGCGCTTGGTGGGCGACAGGGTGGCGTAGGTGCCGATGGTGGAGCTCAGCTGGTGGATGGGCGAAGAGGAGATGGTGGACTGCACGGTGGGGGGCGAGGTCACGCGGATCGGGGACAGGCCGGCCGAGGACACGACGATGTTGATGGGCGAGCTGGTGCTGTAGGACTTGGCCAGGCGGCTGGGCGACTGCTTGGGCGAGGAGCCGCGCGGCGCGGCGTAGGCGGCACCCTCTGGGGCCGAGCCTCCGCGCTGCAGCTTGGTGGGCGAGCTGCCCTGCGTGGTGGTCAGCGGGGAGCCCCCGCGCGGCGGCGCGGGCAGCGTGGAGCTGGAGTAGTAGAGCGCCGCGGCGGCGGGCGGCGCGTCGGGCAGGTGGAAGGCGCTGCCCAGGCTGGGCGCGAACGGCTCCCGCGGAGGCGGAGGTGGTGGCGCGGGCTCTGAGCCCGCCAGGTGCCCCGCGCGGCCGGTCGTGCCCTGTGCCGGGAGAGCAGAGAACAGGCGAGCTCAGAGGTGCAGAAGCAGCCGCCCGCCCGCCCCGCCCGGCTGCAGAGGACAACTTCTGCGCCCAGGCTACGCGCGGAGAGGGACGGGAACCCACGCCCCAGCACGTTCCCAGCCAGGTTCCTTTCCAAGGAGAAAGGAGAGGGCTAGCAGAGACTGGCTGACAAAAAGGCGAGAGGCATGCCTCTGCTCCGACTTCCAAGAGGTTTTAGTCACAGAAGAAAAATTTAAAGACCACCCAACCAGAACGCTCTCTCTCGCTCTCTCTCTCTCTCTCTCTCTCTCTCTCTCTCTCTCTCTCTCTCTCGTTCTCTTTTTCTCTCTGCTAGTTTTAATGGAAACTCCAGGCATTAAACGCTCCCATTATTCCAGGAGACACACTTTCAGCCACCAAAAACTGACCGAACTGCGTACTTAGATGGGGACATAAAAGATGTACTACTTAGATTTTTTTTTTCTGCTGCCTTGCTAAGACTCTTTTTGGGCAAGAGTTAAACGGAGGGAAAAGTGCTACGTCACGAGAGTAAGCTTGGTTTTTCAGTACTAAAAAAAAAAAAATCTAGAGGAAACAGATCAATTAAAATTGGAAACACTAAAAGCGTTTCCTTTTCTGGATATTAAAAGTGTACTCTAGATGGCTCAGTACAACACCACAGCCCTTGTCTTCCAACTGGAAGCCAGGTGCTTTCCATTACTTACAAGAACACAAAAGACCAGGGCTGGGGAGGAGTTAGAAAGAGCACTGAAGGGGAAGGCAGTTTCCTTGAATCTTGTTCAGAGACAAATCTGCATTAGAATGAACGTACTGTGTTGTCTGCTATTTCTGGGCAGGTCTTGGTACTCTAAGCATCAGAAAGGCTCTGGGAGAGTCCCTGGTGTGAAGTGCTGGTAGCCTTGCACACTGTGTGTGGGAGAAGCTGGAAAGGAAGGTTTTGGGAAGGAAGAGTGCTGGCTGGGCTGGGAAGAGAGCAAGGAGGGAGGAGAGCAGATAGATGCCTCCACAGGGAACTTCCATGTGGCTCTGCCCTTTGGGATGGCATTTGGCAAATATGAGGCCGGGCACTTGATCTGCCCGCACACAGCATTCCAAATCATCTGGAGAAACTCTGAGGATGTACCCAGGAAGCATCAGGATGCTGTATTAAGAACAAGTTGGGACTTGGGGGAGACATCTTGGTAAAATCTTGTTTCCTAAGCTTGAGGAGTCAGCCTGATCCCTGACACCCGTATTTAGGAGGGCACCTGGGGTTATGCTACACTGCACTAGGGAGGCAGACAGTTTGAATATTCTAGGGCTCATTGGACAGCCAGTGTGGTCTCTTTTGGAGAGTTCAAGACCAATAAGAGACCTTGGGTTTGTTTGTTTGTTTGTTTGTTTGTTTTTTGGGGGGAGGTATACAGAACCAGGGAGGCTATATTCTGACCCCACCCCAACGTGTGCTCAACATGTCCATGCACCCTCATGTACACACACACACACACACACACACACACACACACACACACACACAGCACACACACACTAAGCACAGCTTTTTATGAGGGAGACAACTATTTGTTGAGTGACACTCTCTGTGGAAGGTGTACATGTGTATTTCTATCACACACATTTGTTTACATACAATGTGTATGTTTAATATAAATTTCATAAGTACATTATGTATCCCAATCTGAACGGGAATTATTTTAGGCTTATCAGTAGGAGTAGGATGCAAGCTCCATGCACTTGCTCAGAGAAGCCTCTCTAGCAACCGCAAGAAGACCTGATCCACACAGAGACTGCAGTAGCGTTTGCTGAATCAATGAAGGAGTGATTCATAAATTCGGCCTGAGGTTTTGGCCTTGAGAGTTTTAAGAATGCACAAGCTCTGGAGAACTCCTGTGTCTTCCTGTATTCCATAGCTATGGTCCAACATCAAGCTGAGAAGTTTGGAGCTTCTCCCTTAGCAGGTCCATAAGAGACTGGGCTTCTGAAACCAAATTGTAGGTGAAAATTGCCAGGGAACTTCTAAAATATATTGGAACAGCTAAGATTTACCCGAGACATTTAATTCAGTCTTTGAAGGTGGTACCTAAGCATCAAGTAAGTGAGCAGCTTCCCAGACGATTACAACGCCCAACACACGAGAACTGGTTCTCAGCGCTGTGGCTTCCAGAGGGTACTGCCTATTTACCAAGCAACAGCATCACAGCCTCGAATAGAACAGACTCCTTGCCAGAGGCCAGGCTACCTCTGTTTGGACAAGCTCACTAGGTGATTGAAGTCTCCACCAAACTTTGAGAACCAGCAATGGCAGACCATCTGGTTCTGGGAGTCTGAAGTGGGTCCTGGGATTGATAACAGTCTGTAGAGGGAGGTAGATGGTACTGATCCTAAAAATTCTGAGAAGCACGCAGATATTTTCCCTCTGAAGCTCTACTCTGTTCATTGTTGACTAGGATCTCTACAACCTCGTATCTGGCTAGCGAGTGGTGGGAGAGCCTTACACAGAAAGATAATGGTAGAAACAGTAAGAATAGGGACACCCTGCTTACAATAAACTCTGTTATGTCTTCTGTGATGCGAATAGTGGCCTTCTATGAACTATGGTATTACAGATGGCATTCTTTTTTAATGAATAATGGTAAATGTACCTAACTTAAGTGCAGCTGTCCTTTTAGCAGTGAATGGAGGTTGACACAGATAGATAATTGGTCACAATGCAATGACTAAGTGATTTTGATCCTCTTGGCCCTGAACTGTGTTCCACCACCTCCTCTCAAAACTCAGGAACATGATGGAAGAAGGAACGGAAAGATAATAAATAAGAGAAAGGAAAGAACTTTATGTAATTATGTCCTCTAGACACAACAGGGCCATGCCAGCAGTAACTCCCAGTGGCCATGGATCCCGGCACAAGACCTTAATAAGGTCAAGTCAGGCCCAGCATGAATGGGGTCATTATCCCAAAAGGTTCCACCCAGGAGACACTGAAAGGTAATTCTTAGTGAGGGACGGAGAATCTGTGTTCTTCTGGGTATAACGCTGGTAGGTTGTCTATGCTCCAGTAGTTGACCCTACATTTATGCTTGTACAAGCAGCACTGACTGGACTGGTTATGTGGGGTTTCAAACAAATGAGAAGAGGACAGAGATGATGTTGGATGTGGGGTTCTGGGAAGGGAAAGGGACAGATAGTGGTGAGAGTGGGAAATGTGTATGACTGTAAACCATTGTGTGCACATGCTGCGGATGGTGTTGCTTGTATTTTGATGTTAATTCGGCTTTCCCAGGGGGGCTGCCTGGAAGGAGGAATGAGTCACTTACTCAGGTGACTTCTTGTGAACCTTCCCAGAATGAATAAAGGGACCAATCACTGGGTGAGTAGGCAGGACTTCCAGGTTGGATGAAGGAAGCAGGAGAGAGTTAGGGGCTTTTTGGATGGGGTTAGTGAAAGGACAAGATGTAGCTGCTAGTGTCTCCCAGTTTCAATGGCAGATCTGCCAGGACTCGCCACCAGAGGATTTAGATTTATATGGCTTACAAGATTAGGATTCTAGTTGTTGCATCTAGAGATTGAGTTACCACTGTTTCTGAACTAAGTTTGTGTGGTGCTTTCCTTCATGCAGCGGTGGCTCGACTGGGTTCCAGAAAGAAAGGTATGGCGGCAAAGTGTGGTTTTGCCTGATGTTCAACACAAAGGCCATGGGGGATTTGAAGCATGGGGCTGGTGTGGTAGTGACCTGCCAGTGGGAACTTAGTGAGCTGGGTGGAGAGATTTTGTAACTCTGAGTCAGAGAGTCTCCATGAGATAAGAACTGGCTGGTGAGACTGCGGGGGCTGAGAGTAGCTGGGTGTAGCACGGGAACTTGCTAGTTCTTTTTAATATTTCCCACAACATTCATATATGAAATTCTCAATGGAAGCTAGTATAGAGATCTACAACTAATCAAAATACATAGATAAAGGACTGTGGTATACCTAGCACCACTTTGTAAAGCAGCCCTGGTATTTAAGGCCCATTCTAAGAGCCAGAGGACAAGAAAGGACATCTGTTGGGAGATAGTATCTTTTTTGTGACAGGGAAGCTGCACCTGTGAAATCTCAACAATACGGCTGCCTAAACATGATCTGCAAAACTATCACACGAGTTGACATCCCAACATGTCAGTGTGGATGGTGGAAATCTCACAAGGCCACACCTCTAGATGAAGAGTTACAGACAGCTGAGAGAGGGAGGATTCATTCTCTCCAGGGATGAACTCCTTGAAAGATACATTCAATCCCAAGTAGATATCCCTATATGTGCATATAAGCACCACTAGGTGGACTTGACCACGTGTGTGCATGCACGCATGAATGTATTCGTAATACAATATAATTAAAGAAGAGGACGTTGTCGGACTTTAGAGATGCAAGAGTTGGAACAGTTGGAACAGTGGGAATAAGTAAATGCAGTTCACTTGTGTAGAAAATTTGAAAAAATAATTTAAAAGGAACTAATTTAATTCATAAGCTAATTTATCAATAAATAGAACAATGACTCAATTTTTATGTATTTAACTTATGTGTATCCCAAGAAAGCTACGGTTTGTAAATATCTCATCAGTTTTTCTTCTTTTGCTATTTTTTTTATTTTTGATCTGCTGGAAAGTGCAATTTGAGAATACTAATTATGTTGGATATTAACATCTATAAACATTCCTTAAATCGTCCCCAAATCTCTAGAAGTTTTGGAAAATGCCACATTACCTCTAGACATTTTGAAAGCCAAGGTGTCTAAGTCAAAAACAGACATATATAGGAGGATCTTGGTAAAATTTTATAGAATTTTAACAAGAAAAAGGGGAAGGAGAAAGAAGCAGTAATGTTTTACTTTGTCTCTGAGGCAGTAAGTAGTGTTATTTAGTGTGTACCAAAAACGCAAATTTAACCCAGCCTGCTGTTTCCACGTGTTTAAACCCCTCGATCACTTGGCCTTCTCCGGATGCCAGCCTTATTGGTACCTGTTGAGTAGCATGGCCTCATCCACTTGCTTTAGGCCTGGTAATGTCCCAAACTGGCATGTCCCAATTTAGCACTCACTAGACAGACAGGCTCATTGAGGGCCTCAATGCTTGTCAACGGAAGAACTGGATTTAGCGTGCACATGATTAATCCCAATTTACACAGCCACATGTAACCAGGGGCTAGCTTATTAGGCTGCACAGCTGCAGCAGCTCAGCTGTAGGCTCATAACAAATGGTCCAGGGATGCTGTGGTCCATCACTATGGCTGATGGAGTCATAAATGTCTAAGAACAGCTCATCATTTGCACAAAAAATGGGAATCTGGGAGCACGAATTTGCTTCTGTTTCACTGTATGGATTCATTTAGTGCCTCTTGGCCAGTTTGGGAGACATAAGGCTGGACTTTGAGTCTACTTCCCAATTCATAGCATAGCTTATTATAACCCATTGTTGAATTAAAACACCACACACACTAGATGCAAAGAACTTAAGCTACTCACCCAGGGGTTCAGCTGTGCCTCAAACACAAGTTCGTAAAATAAAATTTTGAGTCTACTTTTTAAATTGGATTTCAGGGGAAAAAACCCTGACTATTTAAAAAACTGAGGGCTGGATTCCTTTCTGTAGTGATATTTGAGCATTTATAAGCAAAGAGAACGGGAAGAAATATGTCATTGTTGAAGAGGCACCTAAAGAAGAAAAATGACACAAAATAGTTCACAATAATTTGGAGCAAAGTGGGTTCTGAGGCTGTCCCTGGTCGTGGTTCTACATGCTGGCAGGAACCTGTGTTCTTCCTCCAAGTTCCTCGGATCAGTCCCAGAACAAATGTCTCTTTGTCCCTGAGATGGTGGGGATTTGCTTCTTTGGAAGTAGCTATCAAGTGGGTTATGTGACTGAACAGGTTGGAGCTGTGATGTTCACTGTGGCCCTGTTTTATCTCCTGGTTAGAAAATCCGCAAGAAGAATAGAAACCATAAGCTCTTAAATGCTTTTATAAAACAAATATATCATGTTTTGTATGTAAGTTTTGGTTGGGATGGACTTAGGATATACTACAGTTATACATTTTATGTTCCGTGTGTGTGTGTGTGTGTGTGTGTGTGTGTGTGTGTGTCACTCGTTTGCTTATTGTGACCTTTTATGCAATTGTACTGTGGATTCATGCCTCTTTGATAGAACTGTTTCATAGAGAATCTATTTTCCAATCACTACAGAAATTCAATTGGATCTGGAAGGCAGGCGATGCACACATGGCTTCCCAACAGGCTTTAACTATGCAGAGCACAACCTTGATGCATCCGGTCACTAGCAACCTGCACACTTCACTAAGTAGGGCAAGTGTCCCCAGAAACTTCCCATGCTTACAGCCAGCTCTCAAGTGACCTCACAGCCAACATGCTCTCAGGAATCTTGAGTTCCAATCATGAGTATATCCTGGCTCTAAATGAAACCACATCATATAAAACAAGTCCCTGGTGTATGACAGCCCTTGTGAGGACACATTGAGATTTGCCAAGTTTTCGGAAGTAATCATCAGGGCCCCAGCTCTGGAAGAGGAGTGATGTTTGCTCAGGATGCTAGGCAGCTAGTGCAGTGAATTCAAGAATGGACAACTGAAGTCACTGATTGGTGATTTCCCAAGATGAGCAAGCTTCAT
The DNA here is from genome assembly GCA_028551405.1 of Uromys caudimaculatus. NCBI lineage: Eukaryota > Metazoa > Chordata > Mammalia > Rodentia > Muridae > Uromys > Uromys caudimaculatus. Next base: position 8,352,428 of record CM052716.1, read on the forward strand.
GAATAGGGGCAGATCTGTCACTTAAGGTGTCCCCTTGGAAGGTGTTTCTGAATTGTGCTGACTAAGCCTCTGTTGGCAGAAGTGCTTCTGGGTCAGGACAGGATCATGAAGGTAAAGGGCAGAGAGCACATATCAAAGGAGACAGAGCTTCCACGCCTGGGCTGTCAGGAGGGGTGCAGGAATGTGGCCATGGCTTGCATCAGGAAGGCCGTGATCTGGCATTTGCAGGAACTGTCTTAATACAGTGTGGTCTAAATAATGACAAAGTGGCGAGAGATTAAGTTGATGAAGTCGGAATGAGAGACAGGCACCACAATGAGATCTTCGGAGACACTGATTTCTTACCGAGAACCATCGAGTAAGATAATTTAGTAACATCAGTTCTGTGCTATCTCGGGATACATGTGTAGGGCTCAGGAGTTGGACAAGTATGGACAAAGCCATTGTTTACTTTTACCTTTCAAATGGGAAGAAATTACCAACTCTTCAGCAAATGGTTTTACTGAATTATTGTATAAAATGTAGCTCAAGGAATAATACATTTACATCCCCAAATAAGCTATGTCCCCTGAATTTCATCTCTGGAGTGTAACAAATTTTGCTTCTGCATTGTTGTCACTGTTCACAGGAATCAGACAACTTTTCCTCTACACTGTCTATAGAAGGGGATGCCAACCTTTAACTTTAAAGGAACAAAAATCCTCGTACTGTAAAGGAGACCTGATTTTGGAAACAGTCAAGTCAAATGATGTGATGCTTGTCTAACCATTCTCTCGAGGGCTACTGGCTTTGATAAAAACTGATAAATAACATGAAGAGAAGAGACAGTTTGTATGCACAGGGCCTCTATTGTCCCCAAAGGCATTAACTGCCAAGGTGGTGATCATCACTGGGAAAGGAAGGGCTGGTAAAACTGTGGGTGACGTCTCACTGACAAATTCGACTTTACTGGAAAAATGAACATAGATTTCCCCCTCAGAGGGCCAGAAGGCCAAGTGTTATCCTGGGCATCATCATGGAGGCAACCCTTGCTGCTTCCTCTTTACCTGAGGTTCTAAAAATCACGGAAAGTAGTAAATGGAGGAGAAGAGGAAGAAGGAAGATTTAGAGGACAGAGGAGAGAGAGGAAGGTGCAAGAAGAAGCTGTGGAGGAGGAGAGAGAGGGAGAAGGAGAGGGAGAGGGAGAGGGAGGGGGAGAGGATGGGGGAGGGGAAGGGGAGATGATGGGGGAGGGGAAGGGGAGATGATGGGGGAGGGGAAGGGGAGATGATGGGGGAGGGGAAGGGGGAGAGGGAAAGGGAGGGGGAGAGGGAGAGGGAGGGGAAGGAGGAGGGGAGAAGGAGAGGGAGGGGGGAGAGGGAGAACATACCTCGTAGATGGAGAGATCCTGCAAGCTACCTGACTCTAGCCATGCAGACAGGGATGCCAAGTGTTAAAATTCTATTAACTATTTCACGTAGAGCCATTTCTGTAAGTCTCAATAGAAAGGAAAGTGGAGGAGAAAACACAGTACAAGGACACAAAGATCCTACAGACAGTTAACGTAAATAACATATAGGAAGGGTATCTTGGTGGCAGATCTTTTTAAAGTCTACATGAACATGGGCTTAACAATATCTCCATACAACTTTCATGTCAGCATGAAGCTGTGTCAGCACAACTTTAATAATCAACTTTTTGCACAGAAAAGGGAATGTTAGCCCCGAACACAAGTGCACACTCCTTGCAATACAAAACACTTTGATTGTCAAAGCCAGATTGAACATGTTTATGCTAGAAAGAGAAAATAGAAAACGGGGGGGGGGGGGGGAAACGACTTGAAATCAAAGCAAGGAACGCAGATTTACAAGAAGCGAGCATTTTAAAACTATCTGGAAAAAACAAAACAAAACAAAACCTTTCTGCCAGAGCCCACAGATATGCCAAGAAAAACATGTAAAGTAACATGCTCTCTTCCCTGAAAGCCTCAGGCTGGGCGCATTCTGTGGATTCTACATGGCATCTACACCTATGCAAAGCTGTGTTTCCTAAATGTACTGCTCTTACATATCTGTGGACACAACCCTGGAGTGCTGGCACTGGAACTCTGAGATTCTTTTTTTTTAAAAGCTATTCACATGTTTCTAGGGAGGACTAAAGTATGCTATGGAGATCCTTGGGATTACCATACTTATTTCAGTAAAGTTGAATTGTTCAGTGAAGTGAGATGTGACCTGCAACTTTACTATCTCAATGACAGTACCAGGATTACTTCAAGACAATTGATTTTATAATTAAGCGAGAGTCCCCCCCCACATGAGGAGAGCAAACAATGGCTGGCTATTAGGAACGTTCTTCCCCTGTGTATTGTATGGGGAGTTTATGGTCTACCTTGCTACCGTTCATAAAGTCACTATCCAAGTGTCAATGGTCCTAGGACATACTCGTCTACCTTTGGGATACATAAACATCGACATATTCATAATTAGCATATACCATACACAGGGACTTTTAAGACATGAAGTCAGTATAACATTAAACACATAGGCCAGATTGAAAGGAAATGAAGATTTTTCTTCTGTAGAAAAGCTTGTTGCTCTTATGAGATGTCCACTATTGTGCAGTTTCACTTCCTAAAATGTCAGATGCTTCTCAGTTTCCTGAAGGCCAATTCTTAAGACTATCATGGCATATTTTGGTCCTCCCCAGAAACATGTGGATGGCTTAAAAAACAAAAGCGAAAACCTCTTAGCTCCAATACCATTTCCAGGCTTGTGTGCACAGATATGTAATTTTGTATTTCTCATATACTTTGATTCTTTGAGGAGTGGCTTGTTGGATGATATTATGTTTAGCTATGAGGAAAAAAATCATTTTCAGAGTGGTTCTTTTCTACTATAAATTCTGCATACAGCATTTCAAGAAACACATGGGAAATTCTGCACGCATGGAAGCAAGCAAAACCTGGAGGCTCGCTAACTCCTTGTTCGTCAACCTACCCAGATACCGGGATAGTATCATTATGGTGACTCTCTCTGGTTCTGGCAGAGCCGGGTAGAATTTGGTGGATCCTGGGCCGGTTACTGCAGGGGTGGAAATGATTTTCTGTAGATGAAGCTCTGTATTGAATCAAACTAATGCAACATATCTGTTGGCACAATCCTTCTATGTCTTGCCATGTTCTGCTCAAGACTCGGTACTGTCTTCTCACTGCACTCAAAGTTGAGTCCTACCAACGATCCACTAAGTTTCGAGTCCCTTTGCAAATCCCTGAACCCTGCTCTAGTTTCCCTGACCTATGTGTTGTTTTGTTAATATGCCAGAAAACTCCAGCTGTAGACCATTATGCTCACCACCCACAGATAGCCAGGAGCCTCTCCCATGTGTCCTTACCCAAATATCTTCATTAAAATGTTCCATAGTGTTTTATTTTCTTCTCTGAATATCATCCTATTCTCTGTCCATGTCCTCATGGCCTTCAGTGGCTATTACTTTCTAATATACTATAAATATAATATATTATAAATATATTATATATCATAATCTAATTATCTATATATCGTAATCATTATATTAAATATCACAATCTAATATATTATGAATATAGTCTATGCACTTTACTTATATCAAGTGTTTATTTTCTAATTTTCATGCCCACTGCTAGAATAAAGGCTTCCTGAGGACAAGGACCATGTCTGTTTTCCATACTTCATCATCCTAAGAATACAGGCTCAATACACCACCAGGCACAGTATAAATGTCTTGACAAATCAATGAATAATAGGATAAAAGACCAGGTCAATGGTAGAAAAAGTGCAGTTCTATTGGGAATGCTTATAGGGACCAACTGAAAGGTCAAAGTTGGCTTAAGAGTGAGCAGCCAGGGAGCAGTAATCCTTCTTAAAAGCTATGAGAAGTGTTCGCCTTGGATGAGCAGAGCCATTGTGGTGGAGAAGAGAACAGTGTGTGAATCAGGTTACACTGCTTCCTGGGAAGGATGTGGCACTTGCAGGGGAAGGCTGCTTATCTTCTGTCCTTCAGTTCTACTTCATGAGTCACCTTAGCATTTGAGGAAAGTGTAGCCAACAACACAAGAGAACTGTCTGCCAGCGGTATATGTGACCGATGAGACTCTGAGATGGAAACAGTGAGTTTTCACATCCATCTCCAAGGCCTCCTGAAGAACTTGGGAATGGTCCCTCAGTGAAGTACTGGATAAACTAGAGTCTTTCTAAGAATTGAAACCAGCATCTTAGAAATTCATGACGCTGTTTCATATTCACACGGGGACATGATTTGTGAGCTAGACAGAAACCATTGATATCACTTTAGAATTACAATCTTTAGAGAGAAAGAACAAATATTTTTCAGTTAGTCAGTGGTCTTACTTAGCTTATCATCCATTAGCCACAATTTGGGTTTACTAGCCCTTGTAGCATTTGATAACAACAGGACAGTCACAAAATTAATCTCTCCTGGAGAGATGTAACAGGTTTTAGGATATTGGCAAGAATATTTCACATGGGTTTTGTAAAACCAATAGATCCGAATGAGATGCCACTGAAATAGGACCTGGATGCTTGATTTTCAAGGGTGTAACACTAATTGTTTGGTTTAATTGCTAGTTTTCTGGTTTGAGCATTTCTATGCTATTACTTTGAAGTTACAGGTCCTATGGCAGTACTCAGTGAATCAGATCCCCGTATGCGACACACAGCTGGAGTTTGCCATGTTTCCAATCACCAACAACCATTGAGCAGTTTAGAGTTGAGTTGGTCAACTCCTATCTCAGCTCTGCTGGGGAAGTGCGTTAGTCCCTCAGAGCCTGGTGTGAGTCTTCAGAGTTTCTGGTCCTACCTCTCTACTCCACCACATTTAACTACTGCTGAAGTTATAGCTTGAGCACTCCCACCGATTGGTGTCTTTAAACCACAACTCTGGGAACTCCAAAGACATAGCTGCGCCATCTTTACCAGGTAGTAACATTCTCTGATGAAGCGTTCATGGGAGGCAGAGAGCCAAACATCCTAGTCTTCGGACTGCTTTACAATTCCCTTTTATCTGCACTGTTACAGCGCAGCACACTAGAAGGTAACATTTACAAAACCACAGCTGGCAAGACAGTTGTGCGAGGAAAGAAGTCATTTTTAACGACGGTTATCAGATGATGTAACTTTAAGAAATGAATGCTCAATGTCACTTGATTGCTGTAGTGGCTACACTAGGCATTTTAATCTAAATCTCTGTACCTACATTACCTAGGTACCCATGGCCTACAAGGTCCTACTGATACATAGAGGAGAGGCTGCCTTCAAGCACCTCTCAGGAAATCAGTAAGAGAGAAGGGCTAGGCTCCTGGGACTTGGGAACGGTTCCTGATAAATGTGGCACTCAGTCAGTACCTAGGAAATAAACAGCCTCCTCATTTTAAAGTTGGAAGTGGTCAGACTGTCATTCCAGAATCAAAAGCATAGAAGTTCAGAATATCTTATACAGATGGAAATATGCCCAACATTTCATTAAAGAATATAACCCTTATACACACACACACACACACACACACACACACACACACACACACACACACACACGATTTTCATTAGGTGGCATAAAAGTTTCAAAAGAGAATGTGTGTGTGTGTGTGTGTGTGTGTGTGTGTGTGTGTGTATGCGCGCACACGTGCGCACGTCTGTGTATGTATACTCTCTGTGCATTAACATCTGCATGCATTACACCTGGTTGCTTTTAACTGAGTTGTTTTTAACTACAGATCATGAATTTGTTCACTGAAATTGTAAAAATACTCACATACCTTAAGAAAAAAAAAATAAAGGCTATATTTCAAAATCTGACTTGACAAAGTGTAACTATTCCTAAGCTTAATACAATTATCCACAGTCTAGTTCTATACAGTTGATTAAGAGTTTACACTGTCCCTTGATAGGATTAACTTCAAAGAATAATTGCATGACTTTTCTTTTAAGGATAAAAACTATTTTCTTTTCACCAGGTGAACTCAGAATTTCAGAATGTCTGATCGACTAATAATACAGATAGATGTCAATGAGGTCACTATATGCCCATTTGCTTATTCATACAGCTAAACACACAGATTCAGGATTAGCAACTCGCAGACATACCTAAAGAAAATAGTTCCCATTTTGTATTACTCTCCACTAATATTTTGTCATTTCTTTCCTTCGTGCACAGCAAAGGACTTTTTTAAGTTGTACAACACTCCCACAAAAACCATCTGGATCCCATGTTCCTTGTGCCTCTCTGAGCTGCACCCACACAAAGAGCAAGGACCCTTACCTGGCTGAAGCTCTGGCTGGCAGCTCGGGCTTGTGTGCTGCGTGCTGGGAGCTGAGAAGGGGCTGTGTCACCCAGGGCCAGGGTCTGGTTGCTATGGTAGCTGGCCGGATACTGGAAAGACCCTTCAGGTTTGGAATTGAGCTGAAGTGCACTCTGGGAGAGCAGACTGGGCCCTGGGATGAAAGTCATTTAGAACAGTCAGTGACAGTCTCAGTGAAGCAGAAATGACATGTATTATTTATTGAGAGTAGTCTAGAATTATCACATGCACATGACTCGAGCCATCTATGCTTTGAATTTTGAGAACTAAAATGACCATATAATTCAGCTCCAACTCTCAGATGAGATTTTTCTTTTTTTTTCTTTCTTCAATTTTTTTTGGTGGCTTAAAAGTTCTCTGAGGAGTAGATTTTTCAAATGATCTCATCCTGACCTACATAGAGATATATCTCATGAGGCAAATTAATCAAGTAGCTATTTTTGGATCAGACAATATCAGAAACATTTAAAATAATGTTAAAAAGTCCACCCTTTTGTACATGTTAATTGCATTAATATAATTATATCCCACTTCATGACTGGTATGCTAAAACACTCAAAGCCTTCCAGCCAGTGACAGATTCTATTGTATAAATAATGATGTAATACCACAGTGCCAGAGAGCAGACAGTATTTAAAATATTAATAGCTGTTCATACAATGTAAGATTCACCCTGGTCCCTGCGGACTAGTTATCTTTGCCATCATAGCAATGCTCAGCCAGAGAACAAAGAGAAAGATAGGGTGTTAACACTGGGGCTGTTAACATGGCGGGCATTAGGGGGAACCGGAAAGGACGGTCAGGTCCTGGCCTTAACGTTTAGTCACAGTTTGCATGTACAACTTGGCTTTATTTCCTTGTGGTCTACTTAAATGGAATTCTTGCAAGAGTTTGCACACTTTGTTTTAGGAAAAAAAAATTTTAAACTCAAACTTAATATTCACTTCAGGAATTTAAACCCTCATGGAGAAGTGGGAACTAGTTTCCCTTGAGTGTGTTTGAGAGATGGCTGGCGTAAGAAGAGTGACAGAGGAGCAAGAACTTGTGAATACAAATTTCTTCATGTTTTATTTTTATTATTATTTAGAAGTATGATACAAAGCCAGTTTTTCATTCACACAGGGTAATAAGACATGGGGCCTATGGTACAGCCCTGGAACATCCTTGATACTTTCTTTGCTTTTTAAAAATAACAGGATTGTTTCTGGTGAGTCAGAAATCACAGGGTCCTCACTTGTCTTTAAACATGGAATTCTTTTTCAAATGAAATCCTAGATGTGACAAGAACCAGTCTTGCGCAACTATAATGTCCCTATTTTTAGTAGTATTGGTTCTCAGGAACCCCGTCATTTATGGTCTCTGTCTGCCCTCATTCCCTCGTGGCATTTCTAAACAGCATGAGGATAACATTTCAAATTATGTTTTCATCCAGTCCCAACTTTATCACGAAAAGTATCGCCAAAGCACAACTGAAACTCTTTATCACGCAACACAAAACGCAATCCCAGGGAAACAGTATGCACCACGCAGCCCTGTTTTCAGCAGCTGGCAAAAGGACCTCGGAGTCTGTACTCCAAGTCTAGTCAGCAGAATGATGGTGCCTCTGTGGAGTGATGCATCCCGCTTTATTCGGGACACCAGGAGTTCTATGCTGATAGCAGTGGGGGAGGCACCAGGCACAGCAAAGTACAGAGCTGCTCTCTAAGTTCTAGACAATGGGCAGGCAGAGTTCTGGCAAATCTTTTGGAAGGCAAGTAGAAAAGGTTGTTTGAGGTAGTGAGACATGGGGCTGTCCACCAAGAAGAGACAGAGGGACTCACTGTTAGAGCATTGATGTTTGGCCAAGTGCTTTAGTCTTGGTCCTTAGTGGAGACTAAAACTTAATGAAAAGAGTGGGCACAGTGGAAGAGCAATGGCTTTCCTTGATAGTCACGGATATACTAGAAACAGGAAGCTTTGCACTGTCTTATTTTGTTAATTCATTCAGGAAAGGAGATGGGCACATAACAGCCTGCACTGGGCACACCTTCCTCCTGCAGCAGTGTACAGGCAAGGAAGGTTTTAGCAGATGCTACAACCATGCACTGAGTCGGGAATCTCAACCAAGTAAAATAAAAGACAACGTTTAGTTTCACATCACCTAACAAAATCCAAAAAGCAAAATGGCCACATGTTGAAATTATTTGCCTTTCAAGAGAATGTGAGTCTGCTCCAGTGAACTTTCTTGAGTAACGAGTTAAATAACTTTGTGTTTTATGAATAGATTCATACAATTGTCCCTAGAAATGTACAAAAGCTGTTTATACAGGATTTTCAAATAACACCATAATGTTCTTTCTCAAACAGAAATTCAGTTAAAATCACGGTTTATGTGCCCCTGAGAAATGCATGGTGGGATAATCAAACATGCTCATCTTTTACAGAATCCGTCATGTACTTGATCAATACTCAATGAAAACAAATCAAGATTCCCTATCTCATTATCCCGAGAATACATCTCAAGCCCTGAAACCAAGATGTGCTTTGACATTGGTAATTGCACCAACAAGTAGTGTATCATAACATCACAATGCTGACTTGTCACCTGCCAAGGACAAAACGGTCAGGACAATAGCCCAGACCCTGTGTGCATCTTACAACGACTTTTCCCACTGTTCATTGGTCTTCAAATCAACAAGATCTACTCTTTTTTCCAGTTTTGGAGAACATGTATACATGAAAATATGAAAATGGTTAAAAAATCGCACAATGTCCCTAAATCGCTTTATAATGGAAGTAAAATTTGCATATAAATTTCCATTAGTTGATTAGTATGACTGTGCATTGAGGCAGAAAATATAAATTTGCCAAAGATTTTTAAGGAATTTAGCTTAGGGATTTAAATTATATTTCTCTCTCTCTTTTCCCCTCCAGAACTTTTGGATTTATATGTAGGCTTGCTTGGGGCTAGAGGCAAACAAGGGCAATAATCTTGAGGAAATGAGTGTGTCCTGGGGGCTGATGGGCTGATGTGGAAGGTGTGAGTGAGTGAGGGAAGTAGAGGACATTTCTTCCTTAAATCCCACGGATGAGAAGATTGTCTTCTGTGCGAATCACGGCAGTAGATGACACATGAACTCCCAGCAGTAGAGGAGGAGGATTTTTGTCTTGGTTACAGAAAACTGAAGCCATACTCTGGATGCATGCTTCTAGACCTGAAAGTTCAAGAATGATTTCTGTAGAGCCTGTGCATCCTAGATGAATTCTGAAAAATGGGTCTGGAATCAGCTAAGAAGGAGTGCTCCTTGCAGGCCAGCAAGAGGGGAGGAACCGTTCCTTGATTAGTTGTGGTTTAGACAGTCTTTTTGTCCTTCGTCTAGTCAATGTCCTTGTTCTGACAGGACAGAGGGGAAATTTCCCGGGAACTACCACAGTTGACCCAACTACTTCTATGAAGCAGCAAGCACGGGCTACTGAGAGAGGTGCTAATGCCTCAACAGGCCCTCACGTGTATGAACTGATAAGAAGAGGACCCAGCAACCTGCCAGAGAAGTTGTACTTTAAATTTTCATTGTCCCCAGAACTTGAACAGAGGCGGACAGATAGAGCTGGCATCCCAGGCTTAGGAGCTGGAGATGACATGAATCTCTGACTTCTGGAGCTTTCTCCAGAAACAGTTGTCTTTTGACCCCAAACTCTAATTCTCATGCACACACCAGCACTTTAAAGATGAAAGGATCTTACAAAATTGACATTCTCTTGCTGCAGAAGAAATCCTCACTTCTCAGATTACACTATTTGCCTAGTGAACTGCTACTTCGAGGTCCTACCAGAGGCTGGCAGGAGCTCAGTGCCTACTGTTGGTATAACAAAGTCAACCTCAGTAAATACAATGATTGAAACGTATTCTATGGAGAGCATTCGGCCCACTAACCGGTTATATTAACATAGACACTGTAATACAAGTCACTTTCTCATGAAATTAATTTGGTGTTCTAAGAGTATCTTTGATCATGTATGGTTTAATATATGTGTATACACACACACACACACACACACACACACACACACACACACACACATACATATATATGTTTGCATAGGTTTAGAGAGACCACATCTGGAATTTGCAGTTCTTGTCTGATTTAGTTGAATATCTGTCCCACATACATTAAGTCCTAATTAAATTTCACAGTGTGCAGTAACACAGAAAAGCCAGGGGCCTCCTAAGTGACATTCACAAGCCATCAGTTAAGAAGTCACAACTGGCCGGGCAGTGGTGGCGCACGCCTTTAATCCCAGCACTCGGGAGGCAGAGGCAGGCGGATTTCTGAGTTTGAGGCCAGCCTGGTCTACAGAGTGAGTTCCAGGACAGCCAGGGCTATACAGAGAAACCCTGTCTCGAAAAACCAAAAAAAAAAAAAAAAAAAAAAAAAAGAAGTCACAACTGTGTTAGCAAAGTGATGGGGTATGCGCTGAAAAACAACAATCCAGAAGCCAAGTCAGCAGATGTGTGTGGGGTTTGTCCTCCTACACATTTACACAGCCAGAGGTGCTGATGGTGACTGCGGTGACCCACTTAACAGGGGCTCTTTACTAGATCTTTACTAGAACTGTACCAAATGCTTTACACCTATTAACAAATTGACGTTTACAAGAGTCTCAGCAAGGAATCGAACTCCCACTTCCTCTGCTGCTGGGCATTCCTCAGCTGACGGTGTCAGTGGTGACCATGGGGATCTCAGAATGCCTCTGGCTTCAGCACTGTTCTTCACCCAGGCCTTGTTTCTGCTGCTTCATATTTTAATCTCTCCAAATGTGAGTTTAAAGATGCTTGACAGAATGCAAGACTTTATGTGAATTATTTTATGCCATACTGGTATTGTTATTTATTACCTTTATTGCCATTATCATTGTTATTTAGCTAATTGCTCAATCACAAAGCCAGGTGATCTGCTAATAGTAAGATCCTGGCTGGGATTTGTCGCTCTGGAAACTTTTACTAGCGATGTTTCACTTAACACTTGTTGCAGTCTTTCGACATCCTTTATGGTGTTTGTGTTTTGGGTAGAGGTTATCTAGTGAACTCTTCAGCAAAGCAGCCTGCTGCCGACAAACACATATCTATTGTTACAGCCAAGAGATGAAAAGCTAAACTACTTGGCATCAGGACAGAGTTGTCCTTGTTTTCTCAACCTGAAATTTCTCTCTCTGGGAACTGTGACGCTCACTCTCAAATGTCATGCAAGTAAAGATCACCTCCTCAATGCACCTGATTTCTGACGGTCCAGGGAAAACTAACCCCATCCTGCCGTGTTACCTTAATTCTATAGACCCAATCACATAAAGTTTAAACAGTACACTAGCAAGATGCATGGGCACTGTCTCACATAATAAAAGGTTCTTGGGGAAAAGGGGAAGAACGCTGAAATTATACAGACTTGGATGCTTTAGTGGCAACATGGGTTCGCATATGGTACTTACATAAAACTTCAGACATTAAAAGCGATGGGAGAACTATGCTTAGAGGCAGGGCGGATTAAAGACGACAGTCCTTGCAGTACAGAAAAAGTAATCAGATTTTGAAAATCACAGCTGAAGCAGGGAGACGACAGGGTGAAAGAAGGCAAGCATTTAAGAGACATGAAAAGAACAGAGCAGGACATGGGTGACTAAGCAGACGGGGTGCAGGGGGCACATTCCCCAAGGATGATATCCCACATTCCTAAAGGGGCAGGAAGGTGAGTGGCGGACCCAGTGCTTCCTGTTTTAGTCCTGTGGTTTTAGAAGATGGTGGAAACTCATCTCCAGAGGTTCAAGGACAGTTTCGTGAGCTTGACTCACGAAAGTTTTACATCTTTAATAATTTCCCAAGTAATTGAAAAGCATATTTCAATCATGTATAAATAAAATTTTAGAGCAGAAGCATGGTTGTGAAGGGAAGGAGTGTAAAGACTCCAAGGAACAAGGGTAGGACTCCAAAGGGCAGAGGTTAGGGTTAATTTCAAAGAATTATTTACTGTTGTCAAAATGCACTAGGAAAACCAAAACAACAAGAGAGACATTAAGAAATGCACTATGTACTATGCAAATGCACAGACACAAAATACACTAAGAAATGCAAAGATGCAAAAAGAAAAGAAAAACAAACAGAAGCTAAGAAGATTGAGCAAGCTTTGAACAGACACCCAAAGAGATGTTTTGTGAGACTGTTAACTTAGGATAATCAGCAGAAAAATAAACATGCAAAGGATGCACACTTGCACACACTAGGAAGGGAGGCCTCACACTTGCACACACCAGGAAGGGATGCCTCACACTCGGAGTAGTTTTGATTAAATTTATGTTTATCAGAAAGAGCAGAGACATGTCACATTCTGGGGTTAAACTGTTTCTTACAAGATAATTTTAAAAAACTTCTTTTTAAGCAAGCCATGAAAATAATTGTTCCAAATCTCACACACACATTTGTAACAATGGAGAAATTTGCATTTATTTCTGCTTCTTGTTACTTGATCTTTGGAGATGGTTAAGAATGATTTAAAAACAAAGACTTTTTTTTTTTTTTTTGGTTTGTTTGTCTTAAATAAGAATAAACTCTTACAACAATACCAAATAAAAGGGGGGTGGAGGGAGCCTGGCCTATTGAAAATATCAGGAAGGGTGAAGTGAAGTCAGAGTTGGTGATTATGTATATGTATAAGGTATAAACTAAAGAAAATATTTATAGTTATTTGTAGGGTTATTATGTTCATAGTAATCACAAAGTGTTCTGCAGAGTATTAACACTGATTTTGTTAAAATGAGCCACGTATGCTTGATCTTTAGCAGAGCCTTCTCCTGTATGTGCTCTTAGAGAAGCTGTCACTTTACCAAGCCACGGAGAAGACAGTGGGGCTACATTGGTTAATTTCTCCTACGATTCACTAGAAATATATTTATGAGTTCTAGGGAGGAGGCTCCTTGGAAATAGGAGTCCAACACGTCTACCTCCTCAGAACAACTGGGAGCTATAGCTAAGTGGGCTGAGAGTTCTATGAACAGACAGGCATTTACATTTCATTTCTGTCTCCATATCCAGAAAACATATTACAACTGGCCAGTTGATTCCGACGTGTGTAATGATTTATGTGAGAATTAAAACTTTCATGGTCCCAAGAAGGCTGAATCTCACACATAGCCTTTAAACTGACTTGAATCTAACAAACATCATTGTCTCATTGCTTTTGCATGCTTGCCTGATACACAGGCATAGACCCAAAGTTGGCAAGGGTCTCACAAAATGAACACAGTCTGTTCCTTTAGATCCATACATGAAAGAGAGGGCTGAGAAAGTGTATTTGTTAAACACACAAAAGCCAAACATGTGACTTTAGTTTGGAATGCTTTGCTAAAGAATTTTGCAGCTCCTGGAGAACAGTGTTTTTATGTCACATTCCAGTGCCCAAGGGGTTCTTCAAAAAGGCTTATCTCAGTTAGGTACTTCTATTGTGTAATGAGAAGAAAAATACTATATATATATTCTTATAATTTAAGAATCGAATGAAAAGAAAAAACGTGAACCTTCCGGTTTTCACCTGTGGGTTGAGACCTCTGCCTGGGCCGCCAGGAGTCCGTAGCCAACGAGCTCTGGAGAGGGGTGACCTCCCAGGAGCTTGGAAAGGCTGTGAGTGGGGTTAAGGGGAGCAACACCTCTCACCCAGACCTGCCTGGATCTGCCGAAATCCAGGGCCTGAGAACCTGGGGACAGAAAAACCCCGAAACTTCCGGTTTTCACCTGTGGGTGGAGACCTCTGCCTGGGCCACCAGGGGCCTGTGCCTGGGGACCTCAGCCTGGGCTACAAGGCTCCACAAGAGATCGGGGAATCCCAAGAAAGCTGACACACCTTTGAGTACAGGCAAAATCACCACTTCTGTTCAAACTCACTGGATCAAGAGGGACCCTTACTGAGCCTTCAGGGCATAGGATCCAAGGGACAGCTGGGGACAAGTTCCTTCTGATTCCATTCTGCACCCCAGAGCTGACCCTGTGCAACAGCTCTCCAAACCCAAACATCTCTCAGAGAGAGCTGGTCTTCAACGAGTACTGACACAGAGGCCTGCAGGAGGGGCAAGCCACAACCAGAAAGAGTAAGATCAGCTAACATCAGAGTCAACAAGATGGCAAAAGGCAAGGGAAAGAACATAAAGAACAGAAACCAAGAGTACTTTGCACCATCAGAACCCAGCTCCCCCACCACAGCAACCCCTGGATACCCCAACACACCAGAAAAGCAAGACTCAGATCTTAAATCATTTCTCATGATGATGATAGAAGATGTGAAGAAAGAAATGAATAACACCCTTAAAGAAATAAAAGAGAACAGAGATAAACAACTGGAAGCCTTTCAAGAGGAAATACAAAAATCCATTAAAGAATTACAGGAAAACTCAATCAAACAGGCAGAATTTCAAGAAAACACAATCAAACAGACAAAGGAAATGCACAAAACTATCCAGGAGCTAAAAATAGAAATAGAAACAACAAAGAAATCACAAAGGGAGACAACCCTGGAGTTAGAAAACCTAGGAAAGAGATCAGGAACCATTGGTGCAAGCATCACCAACAGAATACAAGAAATAGAAGAGAGAATCTCGGGAGCAGAAGATACCAT
>CM052716.1:8367894-8412340 GCA_028551405.1 Uromys caudimaculatus
GCCCCCCCCCCTCCCGTCGTCCTGGAGTTTGGACCACCAACCAAAGAATACACATCTATGGACTCATGGTTTGGACCACATATGTGGCAGAGGATGACCTCGATGGCCATCAGGGAGAGAGGAGAGGCCCTTGGGCCTGAGGATGGTAGAGGCCCCAGTAAAGGGGAATGTCAAGGTGGGAATATGGGGATAGGTGGGCGGGTGGGTGGGAGGTGGAATTCCCTCATAGAGGCGGATTGGGGAGGGTATAGGGGGTTTCCAAAGAGGAGACCCAGAAAAGGGGAAACATTGGAAATGTAAATAAAGTATCAAAAAAAAATTAAAAAAAAAAAAAGAATCTAATGAAAGCAGACTCAACTCTGAGGACCAGTAATCTTAAAAAGAAATGATGGAAAATTAATGGAGGCCAGTTATGAAAGAAACAAAACTTAAAACTGAATCTAAAAATGTAAAAGTCATTGTCTGGGTCATACCGGTTTATGGTGATGTCTCATAATGGTGTACCCATTCCTGTCCTGGGGTATTCATGGCTGTTTGTGAGCTTTGTCCTTATTTCTTATGATATATCTTCTTACATGGTGATATACTGATGCTCTCTCAATTCTGTCAGCTCTCGAAGTGTTGGTCTCACAAACCAGCTGTGCCCTTACACATTACCGAGGGCCTCTATCAGCTTTCACTGATACGGATTACATGCAGTGGTATTTGCCGGAATATCTAAAACAGAACACTCGGCAGCCAATACTTTCTGTTATAGAATGGGCACCATCTTATGCTCTCTGGTCTCAGGAAAGTGTCACTGAACTGTCATGTGTGAGAAATAAAATCATTGATCTCTTAGCATTGTTGTGACAAGCATTTGACTTTGAAGGTTCTCTGTAAGAGTCTTGGTGCACACCACCCCTTCCAAGAATTCCCAAATATAGTTTAAGAGAGCTTCATGATTGTGACCGGAGTATCAGTATCTCTCCATGTAAGAAATTACATCATAAGAAAAAGGGACAAAGTTCACAAAGTAGACATGTAAATCTTAAGGTTTTCTATCTTGTTGAGTCTAGACTTGGTCTCCATGACAGACAACAAAGAAAACAAACTACCTCCTTACCCTTGACCATAGCTTTCCTGTGCTGAAGGAGTGATTCATGCGTTTCATCTTGAGTGCTATTATTTCAGTCTCTGTTGTTGGTGTTCTGTCCTGGGATTATGAAAAGTCACTTGACAAAATGCCTCTCTTTTTTAATATTACACACCATACGGATATATGGTGTTGTGTTTTACAGCATTTAATAACTTGATGTCCCAAAGGTTCTCCAGTGAATTAAGCATTCTCATAATAAAATGAAAAGGACAGACTGTAGATCCACAATGAATAACGCAATCCCTGACACCTCACTGCATGGCACCTACTTGTGTCCTGTCTGCCCTAAATGGAATTCTATACATGACTGATTCCACATGTTTTATTATACACTGATTTGAAAACTCAGAATTATATACATTTAAAAGACATCCCTCATATATGAGCTCTCACAGGCTACCCACTGAATGGTAGAATTATATATGATATAGTAGAGCTCCAATTCATTAGCACACCAAATAAAAGAATAATTACTCTTTTAAAATACATTAGACAACTTAATTTCTGGCTAACGTAGATGTCATTTCCTCCCAAGCCGTCCTTTAATTTCTGTGTTTGTCCTCACTTTAGTTATGATTTTGACTGACAGTATTTTTATTAGTTCCTGCCTGAGATACCATCACATTTATCTCTCTTATCTCTGACTTTATATCTCCAAGGATGCATGAGGTAAATGAAGTCCTTGATCCATGTTCATTCTGGCCAAGCCACACAGGACACTGAGAAGCTAATGGCTCTGGGCATCCATCAGTAAACTGTTCTTGTTGTTCCTATGTTCTGTTTCATTTAACTAAAGCAACCACCATGTCTGAAGCCACCTCCCAGTGACTGACACATATTTGTAAGATTTGAAAGTAGACAGCCAGCAGCCATGAGAAAATGGCGGGGTGGCAAAGGTTGTTCACGTTTTACATACTGTCTAGGATAGTGAATTTTAAGAGGTAGAGTTGGAAGATATTTACAACTATCACTACATGAAGTTAGCATAGCTAGGTAGTTACGGTTCACCGTGGCATTAGGAAGCCAAGATTACTATGATTCAACATCTATTTTTTAATCAGTCCTTGGAAATAAAAACAACAAAAGCCTAATATATAAGTTCCACTTGCTCAGTTATTGAAGTAACTTTCGATTGAATACTTTTTCCATGCTGATGCAGACTTACTTCTTGTTGCTTTAGTCCCTTTTGAGTGGGGACTAGGAGACTGGCTCTCAAGGGCAGGATGCCAAGTTCAATTTAGCATTAGCTAGTTCACAGCTATTCTAGCTAATGAAGCCATTGATTGAATAATCTCAAGGGACTCCCCAAATCTGATGTGCTCTCATTAATTAGATGGATGTATCCAAGAGCACTGCATATCTACGCGCTGTTTCTGGACCAAGGGCATCTGTATCGGATTCTATAGAACTACACAGTAGAGCACTGTGCTGGCTCACCTTTTGACCCCCATACTCCTGTCCTATCCCTCCATTGACAAGGGAGCTGGGCATGTGGATTTATTTGGCAGGAGGAGGAAATATGGAAAAGGAAGAAGGAGATTAGGTTTTTTTCTAATACAGCATGCCTGCTGTTTGACTTTCCTCCTACCAGATCTAGCAAGTTCCTTCAGGTCCAAGAATGGTGATAGCTTCTGTCAGTTTGTTGCTAACTCCTCGGAGTTTCAGCATGCACTCCCTGCTCGTTTAATCTTGCCCACCTCTTTGCCAATAGTCTCTTAATTAAATTGCTTTTAACTACGCCCCTGAATAGAATATCTATCCTATGCTGACCCCTAACTGATAGACATACAGGAAACAACTGACAATTTTCAGATCCTTTCAGCACTTGACATTAGCAATACACTGATATCTCAAACTGCACTTATGTGTTAAATATTTTCAAAATGTTTTGCTATATTTCACATGGTGACTTTACTCTAAAAGTCCTTCTGAAATTGCTAAGAACAAATGTCCAGAGTAACAACATTCCCCATATGGTTGTGGCTCAGAAATCTTTGGCACAAAAGTTTGGGTGCTGGGTCCATCAGCAGATACTTTAAAAGTGTGTGTGTGTGTGTGTGTGTGTGTGTGTGTGTGTGTGTGTACATGTATGTATGTATGTATGTATTATTTAAATGGCCCAAATTAGAAAATAGTCAAAAGCAATAAACATTCTACAGGGCAAATGAGTTGCAATATATTTTTACAATTGAAATCTATTTACTACTGATAAAGTTAACTACTATTTGCAAGAAAACAGACAAATCTCACAGTCAGGGTGCAAAGCAAAACAAGTAGATACTTTGTGAGTATGCTTGTATGGAATTCAGAAACCAGACAAAGGTCTGAAGAGCAGCTGCCTTGCCAGAAGACAGTGGTTGGTTTGAGTTTGCCTGTTTGCTTTAGTTACTTTCTTTAAAGCTGGATAACAGAGCTTAGGAGAAAATCTTAGCTGTCTTTCGTCAGACTACCTAGTACTTTATAGAAAGTTAATAATCTTCCTTAAACGCAGAGCAAGTACAAAACATATCTGCAAAAACAGGATTGTTTAACTGCCCTGTAATGCACACAAAGTATCGTGCCATTTGTGGAAGGCTTTGGAGCACACACTGCATGTGAGGAAACTCGTTCACTTGGCATCCTTTGAATGTCCTTTAAATCTATCAGAGCTTCTCAATGGAGAAAGTAGCCATGGTTATTCACTACAGTAATAGACCCTGCACATGGGCCTGCTCTCATTTCTCTTTCAACCCATTTATTTTACGTTCTTTTAAATCTGAAATACTTTTACCATTTCCATCTTTCTTGCTGTTTTTATTTATTTAGCTTGTTTTTAGTTATTTTTGACTAAGTGTCTATAGGTGTGTTTCTGAGTGGGAATGCACATGTGGGTGCAAGTTTCTATAGAGCACAGAAGACAGAACAGGTTCCCTGGCATGGAACTGAGGTAAGCTTCCTCCTGTGGGTGCTGAAAGCCAAACTGGAGTCCTTCACAAATGCTGCACGCACAGTAAAAACTGCTGTGCTTCTCTCCGGCCCTTCTTGAGCTCTTTTAAAGATTTTTCCAAAAATAAATACAACATTTCTGTATTTTAAAAATAAAGTTTAGATTTCCACTGAATACAAGTCTATTTATGAAATATTGTTTTGTTTTTTAAAATACTGCATGTGTTTCATCTGAATCAATGCTGTCCAGAAGGATATATCCTATATATAATTATAACATCATGATATTCATTATCTTATTTGCTTTTAATTTTAGCAAATTATATTCAGCGAATATGAACTTTTAGTTTGATGTTTTTATTTTCTGTCTGACCATTTTGTCAAAATTTCTTAATTAGAAATTTTTATACTCATCTGAATAAAAGTTGAGAATATATTCAATATGTCTATTTTAAAAAATATTTACTTATTTGTTTTTTTATTGATTTAGGTAGAATTTCATGTAGTCTAGCTGGCTTCAAACTCACCCTGTGGTTCTGACTTCCTGATTCTCTTATCTCCATGTCTCTGGAACTGAGATTTGAACATGCACCATCCTGGGGGATGGAGGCCTGGGCCCTGTGTGTGCTACATGAGTAGTCTGTCAAGGGAGCCACTTCAAGAGCCTCTGGTCATCAAGTAAAGCTTAATTTTCTTCTTCTTTTCCTTTCTTTTCTTTTTTTTTCTTTTTTTTAGCTTTCTGTCTAAATATGCACCGAAAGGTCAAAGTAATATTTTTATTTCTTTATTGTTTTTATTTTTGAGATTATAATTACGTCACTTACTCTTTCCTGTTCCTCCCTCCAAACCCTCCCATATCCCCCACCTTGTTCTCAAGGCCTCTGTTTCCATTAATTTTCATTACATACACACATGCAGACATGTATATTCCTAAATATAACCTGCTCAGTCTGTATAATGTTACATGTATGACTATTTAACTTTTTAACTTTTGTTTTAGCGCCAAGACTCTGTGCTATACTATTCCGTTCCTCCCTAGTCTGAGGTCTATCACGTTTACAAGTAAAAACAGCTCTGCTGCCTCACGGTCCTCTTCGAAACCCTGTCTGGTTCTTTTATACTAATATCTATTCTGTTAGCAGTGTTCTGTTTAACTCTGCATTCAGTGCAATTGTTGGCATAAATGCGTCTAGCCTTTTAGTTTCCATTTATTTCATTGATCTTGTTTCACATAAACATAACAGTTTTATTTTGGTTTATCATATATCTGAGTTATTGTTATTTTTAGAAGATAATTTGGTGTGCTCACAGAAACACTGAGATTTATATAATGGGCTTGAGCCTATGCTAATTCACTTGCTTCTCATTTTTCTCTACTTTCTATTTATTAAATGTTAACCCCCCAACACTCATAATCAAACATGCCTCTCTACTATATGGAAAGAGGCATCTACTCTCGTGCCCTCCTCTGAGCGAGCAGACGCACTGTGCCGTGTGCAGCTTTGCTCAGTCTGTAATAAGGTGCGTGTGTTTTCAACTACTAAACACAATTTGCTACCAAAAGAGCAGTGACAACCGTACATTTTAGCATATAAATATGGAGATAAAGTATAATGCCAACCCTGTGTCTTATTTTATGAGTATAAATGCAGGAATTTTGCTTTGAACATGTCTGGGTATGCACAATAACTAGCTACCATAATAGTGGTATCACATGTACTGTAGTGAAATAAGCCAATATGCAAATTAAGGTATTTTAAAAACAACTATGATATCTTACTCTTATGTCTTCCCTTTTGTGACAAAGCTTGATGTGCATTCAAGAAAATTTTATTTTATTTCATCTTTTAGATGCTTCATTGATTTCTTTTATGCTGGTATTACCAAGGTAATGTGTTTCTTTTATAGTGTGGTACAGTCATTTGTGAAATTTTATTAGACTAAGTCCATAGAACTTTACAATTTATTAAGAATGGGTTTACTCTACTGCCTGTCCTCTTTATTTCTAAGCTTTAAGTTTCCTAGCTGGGAAACATAACTATAAATAAATAAATCTTTAAATATTATAGAAATAATATAATTTGCTAAGTATATTAATGTAAGGCTGTTGCATACTGCACAGTACAAAGTAGTTCAATGTGATTATATCAGATTGAACCGACTTTGTTATATAATTGAAGATCATGATGTGTACCAGTTCGTTTAAAGGCAGTCATTGTGTTGGTTAAACAATTACATATGAGTTCACAGACTGTATTTTCTAGACGTGGAAAGTCTAGTGAAACACCTAGATTCTAACTGCTGCCTCAGGAGCGTTGGCAACCTTGTTAGTGTGGAGAGGATCTTCAAGAGGGAGGAGAAATCAACAAATTATGAAGGTTTTATTAGAGATGCTTGTATGGGGGCTGGAGTGAGAAAAGTCTACACATCTGACATTTGTTCCTCAGTTGGTGGCACTGCTTGAAGAAGCTTAAGACAGGGAGATGAGCTGAAGAGACTGTCACTGGCAGGCCTTGGGAGTGTATAGGCCTGCTCCACTTCCAGTTTTGCCCTCTATGTTTCCTATATGATCATAACATATGACCAGGGAGCTTTCTGTTTTGCCTGCCTGCTGCCCGGCCCTCCTCTCTGCTACCATGGTGATTTACCAGAACAACAAAAAGTACTAGCATAACCTATAAAGATCTTATGTTGTGAAAAATCACAATACTCTTATTTTAGTTTTCCTCGCTTTCAGTGGGGTTGGTGAGGCTGGAGATGTAGGTTGCTTTGCAAGGAGCTTGCCTAGTATGAAGCTGACATTCCATTCCCAGCCCTGTGCTAGCAGGATGTGGAGACATATGCCTATAACCCCAGCCTCCCAGGGATGGAAGAATTAAGACCAGAGGTTCAAGGTCTGTCTTGGCGGTATACATAGTCAGTGAGAAGGCAGCCTGGGCCACAGGAGTCTGCCCTTTTACCTACTTTCACTTGTGGAGTAATCCTGCGGGTCAAGAATGCCTGACTCCTGCAGAGAGCGGATACAGGAGTCCACCAGCTCAAGGCCTGTTGTAAGTTCATCTTCGATATCTTTTTGGCCGTCTGAAAGGAAATATATTAAGGTGGTGAACATGGTAGGTTACCATAAAGGTTTAGGTCAGTGGTTCTCAAGCTGTGGGTTGTGACCCCTTGGGTTGTGACCCCTTGGGACTCTAATGACCCTTTCATAGGGGTTGCATATCAGATATTCTGCACAAGGATATTACATCATGATTCATAACAGTAGCAAAATTACAGTTATGAAGTAGCAATGGAATAATTTTATGCTTGGGGGGTCACCACAATATGAGGAACTGTATTAAACGGCTGCACAGCATCAGGAAGACTGGGAACCACTGCATTAGGCTCCCATTTAACAATCATACACCACCTCGATTAGAAAACACATTTACAAGCCTTGACATCACGCACAGAAGTCAAAGTTAATCACATATATCTTTGGAGAAGATTAAGTTACCAGAAAATTAAGAGACATTAACCCCCTTACTCCCAAATCATAAGCTAGCATAACTTGACTTAATTTTTACTGTCACTTTTTTTTCTAATTCAATTTTAGAAATCTAAAGTTCATAATAAAATTAATCAGTAGATGCACATCAAAGGATAAGATTCATACTTTACCTTGTGTCTGCCAATGAAACTGCTCTCCTGCTGAACTGTAAGAAAGAGAACACACAGCTGTAATGGGCTAGTCAGCAAAGAATGTAGTCTAAACACAAGACACACAGGGACCTCAGAGCAGTAGAGCTGGATTCCTGGAACCTTGCTCAGTCCTCACAAAGAGAGGGGTCCACTGAGATGGCATCTTAATTGTCATGCATTTGCTGGATATCCCCCTTTGATTTGCAGGTAATACCATGCTATCAATGGACATTGTTCAGTAATTTTCATGAAGATAGCTCATTTTTTTTCACAAATCCAATCCATTAAGCAATAGCTTATGGATAATTCAGTTTTACTCAATTTTAGTTACTTTAAAATAACTAAAGTCTGCATAGCATTAGACATTGTAAAGTAGCCTAATAAAGAAATACATATCCCTTTTTATTTAAAACAAGATAAAATAACTTTTTGCCTTTACTTCAACATTTGCCATGAGTTCTTCTTGTTCTGACTTAAATAAGGTGACTTAAAATAAGAACATATTACCACCAACTGAATATACATTTTGAAATTCTCTAACACAACATATCTAATCAAAATGATAGAGCCAAAAGTTGTTCATATATATGCATATGTATATATGCATATCATATACATGACGTGATATGCCTGTGACATTTCAGAGTAGGCCTGCATAGATGACTGATTTATTTTGCATGACTTATTAAATATAAAATAGATTAATACATTTAAATTTTCTGGCTGTGAACAACTTCCTTTGTATGTTCTTCTAATGGTGCCACCATTTTCTGTCAATATATGACGAGCAGTAAGACTAGCAAGACAGATACCATTTGAGAATGGTTTTCTAAGTGTATTTTGCCAGATCTTTGCCTTGATCAAGCAGCTTCTATGAATAGCTCATCAGTCCTTTAACAGTAAGTGGGTTTTAGACCCTTAATTTGTACCTTAGAGGCAGCTTCTGAATACATTTATGTGGGAAAGGGGAAATCTGGTATAAATCAGCACTCAGAAAGGCCATGATTGATATAAATGAGAGCAAGAATGGTCCCTTTAGAAACGAATGACTATTATAGGGTGTCTTACTCCTGAGCCAACTCATATTAGCAAAATGGAAAGGAATTTTATAATGCTGAGAGCTAAAGACAGATCTGACACATGAAAAGGTAACTACAAATTCATTTCCATGAAGTTCTTACATCCATTAAAGAGATACAGCATTATCTAAGAGCTGTATCTAACTACAAAGTTCAACCCTTACCACAGGAATGTAATACACACATCAATATTTTAAAAATGATAAAGCCGCTTCCTTTAGTAGGGATCATTACATAGAAGGTTGTTCCATATTAAAATTCAAGAATCACCAGGATCCATCTGAACCATGACCATCACAGCTATGCTATTCCTTTAAGAATGTTATTTATCAAGCATGTGCTGCATGATCCCAATATTATGCATTGATACCATTGCACATTTTCAGAGACAGCACTAGATTCTGAGCAATGTTAAGTGCATATTATTAGTGTCATAATCATGTGTAGCCCTTCTTAAATGTATAGGTGAAAACCCACTAGAAGTCTACAAGCTCAGAAAACCTATAGGCTCAGATGAGTTTCTGCTCTAAGTAATTCAGTTATACACTTCTTGTGTGCTATGAATGTGAGATTCACTAGGTAGGTAAGACAGTCATTGTCAATTTTGTGCTAATCCAAGCTCTGTTATTCTTTATCATAAGGCTGGATAAATTCTCAATGTGGCATAACCGTCTAAGTGTAGATGTCATCATTTGTGTAGGAACAGAAAACATTTTCATATTATCGTGGGCTGGATGGTGGCTTTCCCCCTAAATAAACTCTACTTTAAACCCTGAAATTTGTGCATGCTCAGCTATTTGGACAGAGGGTTTCAAGACTGAATCAATGGTTGACTGTCTTCAGACAGGTCATCTATGGGATGGATTTAAATGAGATATCCTTGTAAGAGACTGAAAGGACCTACACAGATATAGAGATGGCCAGGTAAAGGTGAGGGTGAAGACTTAGTGGAAGCCACACAATCAGGCAGAGGTTTGAGAGGAACTTCCTCTTTGGTCTTGCAGGAACTGCCTCCCAGCTGACAAAATGACTTCAAAATTCAGCCCTCCAAAACTGTGTGAGAATAAATTTGCGTTGTTTTAAGCTAGGTACATGTAGTAACACTAAGGCGGTCTCAGGGAATTCCATTATTTTTTTCTGATACAATAAAAAATTGCTATTACCTCCAAACTACTACAGACCCATAGCAATTCAAGTATTTGGTTCTAAGGTTATGACGAAGCAAGGCCTTGCTATTTCTCAACACTTATCAACTTTCTCTTGCATTTAGGAGCTAAACTTAGTGATATTAAGGAATGTGACCACACAGTTCCTAATAGTCTCATCAAAGCTTTGAAGAAACTTACATAATACTCAATGCAAACTCCTCATCCACAATCCAAAGTCACCCACTAAGGTGAGGGGGATGGCTTCCTCTTAAGCTTTCTCATATCTAAAACAGTGCAAGTGAGCCACCCCTGGACTCAGCGGTGTTCTGTTCTCTCCCTATGGGACACTGAGATGCACATTGGCCCAGCCCATTATGTGTAGACAGGGCTACACAAAACCCTAAAGGAAGAAGTGGAGGGTGTCATTTCCTGCTCAAGCACTGAAGTGCAGGCATGAGTTTCTAACCTTTCTATCAGCTTAAGCCCTGTGTTTCGATGGCTCCATAGGAATGGACACTGTCAGCTCACACAGAAAGCTGGTCAGAAATACAGTGTGGTGGTGTGGAAACCCTGAAGCTGCAGGTTGACTCTGTAGAACTCATGTTCCACAAATCCATAGGGATACGGGCCATTGTTGGTGTTCGCAAGCAGTTCTTCCTTCTTGACTTTTCCCTCAGAGCATGGGGCTGGTTTGTCCCAAGGCAATCCCCATACAGAAAAGATGGGGCTCGTGGCTTTGCTCATTTGGTGGTTTGTCTGTTCCTCTACCATAACAGGCAAATCACTGTGCAAGACTCAACATCGTCATATTATCACATAGCTATGCTTTGGTCCTCTTTCTAAATTACTTCAGTTTTATGATACCACAGAAATGAGAAAGAATATTTTATTATTATTATTACAGTTCAGAGAAAAAGCACTATTGACGGTAATGTAGAAATGTCCTCTCAGGAAAAAAAAAGTCATATTCCTCTGGGGCAGACGAAAGCATTAATCACTTCAGTGGCTTCCTTGACTCCTTTCACACAGTTAAAATGCATTAGCAGTAATACCGATCACAGTGCAGACGTCTCCAGAGGAAACCGGTTTGGATTTGGTTTCCTTAAGTGCGTACTTTCTTTCTCTGCCCTGGGAATCCATGAAATTGTGTGTGTGTGTGTGTGTGTGTGTGTGTGTGTGTGTGTGTGTGTGTGTGTGTGTGTGTGATTCCTTCCTTTAAGAAGTGCTGTAAGGTGGGTACTTCTTAAAAATACAAAAACAAACAAACAAACCTAACTATTCATTAAGTCATCACAGACTAGGCCTGTTTCTCATCTCCTCTCACGTCCAGGATTAGGAATTATCTGCAGTAAACAAACATTCTCAGTTATGCAGCTGAATTTAGTACAATGGAAAAATGCACTTTGAGAGAGACCTAGTTCATTTTCCCTCCAAGTCATATATGAGGAGAATGACAGAATATCTCTCTGACAAAACATTAAAGTAGAGGTGTTGGAACATTTCTAGTTAGCCAGCAATAGCTGATAGCTTCATGTTCTCTGGGCATGACGAATGCGTGTGTGGCAAGGGTAGTTTAGACCAGAGAGTCACCTTGAGCTCCCTGCAAAGTGGATTCTACCTTTGCCTTTTCTGATGA
Source organism: Uromys caudimaculatus (assembly GCA_028551405.1). Lineage (NCBI taxonomy): Eukaryota > Metazoa > Chordata > Mammalia > Rodentia > Muridae > Uromys > Uromys caudimaculatus. Next base: position 8,379,502 of record CM052716.1, read on the forward strand.
TCACCTCCCTCACCCGAGGGCCATTTCTAATAATGACCATATATGAAAGTTCATAGGTTTACTTAATGCCAGGAAAAGATGCAGAGCAAGCCACTTCTACTGACTCTCTCTGATGGACCAGCCAAGTATATTTTCTTTTGTGACTTTCAGATGCCTGAGGCCTTGGTCTCTACCCTGAACCAGGTGAAGCATTATTGCTCCTGACTTCTTTCAAAATGAAATAAAAGTAGTGAACTATGAAGCTTTTGTTAATTTTGCTTTGAAGCTGAGCAATGCACCTAAAGCAAAAGCCAGGGGAAGCTACTCTAAAAGTAAATTGCTTCCAAACTAATGTTTGATTCTACCCTACAGGTATAAAGATACTCACACTGATGGCATCTGTATGTCTAGACCTTGGTTGTAGCAGAAAAGAGATTTTAGTAGTCAATTTCACATGCAGGACTCCACTGTAGGAGGTAGTGATTGCAAAATAAAATGAGCTTAGTCAAGACTCTTAGATACTACGGGAATGATGATCGTATGATGAAGACAAGAATTGGTCGGCTTGGTGTGTAGTGTTTGCTAGAGGCCACTGCTGCCTTTTATGTGCCTGCTCTGCTTCCTAGTCAGCTATGGTGAATAGCTCTTTCCCTGTTTCGTTACTGCCTTGCTGCTTCTGTCCCTGAATGAATAATCACAGTCTCTCCCATGTAAATGACATGTTGATTTCTTTCTCAGATCCCAAATCTTTCTGCCTTGGTCATTTCAACAAATTATACAATATTATAGCAACTATGAAAGTATGAAACTATGAAAGTGTTTCCTAGTTACAAAGGATTACAAAGGCTACCATTAGGAATACCTAGCTAAACTAGGATGTCGCATGTGCAGCAAGTGGGCAGGGTGGTCTCTGAAACCAGACTCCGTGTGGTGGAGCCCAGCTTTGACCGGTTCAATCCATAAAATGGTAGGCAACATTTAAACTTGTAAGGATTCAATCAATTCCTATATTTCAGGTGTTCAAATGTGTGTTGATTAGGGGCTTAGAGCACCTAACAAATATGCACTGGATTAAAATTGTTTATAGATTAAAGTTGGCCATGACCATACTCATTTACTGTAAATTATTGGTGTCAGTGTCAGTAATTATAAGTTGATTGATTATGGCTTACTCTATCCTTTTCCTTTGTAGTACATGGAAGTTGTCTGTGGGAGAGTCTAAATGGGAAGAGTCACAGGGAAAGTGAGTAGCGGTATAAGAGAATGTCATGCCTGGTGATTTCTAACCTTTTACTGCTGGGAAGATGCCACAACAAAACCAGCGCAGTTCTTGGTGGGCACCCCTTTGGCTTTGAGCATCCAGAAGGGAGGCATCACAGGCCCTCCATGACTTTCACTGTAGTTTGCTACTTGCATGTTCTTAAGGGCCCTTGTGTTAAAGTCATGGTTCTAAGGAGACATTATAGAAACACTGTGGCCTTCTTAAGAGATAGGGAGTTTTTAGATCATTGAGCAGTAATACTCAAACTGTGTCTCATAACCTCTTTTATAGAGTCACCTAAGACCATCAGAAAACACAGATATTTACATTATAATTCATAATAGTAGCAAATTTACAGTTTTGAAGTAACAATGAAATAATTTTATGGTTGGGGTCACCACGACATGAGGAATTGTGTTAAATAGTCTCAGTATTAGGAAGGTTAAGCACCACTGACAATTGAGGATGACCTCAAACGGAGACTGTGGGACTCTGGCTCCTTTCTCTCTCTTCGCTGTCTGACAAGGAATTTGCTTCATCACATGTTCTCACTGTGATGTTCTTAGTAATGAATTCAGTCACTGAGAGAACCCTGAAGACTTGGATGCCCAAATAAGCATCTTACTCTTTGTACATTACTTGTCTTGGGTATTTTGTTACAGTGCTGGAAAGCTCATTTACATAAGTACCCATGGGGTAGGGACAGTCACATGCATAGAGCTGGGAGGAATTACTCCAAGTGTCCTCCTGTTCAAGGCCTTTGTGTGCAGGTCCAAGGACCTTAGACACATCCCCTGCTGTCTAGCCAGCATAGTTTCCTCATTTGAAAGACAGGTATATCTTTTTCATAGGACTTTTATGAAAAGTGAGAACATAAAGGATTTAAACCCACAGAACAGTGACATGAACACAGGGCTTAACATCATGAGGGAAGTGTGAATAGAAGCCAAAGGAGGAAAAGCTGGAGAAAGAACTGCCAATTCACAGAACAAAATGAACTTCCACGGGATAGTCACCCAGAATTCAACTTGTCTTTTCATCTGTCTCATGGACAGATAAAATATTACCACACTAATATGTCACGGGTTCTAAAGAATTTATGCTTTCTATCTTTCACCAGAACTAAAATAGGGACTGAAAAAAGGAGTATATGATTTGAAAAGAAAAATGGCTTGCTTCTGAACTCTAAGTCCCTCCAATCAGTACCCTACAGATGGTCTCTCCTGGTGTTTGCCATCACTCTTGCTACAGCTAAGACTAGGAACATTTTCTGTTTTCAGAATGATGTGTGAGAAAATATATCGACCTCAAATTGCTATTAGGAATTTCTTTTCAGCTTGAGGCAGAAAAAATTCACATTCCTAACCTAATTTTATTGGCATTGATGATGGGTAAAATATGCAAGCAGTTGATACAGCAAAGGACTAATGCTCCCCCGGGGGAGCCTGGATGTAAGTGGCTCCTGTGTGTATCACAAAGAGCCACAATATTGTCCCATGTGGGAGCGAGCCACTTAGAGCTACGCAGAGCAGAAAGAGCATGTATCCAGTTTGGGTTTAATTCTCTCTAAATAAATACTCCAGTTTGTCACAACCACAAAGAATTAGCCTGAGGCTCCATCATCCAAAATGTGCCAGGGCTACAAAAGCCAACCTCTTAGCGTGGGAATGAAATGCATTCAAGTTTCTCTTCTTGAAATTAATTTTATAGTTTCAGAGTTGATTGTAGCTATATTACAAGAGGCATATTATGTATATTACCCAAGATTGGAAGCAGCAACAAATGGGGTTTTATAAAATATGAATTTCTCATGCTATATTTTCTTCCACAGATTCCTGAGAACCTTCTCATGCATGGGCTAGGAATTATTTTTAAACGATTTTACTAGTACACGAGGTATTTACTGTAGTTGGAGAAATATATCTAACTACATTAGAAAATAAACTATCATAATATCTCTGCCAGTGGGCATTCCACAAATTGGAGCATCCTAAGTTGCAATTTTTGATCACTGGGGGTACTATTGTAAAGTGCTCTCCAAAGCATTTAATTGGACCATTTGTGCAGTTTATGTGGTAACTCTACCGGGCTGCACATTGCTACACTGATCAGTCAACTTTGACATTCTGTGTAACTCAGTCAGATGTTGATTAATTTCAACACTTCATTTCTGAGCTTTAGCATGAGCAGAAGAGAGAGTTCTCTGCATCTGGAAGCTGGTTGCTCATGACTGTATTTTAGAGTAGGGGGTGGGTAAGAGTAGTTCCTCTTTGCTGATGGATGTGATGCTCCCAGAAAGATATTCCAAGTGTCAACCCTCAAAGTCTTACCTAAAATACCTCCTTACTCCCTGAGTAAAGGGAAGGTTAAACTCGTGTTTTCTTGTTTCCTGTGATTGTGTATGAGCGTGAGTGAATCTAGATTTAGGAGCATGTGTGTATCTGTGCATATGAATCTATGAAGGAGTGTGTGTGTGTGTGTGTGTGTGTGTGTGTGTAGGACTCACTTTGCTTTAAGGAACACAAATCTCCCAGCTTTTTATTCCCCCATTCTTCCTTCCCATATCTATCCATCTGTCCGTCCATCCATCCATCCATCCATCCATCCATCCATCCATCCATCCATCCATCCATCCATCTAACCTGTTGTAAACATGTTAAAGCCTGGGCACGTATTTTAATGGAATAATATGATTTGTTAATATAAATGAAGTTTACTCTTCTTAGATCTTCAGTGAAAATATATGCAAACAACTGTCTTATATTTTTCAGAAAAGAGAAAAGAAATTTTAGTAACAATACACGATTGGTAAAAATAAATTTCTACTTTGACTTTTTCGAGACAGGGTGTCTCTGTGAAGCCCTGGCTTTCTTGGAACTCGCTCTGTAGAAATATGCTGGCCTATGAAGCCAGAAATCCACCTGTGTCTGCCCCAGGATCTTTTTAACTAATTATAAAACTCCCTTCAAGGCTGAAGACAAGAGCAAGTGCAGAAACCGGATGTCGCGCTAGAGAACCACAATCACAGAGCTGCTCGCACCATGGCTTCTCCCTCTGCTTCCACTTCTGCTTACAAAATCCCAGTACACGTTAACTGTTTATAGAATAGAAACCACAAGGCATCCTTGAACACGTGGCCATCACATCTTTTCTTTACTTCCTGAAAGGCAGTAGCAGCCTTCTGATCATGTGAGCCACCTGAACACATGTAACATTTAGTAAAAGATTCAGTGGATATATAAATATTTACAGCAGATCTATTCATAACTACTAAAGGCTAGAATACCAGTCAAACATCCCTCATCAGCTGAGCAGTGCATAGCAGGACTCATCACACTACGAAAACGTCTTCAGCAAGGGAAGGAATGGCTTTTAATACACAGTAAGTAGTGATCTTGAAAAGACTAAGATGCCTTAAAAAAGAAGTAATAGTCTTGAAATACAATACTAAAGGAATGAAGAATAGATCAATGGCAGCTAAGTGTTACAGATAGGTCAGGGGTACTGCAGGATGAGGGAGCCTTTCTGTGATGTAGTGGTCTGAATATTGATATTGGTGGTACTGACACAAAGCCATTTGTTTGATGCAGTCTCATGGAACTAAGCACACATACAAATCTCTCTCTCTCTCTCTCTCTCTCTCTCTCTCTCTCTCTCTCTCTCTCTCTCTCACACACACACACACACACACACACACTCATGGGGGATATATTAAAAGTTGGAAATTCTGGATTATACCAATGCCTTATCTATAGTATTGTACAGGGAAACAGGTATAGTTACAAATGAGCTTTCTGTGTAATTTATTTTGTATTTTCATGAGTCTGTAAATATTCACAAATAAAAACCAAAACAAGAACTGAAGTGTGGTTTGATCATGCTTCATTTTTACACTGACATGTTTTTATTTTTATTTTTTTTCTGTATACAAGATGCTATTAGATTATTCGCTCATGTAATATAAACTAGAATGAAATGAAGATTGGGGAATACAGGAATAATGACAGAGAAGGAAGAGATAAAGATGGGCGTGCAGAAAAAACAAGGAAAAAGGATGTCCTTCACTTGTGACTATCTTTTTGTTCTTTATTCTTATCAGAGCTGACTGGACCTGCCAGGCTCATTGATGCTTTGTTCTGTGAATGAACTGTGATCCCTGTAATAGAATATGCTAATCCCATAGCCAATCACTTGCAAGAACTACCCTGTCATTGGTGAAAAGTCATGGGATATACCTCAGATTCTCTGCTCATCAGAACCCCAAATTTCTTTCTATTGTCCTATGACTTGAAGAAAGGTTTAAAGTGATATTTGGCTTCATATCCTGGAGCAAAATGCCAGTTTAAATGCATGCTCTTAAAAATCCAGGTCTCACATAATGCAATGTACTCACTCTCTGCAAACATTTATAAAACAGGTTGCTGCCTTGTGGGTATGCTCCTGTTTGTCCTGCTAATTTTCAGGACTGCAGAGCACATTTATGTGGCTGCCTTATAAACCACTATCCCTGAGCCTGGAAATTGGTCTCCTTGATTTGTCCATTGCTTTCCATACATATACTATGCTAAAAATTTAAATTACACATTGAAGACCACTCTCCGAAGTTTTCTGTAGAATAACTGAAATTGAAAGATTAGATTAGACCCCTTACTTTATTTAGGGACAAAACAACTGTTCTTTCTGAACTATGACGTTCAGGAAGAAATGAGGATTTGAATAAGAGTGCTTGCTAAACAATTGTAGTGCTTGCAAAAAAATGTTCCAAATCTTTTATGGAACCAGAAATGAAAACATCTTAAGATATTTAAAATACCTCCCTAGTTGACATTATTTCTGCCTATTTTCCATTATAAATGACCTTTGATGCCCCTACTCCTAATGGCCATTGCTAGACCTTTGCAATGCCTCTATGCTCTGTACAGGAGTGACTGTTTTCACTCAGGAGAGGACCAGGTGTGTGAACGAAAGAGCTATGCACAGTCCACACCAGAGCTTCTTACGGGGGCAGCTCATTCACATGTAGACCGTTCCTGTTGGAGCCACAAATCAGATTCAGAGCACACACAACATGTGTATTTCATCTTACACACAAAGTAACCACGAGTGTCAACAGGTCCACAAGGCCAGGCTTTGCCTCTGAATCAGATCTGGCTCTGTGTGAGGAGGACAAGCTCTTCTCAGAAAGAGGAACTATCAAGGAATTATGGCATCTCTTCCTCATGTTCCTTGTCTTGCGAGTCAACACCTAAGTTAAAATGACAAGGCGCAGTAGCCACAGATGGACTTTACTTGGACTTTTGTAACCCTTGGATAAGAGAGTGCTGAACCTGTGTAAGTCAGGAAGTGAGGAAGAAACAGCGGGTGACTTTCTGCAGTGTATCCACTGAGCCTAGCAGAGCCAAATGCACACACATGCACAGGGCGTAAACTATGTGCTCCATGCTTTCAGTGATTCAGCACCCAAATCACCCGCTGGGGAACAGAACAGCATAAACAAAAAGGAAAATTTATGCAAATAGTTTAAAATTCATATTTTTCCTCCTTTATTTTTCTGACGTCCCATGTTTAGTATTTTAAACACATGTGACCCCACTCAGGTTTGTTTGTTTTTTAATGTAAGTTCTGAGGGATTGATACTTAAATTCTTGTGTTTGCAAGATAAGCCTGCTGCTACCAACTGATCCACCATCCCTCAAGTCCCTTGCAAACCTTCAATAGCATCTTTCTTTGAGTGTTTCGTATACTATGTCCTATATGTGGAGTGGACTCTGTACATTGTGTCAACATGATGTATGGGTCATAGATGTCCTGGCAACTAAATGATGTGAGGGACAGAGTATTAGCAAACCTTCGTGACTCTCTTCAGTCTCACGCTCAAGCCTGGGGTGACTCTGCTCCGACTGAATACGCACAGCATTCCTGTAAATGATACTGCAGAATCCAATCAAGCAACCTTAGCTCCCACGCTGTCTGAGACTGTCCACTGATGTGAGAGAAAAGCCCAGGTCTTCTGGAGAGCCTGGTGGGCTTGTGCAGATTCTTACAACCTGCCCTCCTCTCAGCTGTCTGTCTGGGGGATGTCTGACTCAGGCTCTGCATTGGCTGAGACTCCACCCTGTTTTATTACTTTTCAAAGCATGTTAGCATTTGTATTTCAATGTATAGAGTCCAGGGATTGGCACTCGTGTGCCATGTGCTCATGGGTAGGAATCACCACAAAGAAGACAGTATCCTCTTACTATTCTAAGTGACTACTTTACCCCCTCCCCCCTTGTTTTGAAGAATTCTATCTTCTTTGGAAAATGACTGTGACAAAAGTGAGTTACTTTATTATATTTGCCATAAAGCACAATGGGAATAACTAAGTACTCTACTGAGTGAATGTTTTGATTGGCACATCTTGTCTGGAACAAAAACATTCACAGTCAGACATGCCCTGCTACTTCCACCCCCCATCATACTGTGTGGCCAATACTTTAAGAACGCTAACTATATTTAATAGTGTACCATCATTTACAGCAATGGTGAAATTTTATTTTATATTTTACACAACTAAATTTACATGGTCATTTTGTCTTTAGGGTTCCTTATTATTTATTACTTGAGAATTCCATACATGAACACACACACACACACACACACACATACACACACACACACACACACACACACACACACACACACACACACACACACAAATGTCTTGATTAAACCTACTCATTCCTGCCTTTGTGCTATCTCCTACAGAATAGGTAGCCTCTATGGACTCTTGTCTCTAGGGAAGAGTGATTAGCAGCCATTGATTACCAACAACTCCCCAGCTAGAGATGGAACTTCATGATGCTCTTTCCTATCTACTCTAGGATATTTTTCTGGCTTGATCTTGCAAAAGTCTTGTTCGTGCAATCCCAGCTGCTGTGAGTGTGCACACATCTATATCACACTTCCTCTCTCACAGAAGGAAGAGGTGGTAGAGGTGAAGCAAAGGGGCAGGAAGACTGGGAAAGCCAGGGCTATGGGGATGACGGCCATTTTCTCTTACCATCAGTATATTACTTTCCAAAAGAGAAAGTGAAAGTATGTCTCCATGTCCCCACCAAAGGTTGCATTTACATATGCAAAAAGAGCATACTTTTCAAATACCATTGAGTTTTTCCTTCTTTATTGGATATCTTTTGTTTTCAGTTACATTCTGTCTAATGTTTAGACCTGAGTGAACTAATTTTCCTCTCTGTAATTAAGCCTATTGCAAGATTTCACTCACTCAAGCTTCCTGTTAAGTGAAACATTATTTTCCCTTATCAGTGTTCTGTGATGTGTTCCTAGTGGCTTCTAATTAGGGACAATTATAAGAAGATAAATCTAAATTCAGCAGTGGCAGTTGTCATTAACATATCCCTGCTCTGCTCCTGAGGACTTCCTGTTTGTTAAAGACAACAGGGAACTCAGACACCAGAGTGAGGCTTGATGGAGCAGCACAGGAAACAGCCAGCAAGGACATCCTTCATTTTCATTTGTTGGTTTAGTCCGCTTAAGAGGAACCCACAAAATCCTCCTCCCCTGATCTGCCTAATGACCTGAATGCAATGTATGGGTGGTGCTGACTTGTTGAGTCCCACAGCTCCGGACAAATTGCTGGAACGAGCCGTTTCCTCAGAAGAGGCACCACACGCAATGATATGCATGTATGCCAATGTTATAACAGAACCTAGTGTTTTGTACAGTAATTATAAGCAACCTAATTTAAGAAGCAAGTGAAAAGGTAGATAAGGTGACTGGACTTTACTTCATCAGAGACAAGAGGGAAGGGTTTCTAAGAAGCAGGGAAAGGTTGAATCCAGTAGTTGTCCATCAAGAGAACCCTGCCTCTCCCCAGGGCTCAGGTTTCCTCCATTTTCCTTTTGTAGCCAGGAAGAAATAACAAGAAATCAAATGTGATTTTTGTTTTCCTTCACTTGTAATTAATAGGCTCAATCTGACTTCTCTATTGAAAAATAAAATGATTCTTTAAAACTATTTCATTAATATGACAAACTTAGACAACATGGAATAAAATGATGGTATGAAAATCTTTAATTAGCATATTCATACGTGTGCATGCATATGTGAATGTGTGAGCACACACATACACACATGCACACATATACACACATACACACACACATATGATACCACCTCCACCACACATAAGAACAACAAAAACATAACCATCCTTTTGGCCTTAATTTAGAATGGGGACATCTGAGAAATGTCACTATCTAACCTTGGGTTAATGATGCACGAGGAATGAAATTTCAGTTTGTCTGGGTGAAATAAACTGTGCATAAGGGTCATACTCCATGCCTCTCATTTTCTTCCTTTGTAGAGATTCAATCAAGACCTCTTCATGCTATCAGTAGGAATTGTATGTTCTGTGGAGACGAGCAGTTGAACTTGTGAGTGGTTAAAGGCTCATACAACTGTTTAAAGGAGGGAGTAGGCCTGAGCTGTGTGTTGAAGTATTCAGAAATATATATTTTTTTCTGTAAAGTCAACAGTATCCAGCAGCTGTTCTTTACTGAGATTAATCTACAGAGCTGGGGATTTGTATGGACTTTCTCCCTATCCCCCCCGGCCCCCCACCACACTGCCCCTCTTGGGATCTTATTTGGAGGCAGGTGTTAAATCACTTGCATGCCCCTAGTTTATGTTCTCCAATGTAAAATGAAAGGTGACAGAAACGCTTTTGGAGGTGGTCTCAGCAAAGCCCACCATCAGTCCATGGAAATGTCAAGAATCCAAATCATAACTACTGGAGCAATATTCTGAAGCTCCTAGGATGCAGTCAGTCTTGATAAAAGAAGTCTAACTAGGCAACTAGACACACATCTGATAAGCAATGCCAAGGCAGATTAAACAAACTGCGTGGGAACACTCCCACCATTGCCAGAGTTTAGGAAGAAATGGTTTCTCTGCCTCCCTTTAAGACTGTACTGGCCAATGACCTGTTTTTACAATGAAAGAAGGAGTTGGAATGTGGGGGGGATGCTAATTTCTAACTCCTGCAGGATGGATTTTAGGAGATGTGAGAGAAATGGTCTTGAACTTGTCTTCTGAGCTTGGCTGCTATAGTGAAAGACCTTGGCTAAAGTCACAAGGAATAGGAGGGCTCCTTCCATCTCCTCTACATGAACCCTGAGCAAGTATATCCATGCCCCTGAGCTTGAAAGGTCTGTTGAAGTATAACCAATAATCAGAATAGTGTGCATAGCGCACCTTGCTCCTTGACAGCCAACACTAAATGAACCTGGCCAAATGACTGACTATCAAATGTGCAAGTCCTACTGAATTTCTGCAAGGCAATTTTATCCCCAAAGAAGAGATAGGTGCAGAAACAGTGGATTAAGCATGGTGTATTGTTTTCCTTGCATAATGAGTTGATGTTGGACTTTATTTAACTCCCCCCCCCAGACACACACACACACACACACACACACACACACACACACACACACACACACACACACATTTGGATTTTATTTAATTCTTTTAAGATGGCTAGACACACTCCATAGTCTGTATTTCTAAAGTTGAGATTTAAAACAAAGTGGTTAAAGTTTGAAGTCCTCAGAATGGAACCAGCCTGTAAATTATCAATGGGTGATGGTGTAGACTGTTGTGGTGGTGTAGAGGGTGTAGAAAGAGCGGCAAAGCAGCACTTATTGAATGCATTAAGACCTGAATCGGAGAGCAATTTATCCTGGATTTTCTGCACCAGGATGACATCTGGGCACAAACGTGATATGAGCCAGGTCTTGAAAGAAATGATGGGACAAAATTCAACAGAAGAAAGAAAGGGAATTATATGGGAGTTTTGACATGGCAGACTTTTGACATGAGACAAAAATGAAAGAAAAAAATCAATAACTTATTTAAGCCAGTTTAACATTTCTAGATGAAGCTACAGGTGAACGTGAATGACTGTGCAGGATGTAATTTGGGTTTTGAGATTCTCCCATATTACCGTGGTGCTAAGGAGGCACACAGGTCATGGTTTCAGACATATTGGGAAACTGGAGAGAGTGCAGGAGAGTGGGTCTCTGCCATGGGAGAAGCCAAACGAAAGGATAGAAGAGCAGCCACAAAGGACAAAGAAATGAGACTGTGCTCCAGGGGCACCAGGCACTGGATGCGGATAATCCTCCGAGTGTGCAGGCATGTATATTTGAAACAGCATGTATCTTAGGTGCTCCGACAGAGAATGCAGCTGGAATTCTTCATGTAATGAAAATTAACAGGGAGGGGATTTCTTGTAAAGTAACATAACAGTTGTGTGTGTGTGTGTTCGACATCAAATTTTTATAGTAATCTTATTTAAACACAGCCATTTCAGTAGTAAACACCAATATTATAATAATTCACAATAACAAAAAAATGCGCAGTATCGGTAGTCATCAGAGAGATGAACATTAAAAGGAAATGCCTTACGTCTAGTTGGAGAATTATTTTTAATCATTTCCTTTATTCTTTGAAATGGCAATATAATTACACTCTTCCCCTACTCCTCCATCCCTCCAAGCCTCCCAAAAGTGATCTCTTTCCAATTCATGGCCTCTTCTTACTGTTGTTATGTGTGTATATATATATATATATATCCTTAAATACATGAATACAGCATACTCCGTCTGTATGATGTTACTTGTATCTTTGTTTACAAGGATGACCAGACAACAGCAATAGACATGCTAATGTAGACAGAAGAATGTCCAAGAGGCCTTAATCCTACACAAAGAAGCCAACTAAGTAATGCTGAGATTAGGAGAAACCATCTTCCCCAGGGAAGTGTAAGCTTATCGGTTATCCAGTACCAAATGGTCATCCCTGAAGATTAATTTTTAAGCAGACTGATATGACCAATCTCAGAAATGGTGTGAAGCCACCAAAACTTCTAGAACTTTGTTATGGAAATGTAAATTGTACAAGCATATGAAGGATTGGCAGGAAGTTTCTCTGTATATGAAAACTACACCCAAACAACCAATGGCCAAGTGATTTCAACCCAAACAAGCCTCCTGCCTAGGGACTGTCAATATCCTCAGAGGCCCACACACTGCTGGCTCTGCTCCAGGCATGGGAACTGTGTCACACCACCCCTTCTGCAGTGGCCTGGGCCATGAAGGACTTGATATACTCTTGCTCCCAGAATTCAACTTAATCCCAGCAACAGAGAAGTAATTAATAGAGTATTTTTAATATTTGTGCATTTCCTTATGTACAAATTGTGTCTCATAGGGAAAAAGTAGAACTGAAAATAAAGATTAAAGTCCAGTCGTGGCTACATGGGAGAACATGTTTAGGGGAAGTACGCTGGTGTCTGTGACTCTAGAAAAAAAATGTAGCAACAAAATGCAATCAGAAAGTGTCTGGAAAGAGAGTTGGACAGATGAACATGTGATCAGCCAAGAATATTAAATTGTGATGGAAAAATGCAATTAGTGATCCTGTTAAATTCTTTTCACAAGTTCCTTGTTAAATTATTTTAAATTGTTTTAATAGCTAACATTAAAAAATCAAATAGTGGAAAATAATTATTTGCAGTATTGCTAAAGTCCCTGGCTCAGACATTTGACAAGGCTTGTCATGCTCTCTCTATTGCACCAGCCTAATGTGTTAACTCTGTGGAAAATAGTGTGCACAAGTATAGTACACTTGAACAATAGTTAGCAAAATGCATACAATTATTTTTTCTGGGCATAATAATGTGCAAAATAAATTTCATTTTATTGCAGACATGACCAAGACATTCATAGATACAGAGATTGGGAGACTGACTGCAAATGGCCAGATCCTTCAACCTGTTCAAGATTCAGATCTTTGTAAGTTGTTGCACAACTTTGGTGTTAGAGTTCAAAGACACAAAAGCAGCCACAGAGATAAACCAAAACCAAACAAACCTGTGAGCCCACAAAGCCCCAAAATCCATGAGCAGCAGCAAGTCATTGTAGCTCACAGGGTTCATGGTGGGGCAAAACAAGGCTTCTTCCCTAGCAGCAGCTTCTGACTCAGTAAACGGAGCTAGCACAGAGGAGGCTTTAGAGTTCTTTCCCTCTGGCAACCAACGGATGTTGTACCTTCAGCAAGAGGGTCTTAACAGGCAGTTCTGCTGTTCAAAGGAGAGCAATGGCGACAGCCTGAAGTGTGTTTTGAGTAACTTGAGGACCTCTCTGGCCAACGACTGGTACCCTACACCTGACCCCGTGACTTTCATCATCTACGGGTTCCCGAGAGGAGCATTATCCATCCATGAGAATCACTTCCATCCAAATATTTTATTGCATTTTAAAATAAGTTTTGAAAACAATAGGCTTCTACACGGCTCCTTAAGTTTTGGCTTAGCCTGACCCATACCTGCGTCTCCCCTTCCCACCCACTCCCATGCCGGCTTAGACCTTCCTACCCCGAGTATGCCCCAACTTTATTTCACATTTCATGTATTCTTCCTCTCCCTCCCTTAAGAGGCTTCTTATCTAGTTTCATGGCCTCAAAAGGCATTCTAAGCTATAAATACTAGCCTAAGAAGTGAGAGACTACAAATGAGAGAGAGAGAGAGAGAGAGAGAGAGAGAGAGAGAGAGAGAGAGAGAGAGAGAGAGAGAGAGAGAGAGAGAAGCATTTGTCCTTTCTGGATCTGGGTTACCTCACTTTGTGTTATTTATTATTGTTGGTTGACTTTAGAGCCCAGCTCTCCGTTCAGATTTACTAAGTATCAAATATTCACAGTTCCCAGTTGCTTCAGTGCCTACTGAGTGCAATTTTAGTGGCCATGCAGAGCAGTGATGGAGAAGATAAAGTAGTACCTCTACATTTTACTCTCTGAGGACGAAACTGGTGTGGAAGACAGGAAGGCATGGCAGGGTGGAGGTGGGAGGGGCTCCTCCTGCAGGCCAGTGATTCTTAACAGATCTCCTTCCTCACTGGGCATGGATCAGGGAGTCCACCCTCTAGGAATTCATGGTGTTGGTGGACTTGTGGGCAATGGACTAATGGGGAGCAGATGTGTGAGTGAGGACATCACTCATAAAGCCTTCCTAAGAGAGGAACAGTAAGAGCTTAATTTTATATTGGCGGGGGGCAGATAAGCTCAGAATCTCTGGAAATATTAAACGACAAACTTCTAAAACCCAAATCTGACAAATCAGGTCACTTTACAAATTGAACTTCACACTGGATGTGAGAAAAGGTGTGAATACACAGATATATTTAGTTACCCAAGTGATGCATATAGTATTTATTTTTACCTGCATCTACATTTTTCTCTGGACTCTGCAGGTTAGCCATTGCTGAAGCTTTTCTCATGGTGCTCAATAGGTTTTTCTCGAGGTTTTGACCACTTTATAAAGAGCTAGGCATCTTTCAATTCCTATCAAATCAGAGTTGAAACAGAAGCCACATTTTGTATAAAATGAGTTCCCCCCACATTTTTGTTGATAGATTTATAATGATTCAAATATGGAAATCAATGTAAAGGAGGTGAGTGAAGGCAGAATCTTGGAGAAAGATCTCGCTTGCATTTTATTATCTAATAAGTGATGCCTTAAAGTGTTAACTTAAAAGCAGAAGCAGCGGCATGTGAAAATGCAGATGAGCCCCCTCCATGAATCCTAAGTATATTAGAAGCCTCTTCATTTTGTTGGTATTGGATGTAGTCATTCTACAAAGTAACAGTTTTTATTATGATAATTTTATAGATGCATTTCATGTGTTTGTTTGTATTCAGTCCTATTACACCTACTTTCCTTCTTTGGCTCTGTTTTGTCCCCTGATAGGCCTGCACTGACTTTCATTTCTCTCTCTCTCTCTCTCTCTCTCTCTCACACACACACACACACACACACACACACACACACACACACACACACACACACACACAGACACACACAGACACACACACTCACAAACACTTTAAAATATGGATTCTACATATGAAAGACAACATGATACTCGTCTTTCTGAATCTGGCTTATCTTTCTCAATATGATAATATTAACTTCTATTTTTCTCCAAATGACATAATTCTTCTGCTTATGGCTGAATAAATCTCCTGTGTACCTGAACACATATGTGTATGTACACACACACACACACACACACACACACACACACACACACACTCTTTATGTGATGATGGGAATTTAAGCTGAATCCATAACATACCTATGGATTATATAGCAGAAAGCATGACTATATAGGTATCTTTTTGTATGCTGACTTAGGTTCTTTCTGCTATATTCTTCTTTTCTCTAGGTCACAGTTAGTTGCAAAATAGTTATCCTTAAAAATTATTTATCAAATATCTTTAAATATTAAAATGTATTATCTAGTTTTGATTTGAGGTAAAGACCATGTTGCACAATGGTACGTATCCATAAGATTTTTCCCCCCCTTGGAGTTTCCCTCAGTAATAAAAAATTATTTTGTGTGATATTAATGGACATGGCAGGGCACAGGAATCCCAAGATAGAATTTTCAGAGTTTGAAATTTAACAACATGAGCTTTCTGTGACCACTCATCAGTGGGCTTGAGTTTGTATCAGGTAGAATCATTAGTGACAGATCTAAGCTGCATGAGCTTTTGTGGAATGGAGAAGGCTATAAAAACAATGGATCAATGTGTGACTTAGCAACAAGGATGGCAGCGGCGCCATTATCCAAGAAGGGAAAATCCAACCCTGCTCCCTTTCCATCCTTTATTTTGTTAGTGGGCTACCTTGGAGAAGATAGGATAAGAGATGTATATAACTATCCAGGGATAATTTGAATTTTAAGTCAAACAATTGTTCTAGTTGGTGATGAATCTGATCACAGGGCCAAAATTCTCCATGATAGGCGCTTCATCTCATCTTCAGCTTTAAGAAATCAGTACAGGCTATGAATGTATTAATTGTGGCTATACAACCCCTAAACATATGGCTCAGGAATTTCCCACGCCAGAGGATCAGGACATTTGCTTTCAGATTGTGTCTTAGTCACTCCGCTGTTGCTGTGAAAAGATGCCATGACTAAGGAAATTCTTACAAAAGAAAGCACTTCATTGGGAGCACTCTTACAGTTTCAGAAGGTTAATGCATTACTGCCATGGTAGAAATCAAGCAGGCATGGAGCTGAAGCAATAGCTGGTTGCTTCACATCTGAATGATCTATAGGCAGCAAGCAGTAATAAAGACAGATAGAGATAGAGAGCAAGATAGGAATATATATATATATATATATATATATATATATATATATATATATATATCCACACACACACACATACACACACATACATACATACATATATACGTAGATACATATAGATAGGGAGGGAGGGAGAGAGAGAGAGAGAGGGAGGGACAGAGAGAGAGAGGGAAAGAGAAGAAGAGAGAGAGAGAAAGAGAGAGAGAGAGAGAGAGAGAGAGAGAGAGGAGAGATATCAGGGCTTGTGTTGGATCTTAAAATCCCAAAGCTCATGCCCAGTGACATATCTCCTCCAACAATGGTACAACAAGGTCACACCTTCCAATCCTTTCAAATAATTCATCAACTGGGAACTAATCATGCAAATATATATGCATTTCAGGATGAGTTGGGTATTTCATTCTCATTCAAATTACCACAGGTTGGATTATCTATATCTCATAGGGAAGCTACACCCATGGAATTTCAAAGGTATGCATACATAAACAAGATCTGAACAGTGATGATACCAGCTGGCATGTCAACAGGGATGGGCAGAATCTCATGGGGTCCCATCTCCCCTATAGGTGGGAAAAGCTACGGCCAGTTAATAACTGCTGTGAGAAGAACAGTTCTCCCCAGGGATGTTCTCCCTAACTGGACAGTCAATGCCAAGTGATCAGCCCTACATGCAGGAGTAGCAGGAAGGACAGTGATGGATTTGGAGGTGTGTGTGCCCATGTTTCTGCATCTGTCCTTACCTCGAGATCCATTTTTACTTTTCTAGTGAACTGATCACACAAAACGTTAGCTATGACTTGCTAAGACCACACTGTGAGAAAAAAGAAAACTAATTAATAAGACTGCCTATTTACTCTAAGAATATTTCAATGTTTATGAAAAGCTATGAGCAAATTTGCATTTCTGAATTCTTGTGTGCCATTACTGGATAAGAAGAGACTGGCTGTGCAGAATTAGGACGTGAGAATTACTGGGAGACATGCCTGATTTGAGGATACTGGAGTGTGTCTCAGCTGATGGTTAGTACTTGACAAGGCTCACAGTATTAGAATCATGAACTATTTGTACTAACAGTCATTCTAGACTGCCTGTAGCTCAGGGAAAATGTATACTGTTTATTTTACACATCTATGACAAGATTCATATACAGCAGACAAATGTAATATGGGCAGATATATGATACCTTGAAAATTTACATTTAACTTCTAGATAACAGAATCATTCCTTATTTGTCTATAAAACTGTAAAAATACATTTTAGCATTTATATGCTGAGCTTGAATATAATTTAAATATGATCATGTGCACCAATTTTGTCAATCGATGATTATTTTTGTGGAAATATATAATCTCTTTAAAAATAAGTAGAGTTGAAAGAAAGGGGAAGTGTTTGGATTGAAAAGATATATTTTTGTTCCTCTAAGAGCTGAAAATATAAATATAAATATAAATATAAATATAAATATAAATATAAATATAAATATAAATATAAATAAATATAAAGTGTCATTGAGACCGGTGGGAAGGCTCAGTGAGTCGGGTTGCCTGCTGTCAAGTCTAACAACCTGAGTTTGAGTCCCAGATCCCACATGTATGTGTGTGTCCCATATTACTGTGTCATTACTGGACTAAGTTTTCTGATCGGTTAAGTTTTCCTTCAGGATTTCCTACATGTATCCGGTACACTCTGGTGCTTTCACACCAGCTGTTGTGAACTCCCTTCTACCCCTTGCACTCCCGACAGCTCCTTTTCCTACAGGCAGATCTTTTGTTTTCTTTTGTACCCCACTGCATTATCCAAGGCCATCTGTATGACCCTGAATTTGGAACCATCCACTGAAGCCTGGTAGCGTCACCATTTGACACACAACTGATTTCTTTTAGGTGAGGATGACCTATGAGAGAAAGTTGGAGAATACTAATACTACACCTGGATCTTGCTTGCTAATGACTTCCTTGAAAGGTGTGTCAGAGGATGAATACCCAGGACTCCAGAGAATCATTCTTGCAGCTCCGTTGGCCAATCATGATTACAATGTGCAAACATGGGAAGAATTCAGATCTCAAGAAGACATTGGAATTCTTTCTAAGAGAACCCAGGAAGCTCCTGTTAGAGGGCCTGAATGGGGGAGGGAGAGCATCAGACAGTTTTGTCCCTTTTTCAACAGTGAATGTATTAACAAAATAGTTTTTCTAATATGGACTTACATCAGTCTAATTATGAGTTGTAATTATCTTACTCCCTTTTACTTTTAACTATGTGACAATAGGCAGTAGTGAAAATGCCCATAGGCCTTTCTAGTCTGACTGTGTTCCCAATGTTGTTGAGTATGAGAGCCCTTTATGTGTGTTTTAGTGAACTATCTCTTAATTGCTTGAGATTATTTTTGGAAAAAAGAAAACTAATAAATATTTATGGTAAAAAATTAAAAAATCAGTAATGTTTAAAATATATTAAACATTCTGAATTTTGTAAATAGCAGAAAATCTTTATGGATATTTGGCAGAATTTTTCCAATTACTATATGCTAACATTTTTATTAGTTATAATTTCTTCAGAACTCGAATAAGTCAATTTTAGTGACCTTATACCAGACTGCTACGAATGTATTTTCATATTCCTTCATTTCTAACATTTAGTTGATTTTATTTTGATTATATATGAGACATTTTTATTAATGTTACCTGAGTTCTATCTACATTTCTGTGCTTCTACAATCAATATCCTTGTGAGACTCTGCTTCTTTTCTTTAGGCATATTTCCAGAGATGACATTGAAATGATTGAGACAAGAGATAAAACTATTTTATTCTTATCAACTGTTCTTTCCCCAAAAATCTATAACTTACAAGAAGTTTGGCAAGTATTTACAAATAACTCACATAAGGTGTTCAGTGTCTGAATTTAATATAAGACTTAAAAATAAGTCAATATAGGCATAGAAGTTGTAATGAGTTAGCTTCCTTATTGTCTAAAAGATATTAACATGACTATATTAAATCCATAAGTTATAGACTGACCAAGTCCAAAACAGATTGGAATATTGAAAATTCTACTCGATAATAGAGCAATATGTCTTTATTTTTGTTGTTCCAATTTTTCTCAAGTATAGAAGTAACCTTAAATATTAAAAATAATATCTACATATAAGTGGCTAATTTATTTTATTATGATCAACTGCACCTAAATAGAGTAGAAAAAACCCTGTATTTCTCAGTGTGTTATTTCCTTATTTAGAATATCTTTTGTGGATGAACAATTGAAAAAGCACCATCAGGCATTCTATTATTAACATTTTTATATTGTTTTATAAAAATATAATATTTTAAATCTAGGTTCCATAAATCTAATTAACAACTTAACTTCTCTTTATATCAATAGATATCTATCATGCAATAGATATAATTTCTATATTTATAATTTCTAACAAATAGCTAAGGAAAAGGAGTGAACAGTGTTCTGTATTGATAGAGCTTTCTCAAGCCTATTACATTCTGAAGACTAGCTCACATGAAGTGTATTGAGGGTAACCAGTTAAGTTGCATTGAATGTTGTTATTATAACATAATATACTTCATCTGTACATGAAAAATATGCATTTATGTAAATCCCCAGTGTAGGAGTTGTGTCTATGATTGTGGGAGAAACAGTTGCATACATGCAAACTTTCACTGTATTGGTTTAATATCCTGTAGAGCATATGTGTGTGCACATTTATTTATTTATTTTTCAGAACTGAAGAAGCTTTCAGATGTAATGTCAGTACGAAATTGAGGCTGTGAGTATATCTTCTCCTTTACTGTCATTTCCATGTAGCTATACTTCACTACCTAAAACCTGTTAAACACATCTTCCTTTTAAAGCCGGGGAAATGGGTAAGCAGACACATTCTATACATGAACAGTTCTTTTGTTCAATAAAATGTGGTCACAGTATGTTAAGTTCACTGAAACAATTTACATATTGAGTTTTTCTATAATTCATTTCTGTATTACAAAGAGTCCAGAGTAGCTGTAGAAAGAGTTTTGTATTTGGGAGAATAGAAAACCACAGTATTTTGTGAATACATACAACATATTTTGTGTAGATTTTGTCTAGTGACTCAGTATTATGAAATATAACTAAAATTAATCTTGAACAAATAGGAAAAGATATATATTTTAGCAGAAAGTAGATACATTTAGTATAATAATTAAAAATATTAGTTCACTCTTAGTGGAAGAAAAAGTATTGCTCTGAATTAACTTTTTGTTTTACTCATTGAGGGTCTGAATGGAGGTCTGAATGAGGGTTAGGTTTGAGAAATGTGTTTCTCTTCTATAGAGGATTTCCAGTGCTCCAACTGTGGACAAAGGCTAAACATTAGATGCACTGTGTACAGGCTATGAACTGAAATCAATGAAGAGGACACAAAGAAGGATGTGGAGGGGGTTAAAATGTTGTATATTGGTTTTTACTGGTATTTTCTCATGTATATATTTGAAGAATATGCATTGATTTGACTCAATGAAAAGACATTGGTCCTGTGGAATTGGTATAAACCAGAGCCCTTGTTTCTAACAGTAAATCCAGACTTGCCTTTGATTTCACTCTCCAAGTATGTGTATGTGTGAAGGGAGATGCATGCATGTGTGAATCTTTATACATGAATATGCAGATGTATGCAGATTAAATTCTGTAGTTAAAATTCCTCTTCTAAATTTATTTTCTCCTCTATTTTGATTTCTTTCTTAGTTATCTATATATTCCCTTCAGTTGTATACTGTTACCCTAAGAAATAAGTAACTTTAAATAATGGAAGGAAAAAATCTATGCTGTAAGGAGACAGTTGGAAATCATATAGAATCAAGTTCAAATTTTATCTTCGTTATTTCTCCACAGTGTCAACTTGAGAGAGTTTCAAAATCTCTGTGATTTACAGCTGTCTTCTCCAGGATGACATTATAATATCAAATGTACAGTTGGGCATAAGAACAACTAGGCATTGGGTAGACACTTGCATCTTTATACTTAATCCACATGCATACCACCTGTCCATTGGCTGCTTGACAACGGCACAATTTCACTTATACATATGGATGAGTGAAGTGATTAATTACTCGGCATCAACAGTGTAGAGTTCTGGCTTTGTGCGACTCGCTTCAGAACCAGTAATTTGGAAAGATGTTAACTGTGCTACCCTAGCGTTGACGTAATGCCAAGCGTCAGGGCAATGAAAAGACAGAGAAGTACGCAGCACACAATTACTGACCGAATGTACTCTGCAAGTGACACAGGCTCTGGGTGAATTACTACATGTCCTAGTTACATACTATTGCTAAAAATCAGTCTGACCAAAAGCAGCTTATAGGACAAAGGAGTTTACTTCATTTTATAGGCTAATGTCTATCACTGAGGAAGGTCACGACAGAAATTTGAAGCAGAAGCCATAGAGAAACCCTGCTTGCTAGCCCACTTACAGTATCACGGGTTGCTTGCTAGCTTTCTTATACAGCTCAAGACCACCTGCCTAAAGAATGGTACCACCTACACTTGGCTGGGTCCTCCTACATCAACTTACCAGGAAGACAAACCTCTAAAGACAGGTACCAGATCAATCTAATTTGGGCAGTCCCTCAATACAGATACCCTTCTCAGGTGACTCTTGGCTGTGTAGTTGAGAGTTAAGGCTAATTAGGATGCCAGGCTATTGAAGAACTTATCTACTTGATCACTTAAATAAACTATTGAAGGTTGAGATTTATGTGACAAGTGCACAAAACATTCTCCATTTTTATAGATTGGTTGTTCCCCAAATCATTGATTCAAAAAAGTAATCCTCTTAGACGTGTCCAGCTATAAGTGACCCAAAGAAACAACAGGAAAAAGTGGTCAAGCTTAATATGGATTGAGAATGGTTATAAGTATTCATTCAAATGCTCACTCCGGTTCTTCCCAAGCCTGATCAAATGCATGCAAAGCATTTGGGTGTTCACAGATCCTGGACGGGTGCCCAATAATGTGGGCTTCATTACATAAATCAGGGAAGAGTGGTCAAACATGCTGGGGTCTGCCTGTGGTGAAGAAGTCTCATCCATCTCCAAATGAGTGTGTGCGTTCTGCTTACACTCAGAGGCAAAACAGAACAGTTTGAGTGTCCTTGGGGCAGCAGAACTACAGTCTTCTAACAGCAGACATGCATATTCTCGGAATTCTTCAGGTTGCAGGTCTGAAGGCATCAGGTAGCTAGGCTCCGCTCCCTCCAGGGGCTTCAGCAGAGGGTCTTTGCCTTGATTTCTTGGTGTCCTCCTTGGACTTGTTACAGATGGGACTCTTCCTCTCTACGCTGCATCACCATCTGATTGCTTCTTTTACTCAGTGTCAGAAAGCCCTCTGCGTATAAGAACACCATTCACACTGAGGGACTCTACAATCAGTCCAGTGGGATTTCACCCTAACATACCTGCACTGACCCTGTGTCAAACTAAACCAAACACTGTGATAACCAGAGTCAACTGTCCACTTGACAGAATGTAGATCATGCCTGTGAAGATTGCCTTAGTTACATTAATTGATGTAAGAAGACTCATCTTACCTGTGAAGGGACCGTTTCTTTGACTGTGGGACTTGGATTACATAAAATGGAGAAAATGATATGAACACATGCATGTGTTTGTTCTTCTCTGCTTCCTGGTTATGGGTGCAATGTGATCAGCTGCTTCAAGGTCCTGCAGCCTTGATTTCCAGGGAATGATGGAGTGACCCCTTGAACTGTGAGCCAGGATAAACCCTTTCTCTCTTAATTTGTCAAATTATTTCATCACAGCAATAGGGAAACAAACCTAAGATGCATATAAACTTTTTTTTTGTTTGTTTTTTGTTTTGAGACATGGTTTCTCTGTGTAGCCCTGGCTGTCCTGGAACTCACTCTGTAGACCAGGCTGGCCTCGAACTCAGAAATCCACCTGCCTCTGCTTCCAAGCACTGGGATTAAAGGCATGCACCACCACTGCCCGGCTCATATAAACACTAAAATTCAATTTATAATGGGGACTAAATAATATGTTCTGTCTCCACTCCCCCTATAACTATGAAAGTACTCGAGTCCCCAAAACAATGAGATTACTGGGACTATTAGCCTGGCTGCCTTTCTGGGCTCCATGCTTGATTTCTTCACAACAGTGAGAGTCTTTGCATTGTTGATACACAGACAGTGATGCCTTATCAACAGAGGTCTCACAGTGACAGAGGCCCATCAACAGAAGCCTCCATTCAGAGAAGGTCACTTAAAAAGATGATTGGAACAAAGGGAAATGAAGTGGAACCTCTGGAAGACAGACTGAAAATAAGAAAGTACTTCACACTGCCTGGAGATTCTGCTGACAATAAATTCTATAAATAGCCGCAAAAACGATTTTCTAAAGTGAAATTTCTCTCATCCTCAACAATCAAATGCAAATGTCTTAAGAGGAAGGCAGCAAGCAAAGTGCAAGCAGATCCTCATGTTTTTATGAAGAGTTTCAGGACCTTCAGTTCTTCTGGGGAAGCTCCTCTGTCTCCAAGCCAGTGGACATTCCTTGAGGGGACCCAGAGAACTTGATCCTCACTCAAACTGGAGAAGCTAAGAACGACGCTCTTTGCCTACAGACTGTGCGGCTATACAGGGAAAGATTTCTGAACAAGGTTCAAGCTGTATCAGAGATCAGGTTGGCAAAGGAATACAGAGCTACCGGACCAAATGTAGATGATAAGCAGTGACTCAGACTTTAAGGGTATCTGGGCAGAGAGATCCAGGGCATGAAGGAGTAGGCAGTAGGCAGCTGGGGCACACATCACCAAGAGACTAGCAAGAACATCTCCTTAGAGATGTCCATCTTGATGCTGGGATGGTGGACTGCTGGTATCAGGGGGCCACCTACACAGGATTCTAGAACTTTTCCTAATCTCAACCCCATCTCAGGCATATATGTGCATCCTGTTCTCGTGACATTCAGTGAGTCACCCCATCATGGGTTCCCAGAGAACCCCGTAATCCTTCCAGCTGGTTTTATAGAAGGATAAAATAGTTTTGTAGGTTTGAGTGAAGCTGGAAGTTTTGAATTCTAAAAGGTGGAAAAAATTACAAGTAAAAAATTGGGAACTGGACATAAGTAATAATAATTACCATATATTAAGAATCTAAGCCGGGCAGTGGTGGCGCATGCCTTTAATCCCAGCACTTGGGAGGCAGTGACAGGTGGATTTCTGAGTTTGAGGCCAGCCTGGTCTAGAGAGTGAGTTCTAGGACAGCCAGGGCTATACAGAGAAACCCTGTCTCGAAAAACCAAAGCCAAACCAAAACAAACCAAAACAAACCAAAACTAATGCCACTGTGGCCTGAGCACCAATCCACTCAGCAGACACCATCACTGTTGTAGATAATACACAAAGTCACCTTTTGTACCTTCTATTTGCAGAACATGAGAATTCAACCTGGTAATGGGGAGACACTAGGGTGCCCATCACTGGTGTAGGTAGATACAGTGACTCCACACAGATGGTAGGTATCCACCCAGGCACCAGAGTGTGAATGCTTTAATAAATGACATGGTTGTCATGGACATAGTAACCACACAATGGGCTTTCTTAAGTGGAATACAGGTTAGAGGGAAAATGTGTTCTTGATTGTGTTCCATGCCTTGTTTATTCAAGGCACTATTACGTTATGTAAGTAACTAATACACTCAGAGAGTCTATGGCATTTAGTTTCCTTGACAATGATTAGAAATTGAAATGTGAAAATGGCTCCCAAGTCAAGCCTTGGGAAAGTAATAGATAAAAGAGAAAGCATCAGCTGGGCAGTGGTGGCGCACGCCTTTAATCCCAGCACTTGGGAGGCAGAGGCAGGTGGATTTCTGAGTTCGAGGCCAGCCTGGTCTACAGAGTGAGTTCCAGGAAGCCAGGGCTACACAGAGAAACCCTGTCTCGAAAAACCAAAAAAAAAAAAAAAAAAAAAGAGAATGCATCTCCCGAGGAGAGTGGAGGAAGGTAATGGGTCAGTCAGTACCGTTCTATTTATTTCAAGTCATGCAGAGATATGACATTTCTTTAAGTGGCAAGCTATTGTCTTGTCAATCAGTTCACTGTCCCTACTTTGATGGCATATTAATTGACCTACTGCTTCCAATGAACTGTGAAGCGTCTTTGGGCTTTGGCAGTCAGCACGTGGCACTGTATTGTTATTGGCTGCTCAGGCATCTGACAAGATTTGGAACATCTTTTCACCAAGATACTAGTCTATGTCACCCACATGACCTAGCTGGGGCAGGTGTCCTACAGATGCTGGGAGCCATCTGACAGACTCAGGAATGGAGGTGGGCATTCTCATGTCATAGACCAAATACAACATGGAGCTGAGTTTGAAACCATATGGTCTTTCTAAGTGATAAGGACCCAGCTAACGGAACACTAGCCTTGACTCTCCCCTCAAGGAAAGTGACTTACTGAGTTAATAGGGTGTTTCAGGGTATTGGATTCTCCATACATGCAGCTGATGGCACCATGATGTGCTTTTACTGGTCTTCACGTGTGATTCTTGCTTCTATATTAAATCAAATTACTTATTGCTCAGTTACCTATTATTTGTTTCCTTCACCAGAATATGATCTCCCCACATGTGAGGGTAGTGGCTACCTCCATTACTGCTGTATTTGCACCATCTACCATCATATTTGGCAAAAAGGCATTTAATAAACACCAGCTGTCCGGAAGATAGCTGTCACTGGATCTTTGATCATAATGTCAGCCTAAGGAATTCAGCATCTGTGTGGTTGCCAGATAGTATTATTTGCTACAATTTTACTCCAAAAAAAAAAAAAAAAAAAAAAAAAAAAAAAAAAAAAACCTTTTAGAAAGCCCTTTCTCAGATTAGCATAAGCTGAATGTAGAATGTTCCTCTGATGATTTAGCAAGGACTATTTTGTCTAGACGATATAACACCCTGTGTCCACATCCCTCCTTTGCCGTTCCAACACATCTCACAACCTGAGTATTGTTGAGTATGGTGGGTTACCCATTACACTCCAAGCCACACAGCACCCATCCCTACCGACATTTCTATGGATGGGATCAAATTTGGCTCAATCAGAGGTCCTACTGGTTAAAAGACACGAAATCTATAGAAAGTGTCATTCCAGATGGCATCTCTAAGTTCCTGTGACTACAGTGCTAAGCTGAGTATCACACTCCGCAAGGAGCACACACGCCTCCAGCTCTGGTGCCAGTGAGGACACCTAAGCCTTTGAAAAGTGACTCACAGTGCCGGAGAGAGTCACACTGACAGTTATCACATTAGTACAGGAGACAGGAAGCCACCATGGCCTGAGCTAGCTCTGCTGAGTCAGCATACATGACTGTCCTTACCACACCTGTCATACAGTGTCACAACAAGTGTGACATTCTGGAAAGAGATTTGTTTAAGGTCTCACAACAAGAGCTTTATAAAACAACATTTAAATCATAAATGTGTTCAGTCCGTGTGGTAGTTTGGATGAGAAATGCTTCTCATAGCTTGGGCATATGGATATTTAGTCCCCAGTTGGTGGCATTGTTTGGGGAGGTTTAGGTGTTAAGGCATTACTAGAGGAACTATGTTATTGGGATAACTCAAACAAAGTCCTATTTATATACAGCTTAACCAGAGACAACACGTTTTCTTTAGGTAAACCTAATCATTATCCGTAGTGCTCTGTGTTTGACACTACTGTTGCTATTTATTTTGCATCATCGTATTGCACACGGCATGCTTAAACTCTTGTTCTCATCTGTGGTTTGGCAGCAAAGCTATAGGTAGCAAAAAGCGTTCTAACACTACCACTATAGTAGAGTTCTCTCCTTCCGCAGACACAACTGAAGACAAGAGGGTATGAGTGTCTCATGGGTGGTGATGTCACCATTGTACCAGAGTAAAATACTGACTTCTCCCACCCGTCTACTAACCAGGGTTGAATCTGCTTAACTTCTGACTTAGCTGAGTTCACAGTGCATTCAGGATGGTATGGCCATCGCAAAACACTGAACTCTCAGGGCAAGTTGGGAATCTGCACACCCCCAAAAGATGGCACTTCTGCCTGCTGTCTTTAGTTAGTTAGGAGACCTCAAAGCAATGTCTATAAGTGCATTTGCTCGCTTGTCTCTTGCCATTCCTCCTTTCCTTTACCAAAGGAGGTGCTCTACACCAAAGCACGGTCAGTGTCTCTCTTTCTTATTCATCCTTAAACACCCTCATCTTAGGGACTCCTTCCCTCACACAGGAGAAGAGAATGGGACACGGAGGTTCAGAAGTTTACGAAGGACAGGTCTGGCTTACTGCTCCTCAGTCTATCCCTGTCAGATCCTAGCAGTCCGCACTGACATTTCTCCTCCACAATCCATTCTTCCCACTTACACTGACACCATTGCTCTGCACCTGTATCTTCCCCCCCTCTCTCTCTCTCTCTCTCTCTCTCTCTCTCACACACACACACACACACACACACACACATACACACATAAACACACAAACACAACTTGGATCAAATAAATTCATCATGATCTTTACTTTGGCTTTTTAGAGCGATGTTGGTCATACTAGATGACAAAGTATGACAAATTTCTTCTCCTCTGGGCATGTTATCCATATTGGAAAGCTTAGTCAATATTATAATTTATGTGATTCACATGTTTAAGATCTAATGTGTTTGTCTAAATCCTATTATAGGCCTATTTTTAACTTCAAGATGTAACTGATGAAGACATATTCATACGAACAATACATGTGGATATAGACTATTCTTGAATTAAAAAGCAAAGTCTTTGGCATATGCTCTTTGGTACCCATATTACTATGTTAGCCATCTAATACTTACATAAATGCAACCAGTAACCATGGCATTCTAATGATCGCAGTCAATGAGATCTATTCTTTAGTCATTAAAAGGATACTCTTAGGCATGGTTGTAAAATCTAAGGCTGATTGTGTTTGAGAAACGAATTGCAACACAGATTGGTTTATTTTAACAATGTCATATGTTTGCATGGATAAGGATTTTTACATCCCTCTGGGCTAAGTACTCAATGCAGCAGAGACAAGATGACAAGCCAGGCCACAGAACATCCATAAAAAGGGCACATGAATCCAACATTTGCTTTCTTTATCCCGGTCTTTCGACTATTATGGTTGACATAATTTTAGTGCAATTCTCTGATTTAATGAAGAGAGCACGCTGGTAAATAGAAGTGCATTTTGTGCTTCACAAAGAGAAACTGAGTTGCTATGGAAAATATAAACCAAAGTCAGATTAAAATTTTATGATATATCTGTCTTTAAAAATTCACCAAACAAATATAATTTATAAACTCCTTCTAAATGTCGGGGAGTCTCAAGATTTTCAGAAACTCAAACATTTTAGGTCATATAATTTTAAAAAGTTTTACTGCAAACAGGGAAGAGCTAGAAGAATCTTACTGGGTTTAGCCTCCCAGGAGATTATTTCATGAAACTCAGTTGTGTTAAAACCTGAAGCCTATGTGAGGTTTAAAGTATACTTATAATGTTCTATTTATAGTTTTATAAATTTTAAAATCATGTAATTTCATTCAATTAGTAAATATGTTTATTTCCTTAACTTATTTAGATAGTCATGTCTTTTTCTGAGTGTGTGTTTGTGTGTTTCTAAGTATGTGTTCATGCGTGCATGCACACATGCTGTGGGTATGCACGTGTGTGTATATGTGTGTATGAGTACATGTGGACACGAGTGTGTATGTGTGCACACACACATACACAGTATACATGTGGAAGCAGAGGGCAACTTTTGTGGGATGTGTTTCTCTTCTTCTGTCATTTGCAGAGTGGATTTCAGGTGGTCAGACATTCTGGAAAATCCCTTCACCTACTGAGCTATCTTGCTGGCACTGGCCTGTATTTTGATTGCAAATAAACATGTACGCCACCTGACTTTGATACCGTTACAGTGGCTTGTCCACCGGCGTTCGAGTTTGTATTCGGTAAAGCTTACAATATCATCGTCTTGGGAGAAAATTTTCAGATAAGAAACACAAACTCGTTTAGAAAGAGTTTTCTCAAATCCGAAGAAGTTTTGAGCGTGTACACATCTTTATTTCCAGGGCCCGCTTAAAGTGCATCACAAACAACACTGATCAATGTCAGACTGAAGGGAAAATCTTCCAGAGGACAAGCTTACAACCCAACCACCAGTGAGCCTGCTTGTCAGTGCTCAAGGCCATGACTGCCTGCTGCCTTCTAAGCACATCACAGGCAACATAGACGCTGCCAACCTGCCTGAGGAGAAAGTGGCATCTTCGCCGTTTCATACTCTAAGTGACTGAAACCACTCACTTGCCAAAGGCCTCACAGCCAGAGTGGCAAAGAAATCTGGCGTTGAAACCTAGATGCCCAGCACTTCAAATGCTGGGCCCTCGGCATGTCGCCTGTTGGATTCTGACAAGCACACCACTACACCAACAAATCACAGTGCCATCACAAATTAACATGCAGATGCCAGAGAGCTAACATCAGAGGATGGTTTCTGGTATTGAAACCCACACATTAACGTTGACATCTTGGCCACTAGACTCCAAGCTGCCCAGTGTTTTTCAATTAGGTATAATTAGAGAACAATACATTGAGGATATAAAACTAAGTCATCAGTAGATTTACAGACACCTAATCACAATCTCTCCTACTTGTCTCATAATCCCCTAACACTGCAATATCCACCCTTCTTAACATAAACCATATGAAGTCTGTTCCAAAATACTCAGATTTTCAGACCAGCAGGGAGCCAGAAGTCAGTTGGGACACAGAAGAACAAAGTGGAGTCTGAGAAGCTCTGATCTTGTCCTATATTTAAAGACCTTTAAAATGATTTTATTTTTTAATATTTCCTTTACTTTTAGAGATTAACGGTATCATGTATGCCTCCTCTTCCTGCCCTCCCATATACATTTCCTTGCTCTCTTTCAAATTCACAACCTCTTTTATTAGCTCTATATGTATATTTGTATATATTTATATGTGTGTGTATGTGTGTGTGCGTATGTGTATGTATATAAATATGCATATACTATACCCATAAAGTCTCACTAATGTGACTACCTAAACATGAATTGAACAAGGACAGCAACAACACACACAGGGAGGAAAGCCCCCGAAGGCCTCAACACTACACAAAGAACTAGAGGCAGCTAAGGAATGCTGAAGACTGGAGAAAGTCTTCCCCAGGGGAGAGCACACCAATTGGTTATCCCACACCAAAGAGCCCTGAACGCTTTAACATTTTAAGAGAAGCAACACACAGAATTAAAATTTTAAGTTCAAACATTTTCTTTGTTCTCGATGAACATTTTCCATTGTATTTATTAGTGATATCCGTGTTAAGTATAATTAGCATGTGTTTATGTACTAGAAATAAATTCTGTTTATCTTCAAATCAAGTCTCTCCTACGGTGAAATATTTTGATTACGTCTAGTTATGTGTTAAGATACAGCGTAACAGAGTATACGTAACAAAAGACTTTGTGCATAATTTTCATTAAGTGACTTTTTGAAGTTATCATAAAAATAGTCTTCTTTCCCCTGTGCCAATGTGTTCGAGACTTTTCCCCACTTTCTATTCTATTAGATTCAGTGTATCTGGTTTTATGTGGAGGTCCTTGATCCACTTGGACTTGAGCTTTATACAGGAAGATAGGAATGGATCAATTTGCATTCTTCTACATGTTGACTGCCAGTTGAACCAGCACCATTTGTTGAAGATGCTGTCTTTTTTCCACTGGATGGTTTTAGCTCCTTTGTTAAAGATCAAGTGACCGTAGGTGTATGTGTTCATTTCTGGGTCTTCGATTCTATTTCATCGATCTACCTGCCTGCCACTGTACCAATACCATGCAGTTTTTATCACTACTGCTCTGTAGTACAGCTTGAGGTCAGGGATGCTGATTTCCCCAGAAGTTCTTTTGTTGTTGAGAAGAGTTTTTGCTATCCTAGGTTTTTTGTTGTTCCAAATGAATTTGAGAATTGCTCTTTCTAAGTCTATGAAGAACTGAGTTGAAATTTTGATGGGGATTGCATTGAATCTGTAGATTGCTTTCGGCAGGATGGCCATTTTTACTATATTAATCCTGCCGATCAATGAGCATGGGAGATCTTTCCATCTTCTGAGGTCTTCTTCGATTTGTTTCTTCAGAGACTTGGAACAGAACACCAATGGCTTATGCTCTAAGATCAAGAATCGACAAATGGGACCTCATGAAATTGCAAACCTTCTGTAAGGCAAAGGACACTGTCAATAGGACAAAACAACAATCAATAGATTGGGAAAAGATCTTTACCAATCCTACGCCCGATAGTGGGCTGATATGCAATATATACAAAGAACTCAAGAAGTTAGACTCCAGAGAACCAAATAACCCTATCAAAAAATGGGGAACAGAGCTATACAGAGAATTCTCAACTGAGGAAACATGAAAGGCTGAGAAGCACCTAAAGAAATGTTCAACATCCTTAGTCATCAGGGAAATGCAAATCAAAACAAATCTGAGATTCCACCTCACACCAGTCAGAATGGCTAAGATCAAAAACTCAGGTGACAGCAGATGCTGGTGAGGATGTGGAGAAAGAGGAAAACTCCTCCACTGTTGGTGGGACTGCAAGCTGGTATATCCACTCTGGAAATCAGTTTGGCGGACCCTCAGAAAAATGGACATAATACTACCTGAGGACCCAGCTATACCACTCCTGGGCATATACCCAGAAGATGCTCCAACATGTAATAAGGACACATGCTCCACTTATCAGCCATATTTATAATAGCCAGAAGTTGGAAACAACCCAGATGTCCCTCAGCAGAGGAATGGATACAGAAAATGTGGTACATTTACACAATGGAATACTACTCAGCTATTAAAAACAATGACTTCATGAAATTCACAGGCAAATGGATGGAACTTGAAAATATCATCCTGAGTGAGGTAACTCAGTCACAAAAGAACAAACACGGTATTTACTCACTGATAAGAGGTTATTAGTCCCAAAGTTAGAAATACCCAAGATTCAATTCACAGCAACCATTGGACTGAGCATGGGGGCCTGGATGGAGGAGTTGGAGAAGGGACTGAAGGAGCTGAGGGAGTTTGCAGCCCCATGGAGGGAGCAACAGTGTCAAGTGGCCTGAGCCCCCAGTTCTCCCAGAGACTGGACCACCAACCAAAGAATACACATGGAGGGACACATGGTGCTGGCCACATATGTGGCAGAGGAGGGCCTTGTTAGCCATCAGTGGGAGGAGAGGCCCTTGGGTCTGAGGGTGTTAGAGGCCTCAGTATAGGGGAATGCCAGGGAGGGAAGACAGGAGTGGGTGGGTGGG
>CM052716.1:8412840-8480422 GCA_028551405.1 Uromys caudimaculatus
TAATAATAATAATAATAATAATAATAATAATAATAATAA
Organism: Uromys caudimaculatus; assembly: GCA_028551405.1. Taxonomy (NCBI): domain Eukaryota; kingdom Metazoa; phylum Chordata; class Mammalia; order Rodentia; family Muridae; genus Uromys; species Uromys caudimaculatus. The sequence goes on from CM052716.1 coordinate 8,412,880, forward strand.
AACTGTTTCAATAGCTTGGATATAGGCAAGAAAACATCATGGAACACAGTACAGAGGAAGGACGTCTGGCTTGTAATAATAGCTAGTGCTTAGTGCATTTATTGAGCACTTACTGTATATTATCATCATCTACTTCAGCATCTCTTAGATGCTGAGGCTAGAACTCAGGCAAAGCATTTTTCTGTGCTCCTGAGCTGTACTTCCAGCCTCCCTGTTCTCAATTTAATATTCCTAATTAAATTTACTGTAAAAAAAAAAAAAAAAAAAAAGAGCTCAGCATTTGCTTTCCATCCGGGATCATGCTTGTTCAGGCACCTTTGAGAAACAACATTACGTCCGCCATTAGATTCTATCAGTATAAATCTTCCTCACTGGCAATGGGCATGCGCTTCTTTATTATAAAAAACGCAAACCTTTTACAGGCCAAGAGAACAAATAATCTATATTAATACAATTAGGAACAGTGAAACTTTTATCTAGTATTATATATTAGTCTGTGTACGGTACAGAAACCACACGACTGCAAATTATAGTTCAATTTTTATGCAGTTAGTCAAATAAGCACTTATTACCATCACTCACACACAAGCTAATTCAATCATCTAGATGGTAGATTTTAGGGTCTACGATTTCTTGATGTGCCTCAAGGGATTAAGAATTGTTTGCATCAAGGAAACAGCGTTGGTTTTAGCCAGGCCTAAATGTATTCAGCCCTGAGTGCTTGCAAAGGAGGGAGGGCTTAGTGAATAGACTCAAGAAAGCCGACAGGGACACTCATTACATTTACCTAATACTCCTAGTGGTTTCAAGATGGCCATATTAGGGCACAGCTCTTAGTGCATTCTTGTTCCCCTTGTCCCACAAACAGAAAGGAAGATTGGATTATGTGTGATTTGCCCATGTTCCAACTCTGCTTTCCCCACCATGTCTGCTCAGGCAGCAACCTTCTCTCACATGAACACAGAGTGCATCCATCCACATATCCAGCGGGAAGTCACATGCTTGAGGCTTGTGTAGAAATACCCTAAAACACTCAACCCTAGGGGATCCTGAGTATAAGGAGACTGACAGCTTGGGTAGATACTATGGTGATGGCCTGACTCCTACATAGTTAAAGAGGCAAGGGTTTAAAGTGATTGCATTTGTTTGTTTGTTTGTTTATTTATTTATTTATTTACTAGTGTTACTATTTCACTACATCGTTTACAGAGTTAAGAACTTTGAACAGGCGATAGAGATGGCTTGGCCTGGTAAGGCACTTGCAGAATAATGTGTTTGATTATGTGGTGGAAAGAAAGAATGGATTCTGGCAATTGTCTTCTGCCCTCCACAAGTGGGCATGCCATTTGTATAAGACACACATACACACACACATACACACACACACACACTAAATCTTTTAAAAATAATTAAACAATTTAGTGCAAATTTCTTTCCTAGATGATAATAATTGGTTTTCCACAGCATAAACACTACAGCCCTAGTTTTCTTTAAAACTTTGTTTCTGTGCACAGTGTCATGGGCTTAGATATTACTTTTTGCAGAAAAATAAGGAGAGGTTTTATTTTGTTATTAAATATAACGTATTGAAATATAAAAAGTTTTTTTTTTCTCTCTTTTTCTGGGCAAGAACAGAAACACCAAATATCCATGTGGCTGTATTGATGCATAGCCTGCTGTAGAGAAACATGCACTGTCAGGACCTCTGTTCTAAGAATGGAAATTATATCTGGGTCCTTCATTCACTTCTACACTGAAACATGCAGAAATATAGTAAGCAATGTCTAATGATAATAAAAACATTCATATATCATATATTTCTATATGGAAAGAGAATAGGTATACATGGTAGTATATATTTAATTAATGTTGTATTTCAGTTTAGTTCTTCATGGCTGTACACATCTGTCAAAGCCAATGTCACACTGCAATTGTCTGTAGCTGACTTTAGATAGCTTCTCACAGGTGACAAACATGAAGCCAGCGTACTGAAACAACTGAGACCTAACACGTCACAATAGCTCATCAAAGTGTCCTTTTTCATGGTAAAAGCAACACTTGCAATTTCGATGAAGCTGTATCTTCCTCACAAAGCATATTTCAATGCTCACTGTTTTCCAGAGAGCTCTTGATCCTTCAGCAACAGGTCTAGTTCTTGACTTAACAATTTGTATCCAAAATAGTTCATTTTATAAATATAGTCTCTCTCTCCACACACAGAAATGTATAACAAATATACAAGATTAGCAAGACCAACACATTCCTTATCACAGTCTACTAAATATTTTTTAAATAACTCATTTATTTATTTATTTATTTATTTATTTATTTATTTATTTATTTATTTATTTATTTATTTATTGGAGACAGGATTTCTCTGCCTATAACTGGTTCTCACGGAACTCACTCTGAAGACCAGGGTCCACCTGCCTCTGTCTCTCAATTGCTAGGATTAAGGGAATGTGTCACCATCACCTGGCTGTCCTACTAAATCTATACTACATGGAGATAATAGGATGATTGAGAGATTTCAAAGTATCTTTGGAAACCGCAGTCAGAGGAGAAATAGAACCACGGAAGAGTATGGGAGCAGCTCAGAAGGAGACATTCGGTGGCTAAACCTGAACTTTACACCTGATACTATCCACTGCTTCTATAACTCCATCCTATTTAGAACTTTGATTTGATTTGTCTGTGAATCTAAATGGTTACATACTAGATTAGATACTCCTTATATTTAAATACTGACAGATGTACTTCTGTATGAAAACCAAAAACGTGAGCTTGTATATCGTTAAAGGATGAGATGCTCCATCCAGAAGGCTGTTTCAGGTGGAATGCTCTCCCAGCATCGTTGAACCTTTGAATTTGATTCTTCAAAGATGGATCATTTCTCTTCTTCCTATAGAGCTCCTTGCTCAGTAGTTACTGCCACTGACTGTTGTGCACACAACTACCCATCTCTGGCTCTTACTCCATGTTCTGTTCTACTGTTCTTTGTAGTTCTTCACCTCCATCTCTTCACTCTAGGTGCGGTCCTGAAGGTGGGGGCTTTCCTTCTTGTTTACTGATGTATCCTCGCGTCTAGAAGATCACAGAACCAAAGCACAACTGGCAGCCATGTACCCATGTGTTGAATGGATGTGTATAACCAGAACAGGGCAGCACTTTCCTAGGCCCCTTCAGATGTGTGCTTGGACTTCAGAGAGCACAGTAGTTGCAAACTCCGCTTCACAGTTTGTTATGTTATGTTAAACAGAAGTACAACTCCAGAAAATCAGAATAAGCCAGAGAGTAAAAAATTCCAGCAAGAAGAAAGATGGTCAGTGGTTTCTCATGAAATTAAATTAGAACTGAATGTGCCCAACAAAACAGTTTTCTTAACTTCGAACTATTGTCACCTAGAGTGTTGTAAGGCTAGAGGCCAAAGGTTAAGGTTACTATGGAATCTGCTATTGACCCAACTCTTCTGGGTTACATTCTATCTCCAATGTGAAAATATCATAATATCTTTCACTTTCGAACTGCAATAGAGTTTTGGATAATTTAACTAGCACTTCTCACAAATAACGAAGTCAGAGAAATATATTTAGAGAACAATAAAATTGTCATGCTCGCAGTTTGGTGAAATTATTTTTCTAAGAAATGATTATAGATTACAAAGATGGGGTTATTGTTTCTGGGAGATTCTATAAAACATTTATGTAGATTCTAGATAAAGCTCAATATTTATCTAAACATAGAGTGGCATTAACTTTACGAATTCTTAATTATTTTCCAAATGATCCTTGATGCCCAGGTGATGACAAGTTATATGGTTGTGTTAAGGTTTGATGGTGGTGGCTGACATCCTAAGTAGTAAGTAGAGGAGAGGGAGATTTCACAATCTTCATAGAAGTTTACTGGGGCATGAATGGCTACCCTGTAACCAGCACTATAGGCTATTAGTGTCCGAAGGCATGGCATGATACTTATACCAAGCCAAGGACACAAATGCCTAGCCAAATCAAAAAGCTGGGGGCCACAAAGGGCTCCAGTTCTGAGGTATTATTAGTTCTTTACTCCTCGATTTTGATGCTCAGTTGGGCATAAGGCTCAGATAAGTACTTTCTCTCCTCTAGGCATGGCATGACTTTTTAGCATTCAGTCTGAATTGACTGACTACAGTGCGCTGAAAAATGCCAGACATTTCTCGCCTAGGGCCCTGGACTGGTCTCTTCTGGCTTTTCTGCCATTTGCTGCTCATTCCTTGTTGTGGTAGTAAATTGAAATCTGATGTTGACAATGTTTACCATTTGTAGCTTCAGGCTTTATTCTTAGGACATCAGAGTAACATCCAGGAAAGAAGTATTGTCTAATTTCATTCTACAGAACAATCAGTATGATATAGAAGCAGGCTATGAAGAAAAATATCAAAAACTGTCTATGAAACCAATAAATGAATAAAAAAGAAAGACAACCTCAGAAATATAAATGAGAGCTAAACTCTATTACTGGGATCTGAAAAACATTTTATTTTTATGATATGTCGTGTGAATGTCAACAAAGAAATGAACTGCTATGATTTTAATCTGTGTGTTTCTCAATACAGGTCTGTAGCAAACAAACAATTACAGTGCAGAGAAACAAGAAATATCACATCAGAGTTAGCCAATCAGAGACCACCTCTGTCCCACATGGGCTTTCCCAGATGTTTTCCCTCTCTCCTTTGCATGGTCGTCAGTCTTGATTCCAAGTGTGGACTATTCATCAATCTTGGTCCTACACTTAAAACTCAATAAAATATGCTTGACATTCCTCTCAGAGATTAATCACACAAGCCCAGCATAATAGCTTTGCCAGTTTAAATGCCTCTCCTTCAACATTTCATTTAGAATGTACTGTAATTATATTCTATTGCTTCTGGCCAAGTTAGAAAAATGTATTTAGATAATAACCTTATTTTGGTATATGATACACTCTTAGGACTGTTCCCCATGTTGATTTACGTACAAAATTAAAAATGGATTTGTAAGTAACTTCAAAACTAAGAGTCATTTATCTATCCACCCACCCATGTATCTCTTAAGCTGTATAGTTACATAAATATGAATAAATTCAACAACACAAATAAATAATTGTTCCTTAATTTTTTTAGCTCTTTGTATTCCATCTTTGTGTCTCATATTTTACTTTTCATTTGTTATCTGTCCCACTTTGGTGGTGCTCATGATCAAGGCCGAGGTCCAAGCATATTGGGCAATATTCTGTCACTGAGCTATATCTCAGTCAGACCTCATATTTATACTTACAAAGAGACCAATTACTGTAGACCCTTGCTTCCTCAAGTTCATAAACCTGCATACAATTTAACATGCTTCCCACGATATGGGATTGTGAACCCTAGATGTATTCATGGTTATATCATCCTCCTCAATGTGAGAAGAAAATGGTGGTTGGCATCCCTTCCGATGTCTCAAGTCTTGGGTTAGTCATTGTCAGGAGGCCAGTACAGTTACGTCAAAGCCCCATCTTGTAGAATAGCTGTGCTGATATCCCAGAATACATGTATACATGTGTTTTAAATATTAAGAAGTAATTGACCTTAAGCATCGATTATAATTCTGTGACTCAGTTTCCAAAACAAACTGGAAAGCACTGAAGAAAACCTGCAGCTGTTTACATGCTACAGAGTCAGCTAGGTTTGGGCAGCTAGGGAAGTGTTCCTCATGAACAGGATTTGATTTGTAAATAAGAGTGAAGGATTTCTGGTTTCTTCTTCCATTTTCTATTGATTTGTGGAATAAATTATTTGAAGAGATTGTCAGTATCAGGGTCAATCTTAAAGAAATTTGAATTAATTACTTTGGGCTAACTTTTGATAATGAGTGATGAGCTGATGCTAAAATTGACTTCTGAGCATATGTGTAAAGAATATTACTAAAAATTACAATGTTAAGTAGTTCATTCATTAGTCAGATATTGACTTATTGTTTAGCATATGACTAGACTTTTAGTCACTGTAGAATTCTGTCATAAATAAAATAGGCAATACTATTTCTTTAGCAAGGATATATATATATATATATATATATATATATATATATATATATATATATATACACACACACACACACACACACATATGTATATGTATGTATATATATATCCAAAAAGTGCTTTTAAAAAGAAAAAGGGACAATAGGGTCAAAGCAAAGGTTTGGATCTAAATAAAACACAGCGCCTGCATCTATAGCTCAGGAAACATTTCAGAAAGGATGCAGAAAGATTGTAAGAGCCAGAATGTCAGGGAGTCTGGTGTGAAACAGGTTCTCCTAGAAATCACCACATAAAGAAGACTGCGACAATTGCAGTATTGACGCACGCACAAGCTAATATGGATGGTTAAATTTTCATGGGGTCCCACCCCTAGACAATGAACTATAGGCAACTAATGTCTGCTGGGATGAGGAGAACTTGTCCTGCCCAGGGATGAGGATAACTTGTAACTTGTCTCTCCCAGGAATGATTACTGGTTGACCAAAACATAATCATCAGCCCTGAAACCATATACACACAGATAACAAAAGAAACTCAGCAGGCCATATCTGTATGTATATCCACATATGCACAGCATAATACAAATATATATGTATAACAATAATAATCAAAACAAAGTCTATTAACTGGAGAGTGGGGACCTGAGAGGGGTTTGGAGGAGGTTAGATGGGAGGAACAAGAAGGAGGAAAGGGAGGGGATAAGGTGATAGAATTCTATTCCAATTAAAAAATCACATTGTATTGGGGAGAGACACTCTCCTGAGCAGACATTAGTGAGAAAATAAGGCAAGCCAATGACTGAAGAAGGAAAGGTGCTTAATCTTCTTTGGAATTTTCCAGAGCTCAAAGTGCAGTTGGCCTGCAGGCTAGTGGTATCCATCATTGGGAGATGATATCAACAGTAAAGGCTCCAGGCAGCTAGAAACAAGGGTAGCCATTACCATGGCTTTCATATTTACTTTGCTCTTAGGGAGCCAGAAAGCCCCAGCAACCTCTCTAGTGAAGAGACCCAAGGTCTGCTTGTTTTTTGTTTGTTTGTTTGTGTTTTTTAGAAAAATAAAGATGCTTGTGCTGAGATTAGTCCGCTGGACCACCTGAAGCTCATTAGGGAGCTCTGGAGCCAAGCACCTGTGTAAGTGATTAGTGGCGAGTGGCTGGTCCTGGACAGACCCGTGGGAGCAAGGGTAGCAGGATTGGCTACTTCATCAAATAGAGTTTAAGAAGTAAAAATTGGCTTGTTGTGCATTGCCCTGGTGCTGTTTGTATTCTGATGTTAATTCTGCTTCCTCAAGAGGGGCTGCCCCAAGGAGGGGGGGCGGATCACACACTCAGGTGATTTCATGGGAACCTTCTCCCCATTCTAACTGGTCAAATAAAGGCTAGAGCCTGTGATTGGGCAGTGGAAGGGAGAAGTGGGGCTGGAGGCTTTAGAGAGTGGGGGAAGAGAGGGAAGGAAGGAGGAGGAAGAGGAGGTAGAAGGGAGATGGAACAGAACCACATGGCCTGGAGAGCCACAGTAGCAAGGGATCTCATAGCTGGGGAACAGATCAGTGTGGTGGTAGATCTAGCAATCTAGGCATATAGCTTATAAATACGATAACTGGGCTGTGCAGGTTTTTTTATACAAGCTTATTGGGCTTGGAGATTACTGCTACATTGGCTCATAAATCCTACTAGTTAAAAGTCTGGAGACACTGTAAATAGTGACTTTTATGTGAGAATTCATTCATTGTGACTTTATTTTACAATACAAGCAAGGGGAAGAAACATCTAATTCTCTAGGTACTGTGGGTGAGGTGGACCTCTTCTTGCTTTGCTTTTCCTAAAAGATTTTCTCCCCCTGTATTTTTCTTTACTTTTTGAAATCATCCTAAGTAGCTTACATCTTTTGAGAGAGAAATATTTTTCTTAAATGATTACATTGCAATATTTAACATTCTTTTAATTTCTTTTTTGTCTTAATCATTCCATTTGTTTATATCTCAAGTGATATCTCCCTTCCCGGTTAACCCTCCACAACCCCTCCCATCCCATCTGCCCTCTCCCTCCTCCCCTTAGCCTCTATGAGGGTGCTCTTCCACCCAGCCACCCACTCCCACCCCACCGCTCCATCATCCCCCTACGCCGGGGCATCAAACCTCCATTGTGTGGCTATTGTTCAAGTTGTGAGCCTCTGTTGCTTTGGTCATTTGGAAGAATTGAAGTAATTTCTTAAAACGTCTATCATGAATCTGCATGCGTGTTAGTGGTTTTCCTGACATAGTACATACCACCCTATAGTGTGCTGTTCTTTAAACACTCTTTACCTGCCCTGCAGCGTAGAACTGGGGATTTTTCTCTGGATTATTATAGGATGCATGTCCTGGCAAGTGGTAAAAAAATAAATCCATAATGAATGCAGGAACTCTGCACCTGGGTGCTCTTATGTGCTCGGTATTCTAACATCGAGGCTTGATAATTAAATAGACAAAAACCAGGCGCCATTTCTGTCACCTTCGGTTTTGCCAAACTGACTGGAATGGAGATCACTTCTGACTGTGTGGATGCTGATCTATAAAATTTCGGCAGCAGCTACTTAGAAGCTCCACACTGTGACTCAACATCTGCTTCCCCTTCCACATGGTGCAGACTCTGAAAATATTAAAAGCAATTAAAGCAATTAAATCCACTTAGCAGGCTGGGCTAGCCTCTCCTTGCCAGAAATACTGGAGAAAAGATGACCAAATGCATCTGAAGTTTGCTGTCACTTCTTAGAATTTCCTAATAAAAATGGGGACGTTGCCACAGCCTTCACCCTTGGCTAACTCTGTGAACAGCTCTTGAAGACAACAGTCAGCATAAATCTAGAGGGAACAGCTGACATTTTTGGGTAGTCTTCCCTGATGGCAGATTTTATGGAAATAGACTGGCAGTACAACTAAAAGTGAACTTCATTGAAGGTTTGTGATTCCTTTACAAAGATAAAAGAACTTTTCAACACAGGGCTTTGCCCTCCAGCCATTCACCTGGAAGGGAGCACACATGGGACAAATAGCAATTTACACTGAGTTCTAAGCCTTTCATTTGTGTCCTAAGTCTGGCTTACAGAGTCCCTTCAGTGATCCATGTTTGAAAGGGAAAAAGTGGGGAATGCCTACCATATCCTACAAAAATGCAACCCTACATTAATGAGATACACCAGTTTAAGAAAAAGTCTAAAAGCTGCAGTGTAAAATGAAATTTTATTTCTTTCCACTACGTTTTAGAAACTTGCCTTTTATCTTGGTGTAACCTTACAAAATCAGCCTTTTAAATATGATAACCACAAAATCGTTTTGTTGAAAATGGTACTCATCCCAACTCCCGTGATATGTAGGAGACTGTTGCAGTTTGCTTGCTCCAGAAATCTCAAGGTGAAATTTCATCCTTGCTCTCAGTATTATGGGATAGAAATTGGACCTGAACAGTGTTGAAAGGTAGAGTTTTGAAGAAGAGATGAGGATTAGAGAAAATCACTGGGCTAGGGAATCCATGATTGAATTCCTTGGTTGCTTTATTCCAAAACCAGACACATGCACACTCCTCTCCCCCCTGTCTATCTGTCTCTCTACCCCCTCTCAACACACACACACACACACACACACACACACACACACACACACACACACACACACTTCCCATTTCTTGTCACAACATGACTTGTGTTGCCTCAGAGTTGTGCCGAAAAACTGTAACCAGCAAACCCTCAACAGAACTATGAACCAAAATAAGCTGTTCTTTACAACTTACCAATTTGTGGCGCTGAGCTATCAGGGAGGAAAATGGTTGAGCTGATTTGATGCTACTTCCAACGCCTCTGTAACCACTCACAGCTTTCTTAGGGACCTTCAGCAGTGAGGCCACTGCTGCCTTATTATCATCCATCTCATCTTATACTCACAGCATGAAAATCAATTCCTCTCAACAAATGTCTAAATTGAGAAGACAATGTTTTGCACCATGGTCATATTCCTACACATGTACAAACTGCACCCAAAATACTACACACATATATTACTGGTCTAAAATAGCTATAGCCTGTCACTTTCCAAGTCACCAAGTATACATGGCTGGACACAGTGAAGCACAGAGGATGGGGAGGCCTCCAGTGCCCAGGTCCTGGTATGATGACCTCATAGAGGTACCCTATAGCTCTTCCTATAGATACCTACTCAAAGGCTGCTTCCATGTCACTGAGTGTGTGACCTGTACCATAGCCCTCTCTAAAGCAAAGTCTCTGTAGAGTCAGTGTTTGATCTGGCCTACATCAGTCCTTAGTTTATAGAGTCTCTTTGAGATGTTTGTACATGCTTGGCCCAGGGAGTGGCACTGTTAGGAGGTGTGGTCTTGTTGGAGGAAGTGTGTCACTGTGGGGTAGGCAATGAGACCTTCCTCCTAACCATGTGGGAGCCAGTTTTCTGTTAGCTGCCTTTGGAACAAGAGAGGAATTCTCAGCTCCTCCAGCCCCATGTCTCTCTGGATGCCGCCATGCTCTTGCCTGGATGATAATGGACTGAACCTCTGACATGTAAGTCAGCACCAATTAAATGTCCTTATAAGAGATACCTTGGTCATGGTGTCTGTTCACAGCAGTAAAACCCTAACTAAGACCCTCTTGCTTACTCCCCTGCTCAGGCCCTGCCTCCTCATCACAGTGAACTCTGCTTGGCATCATTGGGAATTGACTGGCTCTGTGATGCCTCCCTGCCCTTCCCTCATGTCTGCTCTCACTTCTTGCTGTTCCTCCATCTCACCCTGTTACAATGGAGGACCCAGGTGGATGAGTCTACTGTGCCCGCCATAGGTGCATTATTTTCTGGTCTCCTTGTGCCCAATCTTTTCCAGTCTTAGTGGCCTGACCCTCAGCCAGATAAGTCATCTGGAACATGTTCTGGCCTTTGAAATACAATTTTTCCTCTGTGTTTGTATGTATGGGTGAAGGTATATAAGACTAGCAAGTAAATATATATTAAATAAAGTTTAGGAAATAGTAACTTGTGCTTTATCGTGTATCTTTTACTCATGGAAATTTCAGTTACTCAAGTATCAAATATTAGAGATGGAAGCCTAATTATATAATAAGGGGTTTTACGATACAATTCACATGTGTGTATGTTTTTAGGTCCTATTCTTCCCACTGCCCTCTGCTGTGCCCTCCCACTTCCTGGTCCTCTGCTTTTCAAGCCTTGGAAGAGGAGATGTAAACCTTGTGTTTGCGCTGAGTGCTCATCCATGACTTCTTCTCATGATGGCGTTGAGTCTCTGCATTTCTTTCCTTGTTCCTTTCGGCTTGCTCAAGTACTGCTCAGTGACTTCATCTCCTCGTTTTACAATTTCAACTCTGAGGTCATTTTCAAGAATAGTGCTACTTTTTCCTGTGGGATTCTTGCAGGAATTCTTGGTGAAATGGCCCTCTAAAAAATGAAACCTTCTCCTCCTAGGTTGAGACTCTAAGAGTGCCCTGTGATCTTCAGATAAAGTTTCTGGTTTCCCCACGACACAAGTTTCCCCATCCTACATCCCTAAGAAAGTAGGATATTCTGGTGCCAGGAGAAAGAGGCTAAAGACACAACTGACATCACATTCCCCTTGGTACGGTCATGGTCCTTTCCCCCAACCACAGAGCTCTAGGGTATGACATAGGGCATCGGTTTTGAGTTTCTAGCTTTTCTGTAGTTGCAGGTGCCCAGGGACAATGAGCACTGTACAGAGATGCGTCTTTAGTGTCCTCTCCTTCAGCCAGTCTAAAACCCTGTCTTTGTGCAGCTGAGTGTCCAGTACCTGCAACTTTTACTTTTAGATGGTAGTTGCATATACAGAAGCAAGAGCAAGCCCATCAGCTCTGGACACTCTCATTCAGCTGTGTGAATGGGTCCTCTTCACTTTTGGTGCCCCCCCTCCCCAAATGAAGAACTGCTGCCCTGGTTGGAGCAGCATAACACTGCAATTGCAGAACTGCTGCACTGACTGGAGCAGCATAACACTGATTTACATGATCTCTGTTCAGGACCAGAACATTTAGCCACATATTCAATCTCACTTTGATGGTGCATGCTCTCCTCTGTGTATTTCACCCATGACTTTCTCAACAGACACGACTTTTCCTGAGAGGATCTTCAACATGTAAGCCCTTTGGCTGACTGTGTCAACCTTTCCAACTACCCATCTTTGACTCAAAACTCAGTGTGGGAGATGTTCTTTCCTTTTGGCCATGCACCCTTCAGTCAGGCCTAAGTGCTGCCCAGTCTACGGCTCCCCTACAGTGACCTCCAGTTCACCGTCACTGTGACTGCCTGGTGCGGGCACTTGACCTTGTCTCTTCCGAATTCTGCAAGGCCCTTCCTGACCTGAGCTTTCTCAGGACTACTGCAGTGCCTACTAGTCCAAAAGGGGCCCCCATGCCCAGACTAGACACATCCAACGTGCTGGGTACCACACAGAATCGTTCTGTGTTATCCCTTCTGCTCTTGTTATGCTATTTTTATGTCAGAAAAGACACTCACAGGGAGTCTCTTTGTGCCTCATATCTGACTTAGCGACAATTAACATTTTATATGAATATGGAATACTTGTTAAAATTATTGAATAAATGTTGACATATCATCATTAACTAATGTATTTGCTTTGCTTAGACTTGTTTTGGATGGCATGTAGGACTCTGTCTTATACTTCTCCATCCTGTCTCCAAAGGCTCCTCTCGGCTGTGGCAGTTTCTCATTCTTGCCTTTTCGTGATGCCATTGGAAATTTTGGTGAGTGCTGGTCAGAAGCTCCATAAAATATCTACTGCTGACATCCTAGGTTCTACTGTGAATGTAGATGTGGAGAGGGAAGATCAATTTGTTTTCAAGACTGCAAACAGCAAACAATGTGTGTCCCTGCGGATGCTGACTTTGATTAATGGTGCAGGTCATAGTTTCCTTCTTCTTTGCTGACTCCTGGTGCCTGACAGCTAAGATGGGTACGGTTACATTTTATCCCATGATGAGATTGAAAAATCTATAGTTTTCATGCATTCTTAGCCTTTAACTTAGCCATGTGTTTTCTTATTACAATATTTCCATATATATTTTCTAATTCCAGGACTGACATTAAGCACATTTGATTGCTTTTCTGCTGCATTAAAAAAGTGTAACCCATTTTTTTTTCTATTAAAAAAAAAAAAAGGAGACTGGACTGACTGTACTCAGAAAATATTGATTCCCTACTGTTCAAAACTCACATTGATTTTATCAATGTTTGTAAACAGCAAATTCTGGGAAGAGAATATCGGTTTTGATAAAGATGTTTACCTACCGTGAGTGCACGGCAAATCCTGAGCTCGTGCGTTAATTAACGTGTCCTGCTCTATCTGATGGACACATATTGACTATGACGTTTTAAAGCTCAGATAGTCCATTCTCTAAAGGCCAAAAACTGGTGTGTTAAATATCACATCAAAATCACCGTGAGAAAATTTGACACAGGACTGTTCTGTCATTGCCACGGATTGGTCTCTAAGCAGGGGCTACTGATGCCCAAAGAGCAGGCGCTGCTTCCAGGAAAAGAACTCTGTTTAATATCATTCTCAAAGTAAAGCCAAGTCTGCACATTCGTGCTGGATACTGTTGGTGTGACTGTGAGGTGATAAAGGAGAAGCTGGGGAGACTTAGGCTGAAATAGAGGCTGGTGGGAAAGCTATGCTTGGCTCCATTCTGTTCAGAATACAGGATGACAAATCCACTTCTGTTCATCTATAAGTTGCTAAAATTACTATACACAGAACAACCCAATCTTTAGCATATTTGCAGAAGTAAATGCCATAATGTTCAAAGATGTTCTAAATCTGTATCAGTTTCCTGCCATCATCATCACCACCACCACCACCACCACCACCACCACCACCACCACCACCACCACCATCACCACCACCACCACCACCACCACCACCACCACCACCACCACCACCACCACCACCACCACCACCGTCACCATCAGTACTGTTGAGACAATGTGTCACTATGAAGCCTACTCTGGCACTGGACTTGCAATTTTCTCTTTCTTATCATCCCTACAGCTGGGCTACAGGTGTGCATCACATGGAGATATTGATTTTTAAAATTGATGGAAAGTAAAGTAAAATATACAAAACAAACAAAAATGTAAAACAAAAATTAAAAGTTGTCATTGTTAAGACTTCAGTCTCCACAGATTTATTCACCCTGCCTTTCATCCGAGGCAGATTCTCATGTATCCTTGTAACTCAGGAGCAGCTTTATATTGAATATAGAATCCTCCCAATTGTAAATTCTTCTTTCATAGCCAATGATACAAATGCAGTTTCTCTCATTAGAGTGTGCATAGAGCTGTCCAAAAATTAGTACGTGATTCCTGCTTCACGGGTACCATTTAGGCCTATGGAATTTAGCATATTTGCTTTTAGCACTGAAGGGAAATTTCACTTCTTCTAATGTTTCCCTAAAATCTTTTCGTTTCACTCACTGTCTTTTCTGAATAAAATTTGGATTAACTTTTGTCTTTGTGGTCTCACTTCTTCCTTCCTGCTCTGTGTTTATTTCAGTGTTATATTCAACATATAATTTATTGAGTGATATTGACAAATATTATGTTAATTATACTTTTTGTTTTTCAACCACTTCCATAAACTGTACTTCAACTTTTAGGTGGTTTTTATTTTAATTGACTTCTAAAAGTGCAACAATTTAGATTTTTTTCATTTGTATTTTGCAGTCTTATAGTGCTGGACTTTCTAACAAGTTTGACAGACAGAGCTTCTATTGATTTTTCCATTATTGTGTATTTTCTGGTTTGGAGAAGATATACAGGAGGAAGTGTCAGACTGACCAGCAATTATGTGACCTTGAGGTTCCAAGAGTGAAATGTATCAAAATGAAATGCTTCCTAGTCTCCCATGAAGAGGGACATCTACTGCTTAAATCTGATCAGTGCCAGCTCTCAGTATTCAGTGGTAGCTGCAGAAGTGAAGTAGGGAGCACACAGGCTGGCAGAGCTCACCAGCTGAAGTATCGGGACTCGCACATTCACTGGCCAGGAAGATCACTGACAGCAGGACTTACAGAGAAAGGTTTTATGACTTCCACATGAGCCACCCAGTGAGAAGAGGGAAGGAGCAAATGCGAATTCAGTAAGAAGTACCCAGAGCTTATAGCATACTCTAGCCCGTACTAGGCATTGAATGATCATGTACTTTGTTGTAATTCCTAGATCCTTCTAGGCCAAACAATAACGACTCAAGCAATATAGGGCATCCAGAGGCAATGGACTCAGCTCCAAAGTGGCCTGGGATGTTTGAAGAGCACAGGTAGAGGCTTCCAGAGCAAAGGGGGGCCCGGTTGGTTTGCCCTCACTGCTGCTAAGTATTCACTGGGAAAATCAACAACAGGGGAATAGCTTCCTCACTGTTTTCAGAAACATTAGTCGAATCAATGTAAAGTTAAAAACTCACCCCAGACCATAATGAGAGAGCAACAAGGCACAGACAATATACTGAGACAAGACACATTACCAAGCCAGAGAAGAGAGGATACAGCAAGACTCCCCAGGGAACAATACCACCACACAACAGTGTAAGATTCCAGGGTCGGGGGTGGGGTGGTGCTCTGTGGAAACCATTGATGTTTCGATAGGGCAGAGGCCACACCCTCAGTGTATGAGGGGGGGTTGCAGAGCTTCTACTGATTCTGCTCTGACATGTCTGACGTGGCATTAATATTGATAAGGCACATGGACTTGTGACAAAGTACAACTAGAATCAGCCTCTTGTATACTCATAAGCAGACAAAAACTTCTTCAGAGAATTCATCTGTCTGGAGCAGAACCTCATAAAAATATACTCACCACAGCACTACTATTTAGGGAGAAAAATTCCAGATTTTTTATTAGACTATAGAATGATACCAAACTGGGTCTTATTGTGGCGTTCCTTTTTTTCCTCCCCTGTCACCTCCCCTTAACTCCTTGCATCTCTACTCTTACCTCATCATCTCCTGCCGACGTCATGCACTCTCTCTCTTTCTATTTATATAGCCTGAGGAGAACTCAAGATTTTAGCTGCAGAGTTTGCACCCTGTCCACATCAAATTGGGGAGGGAGAATCCAACATGGCTTATATGGTTAAGCTATCAATGAATTATTTATGTGGACAGATTATAATTCACTTGTCTTATAATTCATTTGATTGGTAGCCTCAACTCGAGCATTGAAATATATGGTCTGATTCTCCTGACCTAATATACATGAGCAGGCATGTCAGGGAGCTTGTAATCTATCAAAGGGAACCAGAATAAACTTAAATGTTGTTATTGAAAAATATTTTACGCAGTAAGACTCATTCTCTCTGTTTCCCAGTACCTGTGAGGTAAGCAGCTTTTATCTGTTGAGCTCTGACACTCTGATACTTCTATCTTGCCACAGGCCTCAAAACAATGAATCCAGATGACCATGTTCAGAAATTCCTGTTTGTCACAGCGCTCCATCGTGATTTTCACAAGTCCCCAGTGCCTGTCTATACACACCTGCCTTTTATAGGCTTGGCTTTTAGAAATCGTGTACTCCCCTGGTTATTTTTCCATTTGATAAAAAAAGTCCAAGTGCTACCTCTACAGCTTCAATAGTCCTAACTGCCCCCGGACTACTATTGAAGGCTCATTTAGATAGAGAACACACATTAAGCATGTCATGCACTGTCGCATTCTTTGCATACTGAAGGCCAGTTGGCCCAGGGGCTTTGTTTCTTTCTATGGCCTGTGAGCTATGCTAAGAATGTAGACTCAATAGCAGTTGCTTTTGACAGCCAAAGCATGGGGTTAGAAAAGTCTCTTCAAACTTACAATTAGATTTCAGACACTCACTGAACAGTGAGATGCTCATGCCTGTGCCCATTCACCTACCAAGCTCCCCAAAGCCAAAGATGAATATAATAAATACGATTTTCTGATGTGGCTAATAGTATTTATTATGCACTCAGTTGAGCATGGAAAAAACCAGTTTCTCACATACACACACAGCGCAAACAAAGAACCAACAAATCCCTAATTTCTCATACTCTTTCTGTCAGGTAAGTTAGAATACATGAATGTACGAAAAGTGAAGTCTGATCTAGATGAGAGTTAATGTTGAGCTCATATGAGCTACAATTTCCCTGAAACATTGAGTTCAGCTCCAAAACAAAGGCATAAATGTCCAATTTATGTGAATTAGAATATATAGAAATATATTCTAATGTGATTCGGTGCTGAAAGAATCAACTGATATTGGTGGGTAGGGCAGGGGCCCATAAAATGAAACTTTGATTTTCTATATTTAAAATAGGGTTGCCATAGGCGTTTTATGTCTTATATTCACATAAAGGGGGAAAAAAAGTCAATGAGTTTATGTTGCTAAACATAACTGGACTTAAAGTAGATGATTCGGGAGATTAATTAACTTAGAAAATCTATCTCACTACTTGGAATCCCATCAATAGCCTGGCATTATTAATGAATCCTCGGAGTTTCAGGATGCTTCTGAATTCCCCTGACCCTTCAGTGCTCACCTATAATTACTCAGACAATTTAGTATGTGCCAGGCAACATGCCGGGTGAGCACTGTGTACAATTACAATCAAATTCCTGAATAACAGTGAAAGAGAGGAATTATTATTCATGTTTTTAGGTGAGGAGAAGGGAGGCTCAGTTGGGCCAGGAAACTGAGCAAAAATACAACTTTCAAGATGTAGCAGAGATGATAAGAAACCTTCACCTGTAAAAATGTCACTTCGCCATGCAATCAACAATCTTGCCCCATGAGACCACAAGTTGCTATGTCTGTGATCATTACAGCTATTTCATATCATATCTACCCATAGAAAATCATTTGTCAAAACAAGAGACATGTACTAAATTCACATGATAATTTTGGAAATGATTTAACCTATAGATCAAAGCAACTAAGATCATAAAGTGCAATATGAAAATAATGTAATTTATTTATTTTAAAATGACTAATTTATTTTACTTTATGTCTACGTGTGAGTGTCCCCATGTATGTCTGTGCCCCTTGTGCATCCCGGTGCCCACAGATGTCAGAAGACAGCGTTGTTAGAGGTAGTTGCCAGCCTCTATGTGGGTCTTGGGAACCAAACCTAGGCCCTTTACAAGAACAGAAAGTGTTCTTAGCCATTGAGTCACCTTTCCAGATCCCAAACTCAGATATTTTAATAATGACTTTGGAAAAAGCAGACCACCGAAGTGATTGCTATGTTTATGCTGCTTTTATATTCGTCTGTTCCTTTAACTAAATTCTACAGCTACTATGAGAGGATGATTAGATCTCAGCTAACATGAGCTGCTTGATGTCCAACACCCTACTTTGATCTGAGGATTCCTTTAACCTTAGAAATTGGAAGCCTCACTAGTAGGGATATCTGGTGATAGAAATAACAGGCCTTTTGTAATGATTTTGTTCTTAATGAACTGGAAGAATCTAAAAGTCAGGGAGATCCACTGAACCACCACGTTGTGAATTTACTCCTTAGCTCTGTAAGCAGATCTTTATGTCTCAGTGATTTACTAGCAGAGACTGATTTATTCTGCAGTTATCATATTTAACTCCCATGAAGCAAAATTAACTCTCAACACTATGGCACCCTTATTTCATTTTTTAAAGCTTTGTTTTTAACAAACATATTTGTGTAATGTTGTATTGAACAGACATACACTAGTTAGGGATGTAGGCTACATTTATCATCATTTTCCTCATTATTCTGATAGATTACATGAAGCAGCTCATTGGATTCATTCTGACTTATGATTTGACAAGGGTTTCTGTCTATCTGGAAGGAGACTGCATGGTGGGTACAGGAGATCAATCATGTAACCAGAAGAATGAGACAACCAGTTACACACAGCAAGCAGAGAGTAAAAAAAGAAGAAAAAAGTGGGGGGGGGGGCAAATGCAGAGCCAAACTGATACCTTCAAAGCCTCACATAAGAGAGTCACCTAGTGTGTGCACCCTGCCTCAGAACCAGACTTTCAAACACAGGAGACCTTCAGTCACACTGTGGCTTCAAACTGTAACTCCGATTCAAGCTAAGAGACACTTTTGGTGAGGTGAGCATGCTTACCCTATCTCTACAATACCACAGGACCCTTGCTCACTGTCCTTCCGCCATTTTATACTGGTCTATGAAGACTTTCCATGAACTGTGGCCTTTACTCCTTCCAATAAAAAGCCGGGGAGGAAGATATCAAACAGTGAGCTGGATGTCATAAGTCAGACAGCTTTGACTGAGTCTCTTCCCAAATTTACTCAAAGATCAGGGACAGTGTGACTCTGGTAAAAGCCAGATGCTCTCCTCTAACCTAGTCAATAAAAGTGCTTTAATATGTAGGGTTTGGTGTGTGTGTGTGTGTGTGTGTGTGAGTGTGTGCGTGCACATGCGCACATGCATTTGTGTCTTCATGTTTTTCTTCTATTTTGTAGAAGTCTGCGGTTTCTTTTTACAAATTTCCCACTATATTTTATCAACCTGTATCTACTTGACCATGGGAATACTCCCTTTGCTGCGTTCGAAGGACCTATGAATTTGATACCTATTTTACCAAAGTGTTTTTTACCATACAGTTGATCAAATGTAAAATCTTGCATTTTACCCATGACTCAAAATTGCCCGTGTCCCCCGCACTCCTGTAAAGGGCTTTCATTTCCTTCGTGAGGCCTGTGAAGTCTGACAGTGTGACTCTGGAAGGCAGGGACTGCTGGAGACGTGACTTCCTAGCCTTTTAAGCAGCACACTCTCGGAGTGCTTTGTCATAGCATAGCACACCAGATCCATCCGCTCCTCATGTATGTGAAACACAGTAAAGAGCTGTAACTCTTAGGATCACCTTCAACCAGGCATATTGCTGCTTCATTACATCCTGAAGACATATGCCACCATTTTCTTAGATGGTCAGAGGCAATCACTGGCCTATATTAATTATGCATTTTAATCTGTGGTTTTGTGGAGCTTGCAGTGGTTTCTGAGTACCAGGCTCCTGAAAGCAGTGTTAGCCATCAATGAAATTAGTTGTAAATGTAGAAATAGCTCACACGCCCGGAGGAGCCTAAGGCTGACTATGCAAAATGCACCTGGAGACATGGGGCAGAGACTGTACAGTGTCTTTACCTCTCTTAAAATTGTATTGCTATCTATATAAGAACGACAAGTCTAGGGAGACTGCTAAGTGTTAAAACATAAGGTCTGGAGTCTAGGGCTCCAAAACTCCTATAAATGCTAGTGGGGGATGGGACTCACCCATCATCTTATTGTTTGGTAGACCTCAGTGCAATTGAGCTAGCTAGATTAGCCCTTCATAGTTTTCTTGTCTGTCTAAACTTGGGTTTATGACCAGACACCAAAAAAAAAAAAAAATACAGATAATAAAATAAAAAACTAGGCTAAAAGGCAATTTTTTTGAGTATCTCATATGAAGAGGAATCAGCATGGTGTGGTTTTAAGTGTCACTTTTATGTAGACATGTATTCCTTTCTCTGTCACATGTAGAAAGCTGAACAGCCAATGAACAAGAACTCTCAAGCCAGAGCACAGCACCCAGAGAGTTTTTCTATGCTGTTCTTTTTTTTTTTTTTTTTTTTTTTTAATTACTTTGCATAGTCTTTTGATTGTAAAGTCTGAAAACCAGAGAACAACGCTGAGGTCAGGAAGAAAGGTGTCCGGTCCCTTGCTGCTGGTTTTCTGGGTCTGAGACACACATCTTTGTAGCAGTACAAAAGCTATTGGAAAGTTTAGCTCTCTCACCATGGAAGCTCACACTTGTGCATGAACTCTGGACGCCACAGCACTGACCTCAATATGTCAAGAATTGGCATTTTGTGGATTCCCAGAGCACTTTGTGTGCAGACGGCCATTCATCACCTCTTTCTGGCAGCTCCACCAACTGGTGGTTTTATACCCAAGATATATGGCAGATCATCACAGATGATGTCTGAATAAGAAGTTTCCAAGGCACAACCTCCTATTTGAATGATCAATATTCATCCCTGAGTAAAGGTTCATTGAGTAGGAGCTTCTGGAATGCCTGCCTATACTCCTCCATTAACCAAAGAAGCACACAGTGCCTTTTTGAGACTGAATATGGAGTAATAAATAAAGAAGCCCAAATCCTTGGTCTCAAGGTGGGAACCTTCCAATGGGACGGGGTGCCTAGAAGCAAATATCAGTGGAATAAAGAAAAGTGCTAAGGTGAGAATGGTCAGCAGAGACAGAGATCAGCAGCAAGACATTCAGTTGAAAATCTAAAAGTCTTCCCCAAAGAGTAGGTTTAAAAAACAAACAAACAAACAAACAAACAAACAAACAAACAAACTAGAGATAAGAGAGGGAGGTGACATCAGAGAGGTGAAGGACCATTCACACTAATGGTGCTGGAGCTTAGATGGGTGATATAAATGGGAGGTTGACTCCATAAACTGTAATCTACTCAGTCTTCTCAATTTTCACCTGATTTCTGGGCTATCTTTTGCTCATATATTATTTATAAACTTGCATAAATGCTTCTTGAAATTCACTCTTTTTACAGATGGCCTTCTTCCAGGCAACATAATTATGCATTTATAGATCTGATGTGTTTTTACACAGGCTTAAACACTCACAGGATAACTAATTACTGAAATGGAGATGTCCAGTGAACTATGCAGTGTACTCACCCGTCATGAGCAAACTCTGCCCAGGGAAAGCTTCTTCAAGAACTTGACTTTGTTATGTATTTCAATTTTTGAATTTTGCATTGGTGGATCTTTTTCCTCAAAGAATTTTAGCTTTGAAACAGTTTATACTGGGGAAAAACTTCTCTAAATACCCCATCATAAAAGTTATATGTGGGGGGCTGGAGAGATGGCTCAGTGATTCAGAGCACTGATCGTTCTTCAAAAGGTCCTGAGTTCAATTCCCAGCAACCACATGGTGGCTCACAGCCATCTGTAATGAGATCCAATGCTCTCTTCTGGGGTATCTGAAGACAGCTACATTGTACTCATAAAATAAACTAATTGTAAAAAAAATCATATGTGTATTTATTGACTACAGTTCTATGAATTTTAACAAGTGTGTATGAGTGTGTATGTTTGTGTGTGCCCAGTAGCATCCTCTGCCTCACCTAATCCTTCCCTCATTCCTTCCTTGACACCCCTCATAGTGATGTCATCCTTTGAAGAGGCTGCAGAACTCCTCAGACACATGGTTTTCCTGAAGTGCTGCTAAGACTTTCTTGAAGTTGCTGTGTGCATCAACAGGTGGCCCTTTTATGACACAGGCATGTCCTATGATGTGTATGACATCATGTAAGGATTGAAGGGTTGGGCTTACTTTTTCCAACCTTGAGAGAAAACAAACAAAGCTAATCCATAAGGTTCTGGTACAGACTCCCATTTTCGTTTCTTCAGCACAGATGCCCAGAGGTGAGGTTCTGAGTTGCATGGAGAGCATACCTTGGTAAGAAATTGCCAACTTGTCTGTCTAGACTCATAGCAGGTTTTATTTGTTCCAGCAATAATTAAAAGTTCCAGTCTCAGGATCTTAGATTACCAAGGTAAGTAGCAGGTAGCAAGGAGAGAAAGTCTGAGAATATACCCCACTCTTGCTGGATTTTGTGATGGTGCAGGATAGCTTTGAGCTGATGAAGGAATGTTGCCTGTAGAAGCAGAAAAAGTCAAGGGGACTGACTCATCTAATAAAGCTTGCAAAAAGGAAGTAACATTCCCATAACCTTGATTTTAATCATGTGAGACCTATGTTGGACTTGTAATCTACACAATTGTTAGAAAATAAATTTGCATTGCTTTAAAAAAAAAAGTTCCAGTCTCTTTACAGTCTAATGTTACTTTGCAGCGGGTGTGCAGCCATGGGGTTAAGTGGCTACGGTTGATGGGGGGTGGCTGCTTCCTTGAGTTCTGATGCTCTTCAGCATCTGTCCATGGGCTTTATTTGTCATTCTTGCGTTCTTCCTGGTGAAGTGTCTCTTCAAGTCCTCACTATCACTTTCCATTTTCAACGGCAGGGAGCAGATTCATAGATAAAAGTTACAGGATATAAACTATGTCTGAATTTGTTAGTTCATTTCAGTTTCTTAGGTCCTCAACTGGCTTCCCTTTCATCGAGTGAAAAACAAAAACAATACAAAATAAGTTATGATCTGACAATCACAGAGGAGGAGTAAACATTTAAAACAGAGGATTTTCAGCAAATGCTCTTACTTCCTTGCAGTGACATGAAACAGACTGTTCAGGAAGATGCATGGATCACATGACTGCACCTGCAGAGATAAGCTACTGGGTGATAATGCACTGGCTGACTGATGCACAGCTGCTCATCCCTTCCACAGCTGCATGGATTTGTTCTCTGTGCCTGCCCATGGAGGTGTCCACACACACGCTCACTTGTCATTCATTTTATTTACAGCCTTTTTAAAAAATCTGGATTTGTTCTGAGGATTTTATCATCTGCAGGCACAGCTGTGTGTGAAATGCAAGCAAGGCTGCCTGTAAATTTTGTTCTAGGCTTATTGGGCTCAGTCCAGTGCCCTATGTCCCTTGCTGCTCTGGTAATTGATCAGATCTGTATTCTAGAAAGACTCTGCAAACCTTTTCAGTATCTTCTCCTGTCCAGCCATCAGGGAAGAATCATAAAATCTGACCTGTGAATTCATGGTGGTGACTGTCTCAAGTCAACCCCAGGGTCAGGCACACTCTGAGCACTTGACCGTCTCCATCTCCCACTTTCTGGTGTTGACACATGACACGTCATATGTCCTGGGCTACGCAGAACTTTGAATTGAATTTTTGTTTAGTTTCTCCTAGAAATGGCAGCAAAGACAAAGTCAGGACAATGGCATGCCGGGTCCTACCCACAGACAAAGAACTGCAGGCAATTCATCAATAGTGGTTTAAAGAACACTAATTGGTGAGATTTTTCAATTGACACTGAACATTTTAAAGTCAAAGAATTTTTTTAAAAAAGGGGGTTCAAAACTGCATTACCTGATAAGAAATGGTAATATATTTGAAGACCGTGTTTTATACTTACTATGATATTTGTAACACGTAAACCTAAAAACAAGATAAAATGTACTCTTCCTGCTATTAATTTTTTTCATAGCTTTGGAAATTAAATGCAAGTTTATTATGCAGTTACTTTTTGACAAACATAGATTAGGCAGTAACTACAAAACCTAAAAGATCACAAAATGCCAGACAGATTTAATAGAACTACTTACCACCTCAAGCCAGCTCATTTTGAGTTTTATGGTCTAAATTTTTTACCTGATAAGTACTGATTTTAGGAAATAAAGAAAAAGAATATACAGTTTACAGACACACTCACACCTACCCAACACTTACACAAACACACTCGTGCACACTTTAATTTTATCTTTACACTGTTTACTCCAGCTGAATCCTCGCATTAGCAAACATCAATAAACATATCAGGAAGCATAACTGCCACCTTATCAAAAAACTAGCATAAGTTTCAGTAACCCCTGTCCTTGGAACAAAATATGCAAAATAAATGTGCGTTAAAATAAGACCAGGAGACTGCTTATGATAGAAGCTGTAATTATGATTAAGAAATCAAAAAGTCATGAATGTGATTAGTAATTTTCAGATTTTGAGGAGGCAGGATGAATTTTTATAAGGGCTGAAGCAGTTAAAACCCCAGAGCATTACGAAGCCATGCTGATTACTGCTACTGCCTAGGATCAGCTATGTTAGCACTAGGCTGCACAGTCTAGTCAAATGTATACCTGAGAATACGCATACACACATGAACACGTCCATACATGCACACCTACACACATGTATTCCCCACATGAACACAAACACATATGCACTCCACTTGAACACACATACACACACATACATGCATGCAGAGCCACACAAACACATGTGCATTGGATATGAACATGCATACACACCCACGCAGAAAATACATGGAGACCTCCTGAAGAAGCTATTGATGCTAACTAACATGGACAGATTCTAAAGTGACAAGTACAGTTTCCAGGCAGAACTCAGTCAGTGTTTTAAGTAATGTGTTTTAGACAGAATCCAACGACTCAGCAACTGTGTGTGATGCTTTCTCTCTAATTGCCATCGGACATTTGGTTCTCTAGACACACTGCTGTCACTAAGCCACCACAATGTCATGCATGGGAACCTGCTTAGCAAAATGATTTTCAAACAGAACAAGGACAGCTGTCAAAGATTAACCTAGACGTTGCCATGTGAAGAATCATGAAATCCGCTACTGGGTCTCTTCATAGATGAGGTGGGAACCAGTTTTAACACTTCAATATTTACTTCAGACTCTGTAACATATCTATTCTCTTGCACACATTTTGTATAGGGTGAACCCTGTAAATAAGCCATGCTTGCTTGTATGGTTTTCAAAACCTCTACATTCAGTAAGTAGGGCAGGGAACATGCATTTTGACTAGAACATCAAGGATGAAGGGTGAAAACATAATCCCGTGTTAATGCCATTTAAGAAGAGCTTCTGAATTAGCGTGCTTCCCATTACAGAAGAGTTTACAGTCTTCACTTCCCTGGATCTTGGCTCAAGGGAAAGTTTTATTCAAAATGTGGGTATGACATACATATTTATAAATATCAAAATGTATATGGTGATAACTGCGCAGATGTCTGCACATAGGACCCTTCCTGTGAGCTGAATTTCATCTACATTTCTATCAGCTTATGCTTTCTATAATGATATTTTTCCATATGAAGCACAAGAGGGATTAATATGAAGTTTGTCATATATAGACATGTATTGTTGATGTAATATCCTTACAGTCTGGGTGATACTTCATAATTCCTGTGTCCTTTGTCCATAGGCTTAGAGGGTCCCATCCTGACTTGCCATTTGGAGAGTAAAGCAACTGATTTAAAATGATATAGTGTAAGAATTGGGGTGATAGCTCAGTTGGTAAAACGTTGGTTGCAGTGCAAACATAAGACCTTGAAGTTGAGTGACCCAAACTCACATTAAAGGGAAAATCAGATATGGTGGTGCGTATGTCGTGAGCTGGAGAGACAGGACCTCTTGGGTTTACTGGCTAGCTAGACTAGCCTACATGACCTTTAAAACAGCAAAAGGAGCAACACCTGCAGTGGTCTGAATAGGAGTGACCCCCATAGGCACACATATTTGAATGCTTGGTACCCGGTAGGGAGAATCCTTTGGTAAAGATTAGGAGGTAAGGTCTTGTTGGGGGAGATGTATCACTAGGGATTGGTGGAAATGTTTTTAAAGTTCATGGCATTCCTAGGTAGTTCTCTCTGCCTTTGTGGTTGTGGCTCAAGATGGAAGCTCTCAGCTACTGCTTCAACATCACCCCTACCTCCCTGCTTGCTGCCTTCTCCAGGGCACGGTGATCTTGAACGTCAACCCTCTGGAACCACGAGCCTCCAATTACATGTTTTCATTTATAAGTTGTATTGATGATGGCGTTTTGTCATTGCAATAGAAAGTAACTAAAACAACACCTGAGGTTAACATATGGCCCCCTATACCCAAACACATACCTACCCACAGCCACACCCCCACCCCACACCATAAACATCACATACAAACACCCACAACATACACCTACCCACCCGCACACAAACATACACATGAGAGAGGGGTGGAATAGAGAGGGGGACATAGAGAGAGACTGCCAGTGTCATGAAACATAATCTGCCAAATCTTATGGTCAAAGTCTCAGGAAGACAGAGAGGAAATCGAGATCAAAGCATGTGCTACACTTGAAAGAAACTTAAACTCTTGTCTGGGTTGCCTTATAAACCCCGCCTTCAGAAAATTAAAACCACAAGAAATTTAACATGGAGGCTGTTGTAAAAAGCTCTTTCGAAGGATGTAACAATGTCTAGCCTCACAGGGTCCATATAGATGTATGTTTTAATAATTAGTGACTTGAAGAGATATATTAACCTTCATATTTGTGCTCTTAAATCCATCTTTATTCACTACACATCTTTGCAAAACATAGATAGATGTAAATTTGCTACTTTATTGGAGGTGACTAACTGCCTGGAGGTCATTTATAGCAGTTTATAATTTATATGTCAGAGCACAATGTTGACGGGAGCTGCCGCCTTGAGAGCTTAGCTTATGTCTAGAAATGCAACCCACGAAACACAGCTACTGTTTTCAGACCTTGCTCAGTGTGCTTTAATTTAGTGCCTCAATTCAAGAGGGAGGGCTATTATTTTAAGAAACAATGCATATGCTATCACTAATTTGTAAGAAATTTATTGAAGGTGGGAACAAAGGCTAAGAAACTGAAAATCTCTAATCTAGGAAAGACATGGGATTTGGATAATTTAGAATTATAATTGCATTAATTATTTTTAAATTTGAGCATCTTGTATGTATAGAGGATATGTGTATGTTTGTGGGATGTATAGAGAAGATGAGGGATGGATAGATAGATAGATATGTGGGAGGGGTTGTATACATATGCATAAACTTTATTTTTTAAAGGGATTTCTCACTGAACCTGGCAACTGTCTTTTCTTTAGACTGAATGAGAAGCAGCGCCCCCGCCCCCCCAAGGATCAGCCTGTCTCTGTCCCTCCAGTGCCGGGAGGTTAATATATCACTTTCTAGTTAATATATCACTACAGACATCCACAAGCACATGCACATTCTGCCACACCCACGTTTACCCGTGTGATAATCTAAACTCAGGTTCTCATGCTTGCATAGAAGGCAGTCTACTAGCTCCCCTTGTGACCCAGGTTGTTTTAGAAAGTAGTAATTTAATGTAATTTAAGTACATATTTAACATTTAAAGGTTGTCAAACAGTACAGTGATTTTACACGTATTTTCATGAGACCTATGGTAGAGTTTGGGCTTAAGGAAGACAGAATCAACTTAAAGACTTGTTAATTCAGTATCTACCATTTGGGGAAAACAAGATTTATTTGTAATCCATAACAACACACTGGTTTCCATAATATCCCAATGAGCAAGATTCTAAGCACTAGAGAATCTCTACTATCATCGATAATGAATCACGTGATGCAATAAAAATTTCCAGACTGAAGATGGAGTCAGGGACTGCACAGCCATACCTGTGGCATCATTTTAGTTTGTTCACATAGAAACAAACAAAGGTCTGGGAGCAAATGCCTTCAGAAGTTCAATTTGACCGAGCCATTTTGGCATGTTTTATTTGCATAGAAAAGACGATTTTTAGTCTACAAATGTGTATCATCACATGGCTCAAAAGCCAAATCTGGAAGTAGTATTTAGAAGAAAACTTTGACGTGAAATAAATGATTTTAAAGATGTACTGCCACCTCTTGGCATCCTCAGGGTAGTCAGCCATCGTTGCAGGCCATGCAGTGAAAGGACCTTGCAAATGTCATAACAGTAAGTGACCGCATTGCATCCCTGTTTCGTATTTGGACGCTCCCATTTCTGATAGGTCTCAGAAGAGACTCATGGGTATGAGTCAAGTTTTCCAAATGTTAATATATCACTTTCTAGAAAACATCCATTTTAAAAATGGGGAAATGTTCTATGTTTTGCAGGAATTGATATATTAATGTTCTTCCTATGGCACCATTAAGACAGTAACAGGTCATTTAATAGTCCCTATTCAAAGGTCTTAAAAGTCTATTCCCAGTTATCTGCTTAGATCAGAGTCTCATTTTGTTACCAATGATCAAGGCTGTGGATAGCTTTTCCCTCGCCTCAGCCTCTAACACAAAAAGAAAAGAAGTGTCTCTTCAACTCTGCTCTATGTCTAAGAGATGGCATCTATGGGACTGACTTACTGAATGTGGTATTACAGTTGCACTTGGATCAATAATTATAACAAGAATAAGCTTTGGCTTTTTTGACAACCTTACTTAACTGTCCCTGACTTGAAGTTGGAAATTATTTTGTAAGTTTATTGATCAATTTTATTACTGATAGAAACTTAAATGCATTATGAGTTACAAGGTTAAAAATTGTTACATTTAAAAACTAACACTCTTCTCAATATCAAATTATGAGTTCTGCCTAGTATCAATTAATAGAAGAATTAACAGAATGGTATATATATATATATATATATATATATATATATATATATATACACACACATATATATGTATATGTATATATATGTATATGTATATATATATGCAATTTTATTCACTATGAAAAAGGGCAATGTTACGTCATTTTAAGAAAGCATATGTGACTAGAAACCAGAGATTATAAGTTTGAGCTGAATTGATTCAAGAAAAATTAAATGATTTCTGTCATTTGTGTATCCTAGGTCTTATATTGATGTATAAGATCATGTGTACATTGAACATGAAGGTAGAGGGGCCATTAGGGAAAGAGGTAGACTGACCTGAGGGAGAAAGGGAAGAGGGGACATTGGATGTGGGGAAAAGATGGCCAGTGCACCTTATCAGCCAGCACGAAACCACCTTGTGCAAGTCCAACCATGAAGATACACCAGCAAAAATTGTCTTAGGGAACATGCAGTACTACTATTGATATTTGTCATGTTTTATCCATCTTCATTAAAATGAACTCTTGTTAAATTAGTGAGTTAAAAACCAAGGACTTGAAGTGTTTGCACACTCTATTTGAAGCTTTGAATAAAATAATTAAAGATCTTAGTGTTATTTTTTTTAAAAAAAACTTTTGCCAGTATCTTTATTTTTCTTTCTTTTCTCTTTTTAAAATATTATTATTCTTTAATCTTTTTTTAAAGTTCAGTCATTATCCCCCACTTGGTCCACTCTCCAAATATTCCTCATCCCATTCTTCCTCTCCCATCTCCTAGAGAGTGTTCCCACCCCACCCCCACCCCACCAGAACTCCCCACTCCCTGAGGCCTCAAGTCTCTGGAGGGTTATGTGGATCTTCTCCCACTGAGGCCAGACTAGAGAGCCCTCTGCTGTATATTTGTCCAGGGCGTCATACCAGCTGGTGTATGCTGCCTGGTTGGTGGCCCAGTGTCTGACAGATCCCGGGAGTCCAGGTCAGCTGAGACTGCTGGTCTTCCTATGGAGTCACCCTCCTCCTCAGCTTCCTCTACACCCTCCCCAATTCAACCACAGGGGTCCCTGGCCTCCCCCCATTAGTTGAGTGCAAGTATCTGCATCTGACTCTTTCAGCTGTCCATTGAGCCTCTCAGAGGGCAATCATTGCAGTCGAGTTCCTATGCAATGATCCAATAGTCTGTCACTCCATTCTTCTAGATTCTATATAGATTTTACAATAGACATTCTATTTCCATTTATAAGTATGGCTCATAATTACTGTAGTGTCTATGATGACTCTTGGCCACACCCAGCAGTTGGCACAATAAGATTCTAAAATCTTGGCTTGAGAATCACACTCAGGAGAGAAGAAAGATTAAACCCATCTTTAGTTGGTGAGTTTTGGCTGCCTGATGCCAACATATTATTGAGATAGAAACTATATCCCCTACCTAACTAGACCTCAAAACCATGGCCAGAGTTAGGGATATAGGCACAGAGAAGTCCAGCCACTCAGTGAAGAATGAAGGCTTACTCAACCATAAGAAAGGGGCTCAAAGTTGTGCTGGTCTATGTGTCTCCACACTTGGGAGACTTAGTCATCTCGAAAGAGAAAATCAGACTTCCAGGGTATGAATTTACTAACTTCAGCATTTGAACATACATTCTTAAATACTCAAAATTATACATCCAATGAAAAGTAGAAAGGAGATATCATTTGTGCTTCACTGGACAATGTAGAATGCGACAAACAGGTGTGATCTATCTAGAAAACGTGGTTAGCTATGAGGAAGGAAGCGAGGTATCCCGCGTCTATAGGGACGTGAAAAAGCAGCTGCATAGAGGGGAGAGCAAGCTCAGTGGAATCGGGGCATAAAAGACATCTTGGAGGCCTGAACCATCTGTATCAGGAGAATCTATAAAGGTAGGCAAGGGTGGGGTCCCTTGAGTAGCATCTTGAAAAGGTTTATATTAGGAAAGTGTCAGTCAAATTATAGTCAATCCTGGGGCTTATTTTTGGACATTGATTTGAATGTTTGAGTCAAACATAAATCTACTGTGTTTATATAAGACATTATCCAGAAATTGAGCGAGAAAAATTAATGATGTGCTTATGTGATATTGTGTGGTGAAACGGTTTTGTGATAAATTCAATTATCTTTTAGCATGTGACTTCTCCTCTCCCCACTTCCATAGAATAGTCTTGCATGCATCATCAGCATTGGACTTGGATGGCTGACTTAATTCTGCCAATAGGAAGTGAGACTATGTAGAATAGATTGTCAGATGCTCTGGCAATCCATCACTAGCAACACATGTGCTTCATCCTGGGCGCAAGATGCCAGCATATACTGCAGTTGTCTGAACTATGTCTGAAGCAGTCACAAACTGAATCAGGGACGCCTAGCCAAGACCTGGCAATCCTCTGCGTCTGTCAGTGTACACAAATGTGAGTATATGTATATTCTTGGCACTATATATCATTGAGTATTCACACAGTTTATTATGCGATTTTGTTGCAGCAGCAGCTGATAAATACAAATTGTAATACTCACGCTCACTTGCTTACACACACACACAAACACACACACACACACACACACACACACACACACACACACACACACACACACAGGAAAAAGTATATAAGACCAGCTCAGGATCAGATTTGGACCTCATTTAAAAGAAAACAAAACAAAAAACAAAAAACAAAACAAAACAAAACAAACAAACAAAAACCAAGAAAAGAAGAAGTAGGAGCCAAGGCAGTACAGGAGCTGCAATCTTGAACTGTAACAATAGCCATGAATGGCGTGTGAGGCTGTGGTTCAGTAACTGAATTAAAACTGGGTTGCTACTTCTAAGCCGATTACTTTCGGTTTCCTTGTAATCCCATTCTACAGAACACTTCATATTGTAAAATCAGTAAAAACTAGCTGTCAATTACCAGAAAAGTTATGGTTCAATTTTCTTGAAACAAATGAACCAACATACTTGCAAGATACAGTGACAAACAGATCCATTACTGTCTTCCATTTCAGGCTACAGATGCCTCTGGTGCTCCTGCAGCCAGGAAGATGCTGTTACACAGTTCTCTTGTGTATAGCTGGATTTGTATGCTTCCCTCATTTTCTCTACCATTTGTATTTCTTTCTCTCTGAAGCAGGTCCTTTAACAATGAAGTTTTTACTAATTAGACTCTGGGATGACACTGGAGGGCATCTATTGATATTCTTGGCCACTGTGTCAATGGCTGATCCCGTCCAAGTCTTCAATGTGATTTTTTTTCTGGTAAATGTATTTGATGTCTCTTGAACATTTTTATTCTAAGAATCTTAATACATTATCATGCAGACTTCAAGAGATCTGGAGTCCTTTCAACTGTGCAGTGAGTTCTTAAAATAGAACAGTTAAATTTCTTCATCAAAGATACATGAGTTTACTGACTTTCAGAGCTAGAAAGTACTTCGCCACTCCAGTGTAGCCCATGTTTTCTGGATAAGGATTCCCTTTGAGGTCCCAGAGAAACTGGGAAGATACACACACAGACACACAGACACAGACACACACACACACACACACACAGACACACACACACAGACACACACACACAGACACATACACACACAGATACATACACACACCTTCACATACACATGCACACACATGAAAGAAAAACAAAGGAAAAACAACAATAAGCCTCCAGTCAACAAGGAAGGGGTGGATGGGCATCTCAGAACACTTGTATGTTCTGGTTGCAGAAAGTGAATTCTGATATACCCAACATCAATCTGCTGTACCCGATTGCCCAGTTCATTCCTCCCGAAGTTGTGTATTCTAGAATACACACTGATCACCAGGTTATGAGTCTAGAGCACTATATTAATCTCTGAGATGATCAGTATTTGTGTCTCAGAGTACATAACATTTCTAAAGGATTTAAATAAAATTGATTTATTTTTATTCTCTGGGGTAAATCCAAGTTTACCACTCAAAGAGCGATGAGATGATGATGATGATGATGATGATGAGGATGAGGATGAAGATGAAGAAGAATTATATTACATTATAGAACAGGACTAATAAGCTATGTCCTTGGGTTGCGTTTAGAACACGAACATGCCAGCCATTAACATCTCTTAAAGGGTAATTAGTTCATTGCTTTTCATGTCTCCTCTTCCACTGAATTTTCTCATTGTTTTACTTTTTGTATTTAAATATATTTAAATATTCCTCAAAACCTGACTACTCTAGTGAAGACTCCAGCAAATGAAGCTAGGAATTTCCTGATCGTTTTTATCTTTCACAAAATAACTTATAAAGAATATGATGGGGGTTCAGCTAATGCAAGATAAACCAAAGTCAGTTGTTCCCAAGCTCTTTAGGGTTGTTTTTGTTTTTTATCTCCTGAAAGCATTCCTGAGAACTCACGGGAAGCAGAGTCTCAGGAGCCTTCAAGATTGACCCCCTAACAGTGAGCCTATAACAACCCTAAGAAAGAACGGAAATGAGACTCTAGAACTGTGTGTTCTTAACCAGCCCTTGCCAGTGGGAAGCAACTATGGATCCCCTAGACCAGTGGCTCTCAACCTTCCTAATGATGAGTCCCTTTAACACACTTGCTGGTTGTGGTGACCCCCCCACCATAAAATTATTTTCATTGCTACTTCCTATCTATGTTGCAGCTGTTGAGAATCATAATGCAAATACTTTTGGAGATAGACATTTGCCAGGGATGATGTGACCCACAGATTGAAAACTACTGCTCTAAATTGACCCATAGTGCCCAGAAGTAGATGCTACTAGAGTCTTAGTTTCAAACTCAGAAAGACATTTGTATCACAAGGTGAAATCATCGTTACAGGTTTAATATAATGAGATATGTTATTTACTGCAAAGAATTGAACTTAAATAGGTGGGAATTTGGGGACAGTTGGGTCAAGAAGGGAGACTCCTGAATATGATCGGGGATTTAACAGAAAGATGAAAGTGGTCTAGCAAGCTCTATTTCTCCCATCTGAGACACAGCTAAATAGCTTAAATCACAAATAGAATTCATACCAAGAACAGAGCCCTGTTTCAACCAGGATCACAGAATTCCAACCTCTAGAACTGAAAGGCATGCATCTTTGCTAAACTAAGGAAGTTATGATAGTCTGTTGCTGATGCATGATTTGGCCATGATATTAAATATGCAGCACTATGAACTGGGCATTTTGTAGGTACTGTCTGTACAGTGAACAAACTGATAACTTGCTTCCAGGAAAAACTGAACTCAAGGAATCTGATGGAGACAACAGAATCTTACATAACTCTGAATGCATGATTAATTCCAGCTGTTGTTCTGGGTTTAGAAAGGAAAATCCGGTCAAGGGACCTGACCTTGGAAGTAGCATATGTATAATAAAAGCAGGCGCTACATACTTACCTACCTGGACGGTGTGGAGACTATGACCATGAGTTAGTTCTAAGTAAATAACTTCAAGTCTATGATATGTAACCCACATCTGGAACTGTCCATGAAGTCAAGTACCTAAGACTTCAAAAGTAATAGGCCTGGGGGGAAACCCATTACTTTCATTTTGATAAATGAACATAGCAATAAAGCAAAAACTAATGGTATATTGCTATATTCATTGTTTTAGTTAGGGTTTCCATTACAACAATAAAACACTATGGCCAAAGCAAGCTGAGGAGGGAAGGACTTATTTTATCTTACAAATCTCAGGCCATTCCATAACTAAAAGAAGTCAGGGCAGGAACTCCAGCAGGGTTGGAAGGTAGAGACAAGAGCTGCAGCAGAAGGCATGGGAGAGTGCTGCTTACGGGCTTGCTTCTCATAGCTTGCTCTTCCTGCTTTCCTACACCATCTAGAACCACTTTCCCAAAGGTGGCACCACCCACAATGAGCTGGGCCCTCCCATATCAACCATAAATCAAGAAAGTACCTCAGAGACTTCCCTAAAGACCAATCTTATGAAGGCATTTTTCAATTGAGCTTTGTTCAATGACCCTAGTATGTGTCAGGTACACACACACACACACACACACATACACACACACACACACGGGGGGGGGGGAACTAGAACAACCATACATCATTACATAATTCAAAACTCATCAGAGAAGCTACTTCTTGCAGTTGGGGGTAATTAACACAGAAACCATAGCTAGACAATGTACAGAGAAAAAGCATCTTTGAAATGTTAAGCTCTAACTGTGATGTCTATATCACACACTTCCCCTCTAGGTGTAGAGATTCATACAGAAGGGCAGAAAGACTGTAAGAGTTAGCAGTCTAGTTAGTTAGATGACTTCAAATAAATTAGTGTTTTCTAGACACAATGGGGCAGACACATCCACAGACTCAAAGACTGTGATAGCACACAAAAGACCTACATAAGCTCAAACCAGACAAAATCCCAGGATGAAGAAGTGAGCACATAATCCCATCTCTGGCCAAGAAGCTATTCATAGTTGATAGCTTCTTGGAGAAGAAAGTCAGTTTTCTTCAATACAGTGACACTGGATACATCAACCACAGTCCAGGGCAGTCCCTGTGTTCAAGAGTAATCATGGAACCCTAATCAAACTGCTTTTGGCTTTTGTTTTTAAGAGAGAGAAAGAACATGAAGTTGTGTGGTTAGGGAGGTGGGGATGGATCTGGGAGGAATTGGGGAAGGGAAGAGAAAATGACCATTACATATCGGATGGCATTCTCAAAGAATGAATAAAGATGGCATTCAAGAGCAAACGTTTCTAATTTATATGAGGAGCACGCCTAGACTTAATTTAACACAAACATCCACTCTTA
The DNA here is from genome assembly GCA_028551405.1 of Uromys caudimaculatus. NCBI lineage: Eukaryota > Metazoa > Chordata > Mammalia > Rodentia > Muridae > Uromys > Uromys caudimaculatus. Next base: position 8,448,807 of record CM052716.1, read on the forward strand.
CCTCCCATAGCTGCCGCACTGCTAGCCCTTGGCTCATCACTGCATCTGTTTGGAGCCCAAGGCGGGTTAACTGCTCATTTCTTTCTTGTTCAGTTCACACAGTTTCTAATCACCATATCCACGATACTTTGCATAGTCTGTTAGTCCATCATCTACCCTTACTCACTTCTTAAAGATTCCTGCTGTACTGTAATCTACTGTGTCTTCCCAGAAAGACAAGTGGAGTTCACATAATGGAAATTTAATTCCTTGCATTCATTTAAAAAAAATATTTTTGAGATCATTCACTCTTCCGATTATTTCACTCTTCCAAACCTCCCATGAGCTCCTTTGCTAGCTTTAAAATTTGTTTTTTCATTGTTTTTGGTGGTGGTGTTTGTATGTATTTGCATGTGCATGCTTGCATGTGTGTGTGTGTGTGTGTGTATGCATGCATGTGTGTGCGTGTGTGCACATGTATGTGCATGTGTATGTACCTGTTTGTGTATTCCTAAATACATAAATACATCATTCTTAGTCTGTATAATATTATTTGAATGTATGTTTTCATGGCTGACTATTTGGTATTAGATAAACAACTGGCATGTTACTTTTTGGGGAAGACCTGTCTCCTACTTTTAGCATTCCTTAGTTCTTTGTCTCAAGTTGAGATCTTGTGAGCTCCCTCCCCTCATACGAAAAAAAATCATCAGAAGCTACATCATGAAATCTCACCAACATAGCTCCTTAAATTGCAATAGATACAGTTTACATTTTAACATCAAACATGAAGTCTATTGAGAGACTTTGGAGTGCTCAGAATTATCACTGAATTTACATGTGTAAATAACTGTATTATATACACAACTAAAGGTTTATCAATAAATGAAACTTATATTGCAATAGAAATAAATACATAGATAGGAGTGACTGAATATTTATAACAGCGCAGGAAACAGGTTATCTCTGCCTCTTTAGCATTTTCAAAGGAAACTGTACAACCAGCATATACATAAAGGTTGCTGCTAACACAGACTCATGTGTGAAGGCACACACAATCACATGCTCTTCACTAAAAATGTCTGAGTGAAATAAGAGTCTAGCGCCATACCTACGGAAGATTACTTATCTTAGTTTCTGTTCATAAACCATTCTGATTAAAACAAACCATGATCTAAATTCTTGGGGTTTTTCTAACCTATTATATATGCTTAGCTTGAAAAGCCTGATCTCACCTTAAAGACCTACTGTCTATGTTACCCAAAATCCCACAGGCAAATTCTTTTAGGTTTTCCTATTTAAAGCTTTTGCCCTTACTTTGAACCATTTTCTTAGGCTGTCAATCATACGGTAATAAGCTTTAATCTATCAAGCAGTGAACAAATCACTTTGTCTTGGCTGTGAATTAAATGTTCTCAGACTATCCTGATATTGTGTTTCACCCTGACATCAACAGTTCCTCAGATGTTTATTGACTCTGCCATGTTGATACAAATATCAAAAGAATTCAACAAACTCTACCCAAGCCAGAGGTGATGTGCAAAACGGAATCTCTATTCATTTGTTTTTATCATTCTTTCTGTACATTTGGTATTTATGCTTGCACCTATCATAATCCTTTATGTGCTATCTATGGAATAAATAAAGGTACTACATAAACGCTGACTACAAGAAAATATCTAATCCTAAATATAGTCTTGTTCCACTTTTTTTCCTATGTCTGGTCTTGGGGAAAGGAAGCCATTGGGTATATCTCAAGGGAAGAACATATAGATTAAATTATTAAAAAGAACCTCTCCAGGAATCATCAGAAAATTAATATTTCCATTTAAATGGATTTACTATAATTTTATCATGAAAGATAATTATAAACATACAAACTATATGAATGGGAGTGTGAAAGACACACTAAATGTATAATTTGGATTCTCTTGAAAATCAACTACATTTTGGTCATTATTTGTTTCTTTTTTATTTTTATTTTTTAATTTTTAATTTTTTTGATACTTTATTTACATTTCAAATGTTTTCCCCTTACCAGGTCTCCCCTTTGGGAACCCCCATCCCATACCCCCTCCCCCTGCCTCTATGAGGGTATTCCCCCACCCACCCACTCCCATCTTCCCTCCCTGGCATTCCCCTATACTGGGGCATCTAACACCCTCAGGCCTCTCCTCCTACTGATGGCCAACAAGGCCCTCCTCTGCCACATATGTGGCCAGCACCATGGGTCCCTCCAGGTGTATTCTTTGGTTGGTGGTCCAGTCTCCGGTAGCACCGGGGGTCAGGTCAGTTAACACTGTTGCTCCCTCCATAGAGCTGCAAACTCCCCCAGCTCCTTCAGTCCCTTCTCCAGCTCCCCCATCTGGAACCCCACGCTCAGTCCAATGGTTGCTGTGAATTGAATGATGGGTATTCAGAACTTTGGGACTAATATCCACTTATTCGTGAGTACATACTGTGTTTGTTCTTTTGTGACTGAGTTACCTCACTCAGGATGATATTTTCAAGTTCCATCGATTTGCCTGCGAATTTCATGAAGTCATTGTTTTTAATAGCTGAGTAGTATTCCATTGTGTAAATGTACACATTTTCTGTATCCATTCCTCTGTTGAGGGACATCTGGGTTGTTTTCAGCTTCTGACTATTATAAATATGGCTGCTATGAACATAGGGGAGCATGTATCTTTGTTACATGTTGGAGCATCTTCTGGGTATATGCCCAGGAGTGGAATAGCTGGGTCCTCAGGTAGTATTATGTCCATTTTTCTGAGGGTCCGCCAAACTGATTTCCAGAGTGGTTGTACCAGCTTGCAATCCCACCAGCAATTTTGGTCATTATTTGTAATGTTTGCATGATAATAGGACAACTGTAAAGCACAGGCAGCCTACTATGTTCTCCTAACTTGTTCTCCATCCTCCTTGTGGGGCCGTTCTCACCTCCTGCATAAAATATGGGCAAGATAGCTTCCTTTTCATCTCATATTTAATTGGCTTACAAACCAGTAGGCCTCCAAATGGACTTTGTATACACTCCAGGTTTTGGTGAACTTCTTACCATCGTTTTCCCAATCCTCGTCCAACTCCCACACCTAGATCTTTCCATCCTCAATACTCCCCATCTCTACTTTTATAGCACTTGTGTGCTTTTTCTCCCCTTAAGTCATCTCCTCAACGGTCCCTTTTTAATTTCTTAGGTTTTGCAGGTGCTCCAGGTTAAACCAATAAATAAACGATCTGCAGCTAGGATCCACAAATGAGAGACAATATGTGGCATTTATCTGTCTGAGTCTAGGTTACCTTACACACTATATTTGTTTACAGTTCCATATATTTATCTTCGATTTTTAGTTTTTTTACTTTTCTTGGGGCTGGTAAGATGGCTCAGGTTTCAAAGGTGACTTGTCACCAAACCTTATTATCTGGGTTCAATCCTGGGACCAATATGGTGGAGGGAGTGTACTAACTACTCCACAAATGTCCTCTCAGTTCCTCATACACACAGGACACCAGTTTCCACTCTTCTCAGACAAATATGTAAAGAGGAATTTTCAAAATTCTTTTTTCCTTATTGCTGGATAAAATTATATCATCCATATACCCCATATTTTCATTACGCATTCATGAGTTGATGGATATCTAACCTGGCTCCATTTTGTAGTTATTTTGAGTTGAGCAACAATGAACACAGATGAGCAACCATCACTGCAGTAAGATATGGAACAGTTGCCTAAACACTCCAGTTATACTCGAGAGTAGTATAGCTGTTAGATCTCTCTCCAGCTCTGTAAGGAATCCCTCACTGATTTCCCTGGTGCCTGCACTCCCACTACAATGGACGATGATGGTTCCTCTCTCCCCATGCCCTCCCTGGTCTTTTCTGTCATTTGTCTTATTGACAATAGCCATACTGACTGTGGAGAAAGGGAATTTCAAAGTAGATTTAACTTGCATTTATCTTATAACTAATGATGCTGAACACTTTTTAAAATGTTTATCAGCCATCTGCATTTCTTATTTAAAGAAATCTGTTCAGATCTATAACCCATTTTAAAAATTGGGGTTTTTTTTTTGCAAGTTCTTTGTGCATCTTAGATATTAATTCTCCATTTGATGCATAGCTGGCAAGAATTTTCTCCTATTATAAGTTGTTTATTCACTCATTTGACTGATTCCTTTGTTGTATGGAAGTTTTTTTTAAATCTATGACATCTTACAAGCCATAGGTTCTAATATTTATTTAATAACCATTAAACAAAAATCCTGATGCCAAACGTGGGATACTCCTTTTATGCTGTTGGTCAGTGAAGCATTACAGACCCTTCAAATAATACAGGATCCTTCTTGACATTCCTCTTGATAGTCCTGAAGAACTAGAATAAAAGACCCTACTACTGAAAATACCATATACTTTGGCTGCAAGATGAAGAGAACTCAAGTTGTAAATCAGATGGAAACTTCCTCCGTGCTAGCTGGTTTCAGATGATTTTCATAATGTCGAAAGGTATTATATAGGCACCTTAAGGAGCAAAGTTATCACCCAGCTGTGAACACTACAAACCACAACACTAATCTGCCAAGCAAGCTGTCTCCAGTGCTATAATAGCACACCTGTTATGGGGCAATCCACATTGCTCTGATTAGATTTGAGGCCTGCAGTATAGGAAGGAATCAAGGCCTGGTACTGTAGACACAGTAGGTCTATAGCTAGGAAGACCATAGAGTTTCGGGAAATTTTAAAATACTGCTGTTTAGTTAAACTGACCTGGTGTTAAATCACTTCTAAATATTTATATTTGTACCCATAGACAAAATCTACTCTTTACCTTGATCAGAGAAACTAATTAAAATAAATCTTAGTGAATATAGAAACTCTTGACTGACTAAATTGCTTAGAATAAGGGATGGTTTGGTGCTCACCCCTAAAGAGGAAATTTATGCTACCTTTTCTATGCTCAGAAAACACCTTAGAAGAAAGGGCTGAAAGAATACAAGAGTCAGAAGACAGGGAAAGGGTATGACTATCACTGCAGTCATGATCTCACAAGAACCTGTTGCCTGCACTGAGCCTGCACAGCACAGGACCTGGGAACACTCACAGACAGGTGGAAGACTTGGGAATCGCCACCCCCCTCCCTGCTGAATTACCAGCTACTGATGGATTCTAGAAGAAGTGAATTTATTGTTTATACTTCGAACATACTGGGAGCCCATCCAGCTTCTCTGGATAGTTCCAAATCTATAATCACATAAACAATCCTGATTAAAATTAGATGACCACAAAATAGAACAATACAAGAACGAGAGCAAAGGACCTACGTAAGGAAGAGGGGGTTTCTAGGAGAGGAAGGGAGATGAAAGCATGGGAATGCAAGTGTTCTGAAAGCATTATGTACAAGTTTAAACCACCAATAACACTCACATTTAATTCAAATGTAAGTGGCACTGGTAGTGATTATTCAAATACTAATTTTGCAAGCATTTTGATTGTAAATGCCAGAAAAATTTAGTAACTGAAATGCACTGTCTTTCAGAGTCAAAATAGTACTGCAAACCTAGTAAAAACCCATGCCAAGGAAGACCATAGGCTTTATGGAAAAATTTAACACTGTTGTTTTGTTAAACTGACATGGAATCAAATCACCCTCTAAACATGTATGCGTATGTATGTATGTATGCATGTTTGTATATATATGTGTGTGTGTGTGTGTGTATGTTTGTGTCTGTGTATGTGTGTATACACATATATGTAATTATTTTTTTTCTGGGACTAAGGACCAAACCCAGGGCCTTGTACTTGATAGGCAAGCACTCTACCATTGAGCTAAGTTCCTAACCCCTATGTATTATCTTTACATCAGTGATTGCTTCACTTGAGAAACCTCTCTTTGTAAAGAGGAGTATAGGAGTACATCCCACTTCTAATTCATTCCTCACCTTGATGATTAGATCCCTCAAATCTCTCCCTTGTTGTCACCAGGGTTTCTCCTCCCTCCAGGGCAAGGTGCTTGGGGATAGGAAATTCTTGTTTGGTTGAGATGCACTATATCTGGATCTTGGTTCCACAAGAGTAGATGACTACTGGGAGCTGATTCTCTTTCTTGTTGGGTGCATTTTATGCATTTCCAGAGAATGTGACAGTCATTGCCTGGGCACACCTCTTGTGCAACAGCTCTCTTAGTGCATCTGGCACTCCAAAGGTTTACTTTCCTTCACAGAGGTTCTCCTGTTCTAGAACACTTCAGCTAATCTCATGCCTATAGACTAACATTGATTTCAGTTATACTGTAAATCGGGAAAATTCTTCTGTGAAAAAAAGTTGATGTTCCTATAGAAACTAAGTGGAATGCTTGGAAAGACATCATCCAAAAATTATTGAATTGCATGTGAAAAAGAAAATGGTAAAGATATTCTCATAACAACTCAAGGGCATGTCTATTTTCGGACTGTTTCCCCTTTGACAGAAACCAAAACTTGTGCAGAAGAGCTGAAGGTAGATGCAGTTTGTAGATTCCAGGTAGTGAGAAAAGCACCCAGCCAAGAATGGCCCTTTAGTTAAAGGATAGTAGATAAGGTCACATTTACACAACTAGTATTGAAAGGATTGTGCTAGCAAACATATATAACATCTATGCTTTTCTGTGGGGATCAACTTTTTTTCAACCATCCCTTCTACATGCTATAGCTGCCTTTGTAGAGATAAGTAGAATCCTCAAGGGAATATTATCTTCTTTACAGCTACAGTCAGAAGACAAGAAGGAGAACTATAAACAATAAAGCAGAATGAATTGAACAATACCTCCTAAATTTGGCTTCCCCCTTAGACTACACCCCAACATCTACTCTTCTTTCTTGACCCCAAGTTTAAACATATTGGTCAATGTACACTGTACAGGTTAGATTTTAAGAAAGTAATTGATTGCCTTAAACTTGTAACGTTCACAGTTCTTTGCCACTTTGAAAATAATTTATTTTTAAGCATTGTATAAGTAGGTATTTTATGTTGAATATAATTCCCCCAAAAAGCCTATCCTATTTTTCATCCCTCTGATTAGTTTTCCCTTTGTCTTCTAGACATGTTTTCTTCTCCTTTTGTGTTGTATATAAGTATATAATTTGATGCATCTATATGAAATTTAAGAAGCACAAATGAGAGAAAAACCTATGTGTGGCATAATTCACTTAATCTGATTATCTCTGTTTACTTCCATTTTCCTGCATGTGACATAAATTCATTCCATTTTATGGGTCAGATTTTCTTTTATACACTAGAAGCAATAATGCACCTACTGAATCCCTTCTTGATTCCTGTGCTACTTGGCTTTACTTAAGTTATAAATAAGCCTAAGTGTCCTCTCTCCAGCAGTGTCTACCCAATGTCACAATCCAACTGCTATTGTTTTCTATCTATATTTTCCTCTTGCTCATAAATCTGTGCCTCTACTGGAGAACTTCATCTGACAACTGTAGGTAGAGCTTATGTATCTCTGTCTATAACTCAATGCATTCTGCTTGGCCACTGATGGGGTCTCATTGAAAGCTAATGGGCTTTTTAAAGCCAACTTCTCAAACTACACAATGAGCCTTGAGCTGTGCACAATCTCCAAATCTACAGAGTAGGAGCTGTCATACAGTGTGGTGGCTTGAATGAGAATAGCCCATAAGGGCTCATATGTTTGAATAATAGGTCCTTAGTTGGTAGAACTGGAAAGGATTAGAAAATGTGACATTGTTGGAGGAAGCATGTCATGCCATTCCTCATTAGCTCTCAGTCTACGGATGTGAGCTCTCAGTTACAGCTCTAGAGCCATGCCCACCTACACGCTGCCATGCTCCCCTCCATGATGGTCATGGACTCTAGCCTTATGAATCCATAAGCCCTATCCCCCAAAACTCCTTTTTCTATAAGTTGCCTCCATCATAGTGTTTTATAACAGCAACAGAAAAGTAGACCAGTAGTCCTGTTTACATACACTTCTATCAGGGCCAGGGCAATTTAACTGAGAATTTTCCTTTACCCATACAACAGAGGTTACATAGTAAAATATGAGAAATGATGGATGAATTTCTATGTTGTAAGTTTTATTTCCATCAGTATTCACCTTTGAACCCTCCAATGTAAGAAACACTCAGTCCAGAGAACACACATTAGTAGCTATGTAAGATGAGCCGTCTCTATTACTAATGTATAACAATAGAGCAATAACTAATAAGATTGCACCAGATAAGTGTTCCATTACTCTTGACAATTTATACATATATTTATATTTATATATTTTAATATATGTGTATATATATATATATATATATATATATCCCCCCAAGGAAAAGGAAACTATATGAAATAATGTATGTGCTAATTTGCTTTACTATTTGCTTTACTTTGCTATCACTATTCATCCCCATAACACTATCCTATATATATATATAGGATATATATATATATAGGATATATATATATAGGATATATATATATAGGATATATATATATATATATAGGATATATATATATAGGATATATATATATATATATATATATAGCTTAAATATATAGAGCTTATTTATGTTTTAACTTTTGTTTTACACAAATGTTTTAAATGACCACCACTTGGAACATACCCTGTATCCAAAAACATAAGCTATTACCTTATAATAAGGTAATTTTTTTTCACTATTTCATTCACAAAATGCCCTCATCTTTGGCCATGGAGACTACTGATCAATTCTGAAGTTAGTCAGTGATTCTCAGTTGTTGGGTCCAGTCCAGACAGTGGCCAAGGCTTGCCTCCTTCTTACATATAAACTGACAATCTAAATCTTAAGGCCAGATAGTGATCTTCTGTCTTCTCACCTCATCACCTGCACATTTCATGGCCTCAGCATCTTCATCTGCTGTGCAGAATGCTTCTAAACAATATTGGCCACAAAACTTAACCATCTCCTTCGATGTTCTCACCCAGCTACCAATGATGACCCTATGTTATAAGGTCCTTAAACAGATCAGAAAGTTTCAAAAGCTTTCTACTGATGAAAGAACCAAACCTAAGCTCTATGCAGAGGGGCTGTGAGCTCTTTTATTCTTCTCTGTCACTACACTGGCTCTTAGTGCAGGTGGGCATCCTGCTTCTTTCAATGTGGCACTTTCTCCAGTTCCAGACACTGAGGTCTCTTAGTGCAGATACTATATATGTTTTAAGTCCTTTTATTTTTCTCAAGGTCCCATTAATAAACTATTTTGGAAGTAATCACTTCCTTCTCCACTTGTCCATGATAGTTCCGAAAACTGTTTTAAAACACTTATTCTACTTGTGTAATAAAGATATGCTATATTCAATAAAAGAAGAGAGAGTTCACAGCTCCTTCTGCATAGAGCCCAGGCTTGGTTCCTCAAGCAGTACAAAGCCTTTGGAACTTTCTGATCCATATAATACAATACAATATAATATAATAATGCATCCTTAATGAGGCTTTTAAGAATTCAATATGCATAAACATGTTATGCTTTGCATAAATCTAATTATGAGAGATGTTACTCAGAAATGTGTTATAAAATACATGGCAGGAACCACATGTTTTTCCAAATCATATACTATACAATGAATTCCAAAAGTTCTTAGCTAGTGCTGGATTATTCAAAATTTATTAAAAATTAAGTGCAATCTAAATTAAATTCTTGTAGAAAAATCAAGATCACAATTCAAATAATCTTGAGTTTGGCTATAGATAATTCTTCTATGACTGTTACAGGGACATTAGTCCCATGAAATATGCATGTTACACTAGTTGTAAATAATGCCTGCTAACTGTCTGTGTACCTCTATCTCTCAGTAGGAGCATTCGATGCTTTGTCGGTGCTCCTGGGATTACAATAGTTTCTAGTTCTCTTTTAAGTGCAATCTGAAATAACCAACTTACTTGGCACTTTTGACTGTATTTTTCCTTGAGATTTAACCCTTAGCACTACACAGAGCAATCATGAGACCAGCAATATGTACCAATCTAAAATTGCAGAGAGTAAATTTTCTTCGAGAGCTTAGAACCCTTTCTCTATTAGATGCCTGAAGACTGCTCACCTGACACGTGTCAACACTCTGCAGCATGGTACTCAGGAGTGACTCCCTGTTTATAAATAACAAGGTACGAGCTGATCCAAAATCCACTCAGATGAGAAAGATAAGGCTTAGATTATTGCTTAAGACAAGTCATGCAGAAAAAGAGGCAACAAAACCTCATCAAAAGGTCCCTACAGCAGGGAGATCTAATTATAATGTGTGTGCAAGGTTCAGTGAACATCCACCACCTTATTAAAGAATATAGAGACACAGACTGTTTTGATTCTCTTCCTATCCATTATCTAAACCAACAGACACAGATTTCTGGGCTCTGTGTAGACAAATCTCCCTTTCAGCCCTTCCTCCTGTGCTGGCTATGATTCCATCAACTTTACCTAAGCTAGAGTCATCTGTGATGAGGAAACCTCAATGGAGAGGCTGTAGACAAGCCTGTGGGAATATTTTCTCAGTGAATGATGGATGTGGGAGCACCCATCCCATTGTGGGGGATGCTACCTCTGGGTTGGTGGTCTTGGATAGTATAAGAAAGCAGGCTGCACCAGCCACGAGGACCAAGTCTACAAGTAAGCACTTCTCTATGGTCTCTGCACCAGTCTCCACGTTCTAGACATGAGTTCATTGCTTTGCTTTCCTTCATAATGGACTGCGATTAGAACACATAAGCAGAAATACAGCCTTTCCTCCCCCAAGATGCTAAGACTACTCCCAAGACAAAGGCCCCTGCTGTGGGGACCTTCACATGAGGTTTTGATGCCTCTTTTTCTGCATGGCCTTTCTGAAGCAATAATCTAAGTCTTATCTTTCCCATCAGAGTGGCTTTTGGATCAGCTTGTGCCTTGTACTGTTGACCTGTGCTCAGTTTCATACCTTGATTCTAATACTCATCATCTATTTGTGTTTCATAGTCTGACTCCTAGAATGTTCTGAGCTCTGCAGCGACATAAACTATTTTCACCATTAATATGTGAATCTCTTGCTGTTGTTAAAAGTCTCAGCGCAGAGGCTTCAGAACATCAATGTTTATGGGATGGCTAATGGAAAGAACAGTGTTTGATATGGCTTAGATGGCCTGGCTTCAGACTGCCAAAGTGCTGTTTATTCTTCACTGACACTTGGTGCAGAATCCGGAGGTGCTTGGCTCATCCTTGGGAAATAAATGAGACGCTTCAGAAAAGGCAGTCAGATTCTTCTCTTCCTGACTAGTATCCTGATCTAATTATGATGTCCTACTTCCATCATGATGACAGTGTGTTGGGGAAGAATCTTGGGACTATTGGAGCTAGAGCCCTACCATCATAAGCATAGCAGGAGCTGAACATGCAGCTGACACACGGAACCTGCCCCTGTGCTGTGTTTTTATCTTGAGGACAGGAGAGAGAGAATCACTTAAGGAAGCTCCCTGGCTGGGCATAGAGATGGTAACCAAGTACAAACAGAGAAGATGCCCCAGTCACAACTCTAAGCACTGTGTATTAATATGAACCAGATGAATTTTAGTAAAACAGTGACTATGAAGAAAGAGAGAGAGAGAGAGAGAGAGAGATAGATAGATAGATAGAGAGAGAGAGAGAGAGAGAAGTTCAGAAAACCTAAAAGCATCCTTTTTCATGAGAGGTGTCCTCCTCAATTATCAAAAGACTTTCCAAAAGATCCAATAAGTGGGGAGGAATGATAGGTACAGTAGAGTCTGACTTTTAGCTAATGGCATCCAGTAGCATCCATAGTGTTCCTTGAAAACATGATGGAGAGGACTCAAAGTCCACCATTCTGAGGTAGAAAAGGGTTGGATGTTGGAGTGGGGATGTGATCTTTTCGTTGTTCACTGTCACAAGAGAAGTGGTTCCAGGCTCTAAGGGGCTGTGGAACGTGATATAATTAATAACTTTACCTAAAGCAACTGAGAAACTCCGAATGGGATCAATCATTCTTTCTCTCTGGACTTTTCCAGAGCTATCTATGAAATATGAACTAGAGGAGGCAGGGTGCAATCCCATAGCCTGGTGCTGCCAGATGAGAGCCACTCAACAACAGAGGAAAGAAGTCTGTGCCTGGACCACACACCAGGAATGCTGAGGACCAAGCAGCTGAAAGTCAAGCAGAGGTGACACATGCAATGCTCCGAATCATTACATGCCAAGGCTATGAGACCTAGCAATTTGGACATATACCATAGTGGGCTCATGTTCTGTTTCACTGATGAATGAGGAAGATGATATATAATTCCAACCTTTCTTCCATAGACCTCGTTCCATGTGGTTGTAACTAGGATTCAGAATGACTTCAGTATAGGAAGTGATGCTCTTGTCTTCTGGGAGTTATTCTAAGGAAATAACTCAGCAACTGGAAATGATTGGGGCTCCCCTCTGTCTGAAGTAATTTTCATTATAAACTCAACTCAGACTCTGTTTTATAGAGGAGGTTTACTCATCAACAGATGCACATGAAAACATACCTTAGACTGATATGGGACCTGGTGTTTCCCCTAGCATTACAGTTGATGTCTACTGAGCAAACAATTGCCAGGTTGCTGGGATATCAGGTAGAAACGGCAGATGTGGCGGTAGAAAGAGAAAGAATTTCCCTTCTGCTTCTGACATAATAATGCTAATGAGGAAACTCACTTCTCTAATGTGGCCCCAAATGCCACATATCAACACATTATGAAGTGAAATAATGTCTATTAGATTGTAATATAAAGAAATTTTTAATATTCATGTGAAACTATCAAAAGTGCTTAATAGCAGAAAAGAAAAATTAATATACAAATTTCTGAGGATACAGCACATCTTCTGTGACTCCATTAAAACTACAGACTAGATAATGCAACTACTGGAATACAAGGGAAAAGCCAGAAATTTTACTGAGTGAAGACTTGAAGATATCCATGTGACGATCCTCTGATACGTGTAACTTTTTGCTAACTTTGCATTTTGTTGAAATGAAGACTAAACTCCTGCTTTAAAATGCAAGAGTACCACAGAGATCAAATAACCAATGTTAATAAAAAGGAACATGCTGCCAGACGCTAAGGTCTGGCTCTCGATGGTATTTTCCCTAAGGCACAGCAGCAGTGAACAGATTTTAGCTTTACTGGCTAAAGGGAACAGTTCTCCGTAAACACAGCCATTTAGACTTATAAAAGGTGCTTATAAAACAGAGAGAAGCTGAGAGAGATTGCACACATCATGGAGCTATTAAAAAAAAACTATAAAAAACAAAACAAAAACAAAAACAAAAAACCAAAACCAAAACCAAACAAAACAAAAATAAAAAATAAAAAAACAAAAACCTAAAACCATTTCCCAGAATGTTTTATAACATTTATTTAGTTCAAAACAAGTTTATATTTCTCCAGTTTCCCTGTTTAAACCTTTCTTTTGGAGAGGATGACAAGGCAAAGAGAGAAAGCAAGCATGGAAAATAAACGCTATTCTGAAACCCTGTGATTATTAACAAGTGAATCCTAGGCGGAGAGTTTATGCTGAATGTTGACTATGGCAGACGGAAAGACTAAGCCCTGGAGGTAAAATACCCAAGGCGTCTCAAAGACAAAGGAATAGGAGAGGAAAGGAAACACGATAAATAAATACAAGGTAGCCAGATGAGAAATTAGTCCACCATCTGGATGTATAATCTGTAACTCATATAATATTTGAGGTAGAAAAATACTGAAAATGGATCCAACCTCTTTCCCTGTCTTTGACAGGGAAATAATATAAATAAAATAATGGATTTTATTTTAGCAATGCCTCCAGGCAGGGATTATGAGGGGGTGGGCCAAACTTCTCATCCTCTTTCTCTTCATCTTTATTTTATAAGCAGATGCTAAACGTTTTATTTAAGGAACCAATGAGCGGGTCAGAATAATTTTTAAATATTTCTTCACTGTTAACACATTCTTCCTTATGTTCCTCCCTATCTTGTCTCTAGTTGGCTTGTCAGCCATCTTTCTACAAGCCACGCCCTCTCTGCCTTTCACTGATGCCTTTGCTCTCGCTTGGGTTCCCCCTCTTCAGACCTTGTCTTTCCTCTCACAACCTTCTTCTTCACATTTCCCACCCACTCCTTCCCTCTTCTCATCTTTTCTAGGTGGATTTCCCTTTGCCTCTAGACAGCAACGTCTCCTGTTCTTTTGCAGATAGAAACAAAGTTGCCCAGGGCAGAGAGAAAGGAAACATGACTGATTTCCTTTTTATCCCAATATCTATATCCTTGACAGTCTAAGTGTGGTCCATGGTCACAGCAATGTTTCATCATCATCATCATCATCTGAGAATCCTGTTGGCAAAGCAGAATCTCGCCTCCTCACCCCAAACTACCCACCTGTAACTAGCATCTAAGACGTTCACTGAGCCCCACATTCAGAGAAGTTAAGAATTACTTATCACAGAAATTGATAGACGAGAGAAATCGACCTGATCTGAGTTCCATTTCTGGCAAGTTTTGCTTGGTAGTCCTGTCAATGTGCCTGAGTAAACTTAATCTGTGCACATTAGCTATCAGCAGGGTTTTTTTTATACAAGAAATAAAGTTATGAGAAAGCAAATATGGCCAACTTTCAAAGACATTTGAGAGAAAATATCGCTAGCTTTCACATCAAATCTGGAACTGGAACTGATGGACGTTTCTACACAACAGGGCAGTAGCAGCCGTTTCTACATGACAGGGCAGGAGGCTTTGACAATGCAGTGCTGTATCCAGGAATTTGAACTTTATGATAATAAGGTCCCCGCACAGTGGAAGCCCTGTGGCATTTCACATTGGCTCGCTGAGAGAGGACTGGGGTTACTCTTTAAAGAAATCATTACTTCCAGCATTTCTGTCATGTTTTCTTAGAAAATGTTAAAGGTCTTTTCATTTTCTTAAGAAAAAAATCTATTATTAAATGAGTCAAATGCATAGCATCCTACTTGGTGTCTATCTGTAACAGGCAAAGATCAAAACCACAGTTTTAACCCGGATGTGTAGGGATTAGAATAAAGACCTAGAGCCATGTTCCAAGGGAGACTGGAACCAGTATGGCTCCTATACGAGGCCAATCTTGGATGTAAGATGGAAGAAGCTGGGGCTGAGAATACAGAATGCATTCTATATCACTTATATATGCATTCTATATCACTGGTATATGCATTCTATATCATTTATATATGCATTCTATATCACTGATATATGCATTCTACATTACATATGCATTCTCTATCACTTACATATGCATTCTATATCACATATGCATTCTATATCACTTACATATGCATCCTGTATTACTTATATATGCTCAAGCTTGGTGAGTGGGGAGCCAGGGGGGATACCCCAGATCTTCAACTACAGTAAGAATGATAAAATCCCATTCCATTCCCCAAAACCATGTGATTGACACATCCATTTGGGAATTTGGGGGAATTTTCTTGTGGTAAAAGTATGCATGTTGTTTCAAACATTTATTTTTTCCTTCTTTCGGTTAATTAACCACTCATATGCCAAGCACTAAACTTGAGGCTGGAATATTAAAAAATAAACCCTGAAGACAAGTTCCCACAATAGGAGCTATGGAGTGGTGGATCATTTGAACAGCACACACAGGTATCACATTCTATCTTCAGCAGCCCTGACAGGGTTCCTCAGATTACAGTCAGGAATGGCACATGTCCTGTAGCCTTGCCATCCCAGAACTCTGTAATCTGAAGGAGAATAACGAGCTTGAAGTTTTCCCAGAATACATAATGAGACTTTGTCTCACTGTAAAACACCGTTCTACATTTTGAACTCCGATGTCTCACAGTCTGTGCCTGTGTCCAGCTTCCATCCCATTCTGTCTCTACCTTCAGACAGTCTGCGCAGGGCATTTTATAGCACGTATACATCACTACACATAGCTTTCTTCAAGCTTCGCTCATATTTGTGAGCTAAAGATTTGATTTCTGTCTGTCACGGGCACTTGTGAAGAATTGTCTCTGTTGAAGTCACTTCAAACTTATTAAAGCAAATCTATCTGTTCTATGTGCTGGTGAGCCAGACTGTCTTACTGAGTTCAATCTCATTTAATAGGATGCTGGTACCTTCATGAATTTAACTCAGTTAAGGTCTTGTGATCCACGCAACCTCACAGGACCCACACTCAGGAGGACATGGTATTTGGTTTAATTCTCTGTTGATACCATCTTACTTTCAAAAATTCCACCTGTTTGTTTGTTTGATCATTTGTTTATTTTGAATTTATTTATGTATGGGTGTTGTGGTCAGAGAACACCATGCAGGAGTCAGGGGTAAGGAGGCACCTCTCCTTCCACTATGTGGGCCACAGGAGTTAAACTCAAGTCACCGGGCTTGGTGGTAAGTGCCATTAGCTGCTGGGCCGTCTCACCAGCCCACTATCTTAAGGCCCTCAGTTTTGAAGAAAGACATCCGCATTTCAGTTTTAACTCAACCCTGTGGGCTGCACAACTGATTTGTCCCCAACTATATAAATTCTGTCCTTCCTGTTGCTTCTCTCTAGTCTGTCCCTCCACAGGGAAGGTGGACATGCTTCCCTGTGTTTATACAGTCTGTTCCCTAAGGAAACAGAAATTCTTTCATTAGGGGTGGAGGCAGGGCTCAGTGGTTAGAGCAGCTGCGTTCTTCGAGAGAACTTGAGTTCTTCCCAGTGCCCTTGTCAGTGCCCTTGTCAGCCACCTGAAATGCCAGCCAACGGGATCTGACGCGTTCTTTTGACCTCCTTAGGGTTCCTGCACACGTTTGACCATTCATTCCCACAAGTTATTCCCATAAATTCCCATAAAATTCCATTTACATACAGAACTAAGAATATCTGCCTTGTGTTTTCCAAAGAATAACTGTAAAGTAAGGATCCTGAAATTGTCAATATGTAACTTTCTGCAGGGGACTGCCTGCCAGGATGCCTGTGACCGTGCTACTGTTACATGGGCTTGAACTCACTCCTTATGTTTGGCACATAACTCATTCATTAAGCAGCATTTATATGCATGTAGGCTTTTCTTTTAGCCTTCATACACTCACTCTGGGAGGTGCACTGCCTCTGTTCAGTGGTATCAGTAAGAGCAGTGGTAGCCCTTTCCTTGATTCAGGGATCTCTGCTGACCCAGGATTTCTTCATGGCAGTATGTGTGGTGAGAAAAGGTGAGCAGACAGGGATGTGAAACTACATGATTTCATTAATTACCTTGGCTTTGAATAAAAGCAGCATGAGAAAAAAACAAGTGAACCCAACAGATCCTTCAAGCACCCTAACTCAAAGTCCTAGATCCTCTCCTCCTTTCTGTTCCTGTAGTCTGCACAAGATGTTCACTGCAGGCACCCATGAGTGAGCATAGGCAAACAGACCAGTGTGGGGACTGCAACTCTGGCCGGTCTATATCCCGGCTGTGCACACCACTCACCACACCCCAGCCAAGTTCTGGTCTTACAGGTATGGACGGGTCTAGTTACTATTGAGTTAAAATCGACGAGTTAGAGATAAGTAGAACATACACAAAAGCGTGTGATGGATCAACCCAACTGGTATTTCTGATTTTGTCCCTGATTTCCTAGTTAGTAAACTGAAGTGTAGTTTAAGAGGAATCTATTCTATATGTCTTGATCTAGTGCAAGTTCAGTCATTCATTCTTCAGATATTTGACAACTCATGATATTTCTGTAACATTCCATATATGTTATCACACTATTATATAATAAAAAGATCATATTTAATACTATAGTGTATATATCATTAAAGATGCAAATACACATTACTAATGTAATGAAAGAGATACTAAAAAACACATGAAGGCCAAAAACATAGCTCAGTGGGTAAAGGTGCTTGGCACCAAGCCTGAGTATTTGAGTAAGATCGTTAGGACCCACATGGCAGAAGAAGAGTGTCGACAGGTTTTCTTCTGATTTCCCATGTGCACTGTAGCACACACACACACACACACACACACACACACACACACACACACACACACACACACACAGAACACAGAGTCAATAGCTAGTTAAGTGTTCTTTTAAGCCAAATACACGGTGATATAAAGTATGTCTAAAGACATATTTGAGATGAATCCCACATTGTGGTTCTACATAAATGATCTAGATTTTATGAATGACTGGATTTTATGAGTGACTGTTTATACGTACGTATCTTGTTTTAGAAGGAGGTTACTTATCTTCTGTTTCTGAGTATTGGCTAGAGCTAGTCGCCTGGTAGATTCTGTACTACTCAAACTGTAAGAGCATGAAAATAACACTAATATGTAAGAATCACTTTGTCTGTATGCAACTGCACAGCACGCTTCATCTGTGACCAGCCACCAGGTTTACTTTACTCTCTAAACTGTCTAAAACATTTTTTCCTTGTCTTTGAAATGCCATGGTGTGACCTCAAAAGTCAATGGAGCATAGGGTCTCACAGGCGCTGACACAAAGTATGGCGACTCGGGATGTCTGTGGGGAACACCAGCCTCTGAGATGTCCATTCCATCTGGCCCCAAACGTGTTGCCATCTGACTGAAAGCAGGTATATGCCGACACAGGCAGTGTTGTCCCTAGGACACATACTCAAATACTTTTGGATCTGACGCTGTGTAAAGATTGGCTCCTAAAGTTTGTTCCATGTAATTTGTACATGAAACAGACTCAGTGACATTTCTTGAAATAAAAAGCAAGCAAAGGACCTAGAAACACGCATCCCAGCAATTCATACCAACAAAACAAACCCTCTAATGCACGGGAGGTACCCTAAGCTCTGTTAAGCACTGTGGTCATCACACTATGTACTTTTTTGGCACAGGGGACATTGCAGTGTGTTTCCTCAGAAATTAGTCCATTCATTTTCTTGTATAATAAAAATGACACAGGAAGGTGAAGGAAGTAAGACTCTGCAGACAAAATGAAGCTATATCCTCTTTATGTTGCCGAGACCGCATTATTGCAGTATGAAAAATCAGGAAGAACGGAATAGTGTCTCAGGTGGAGATTGAGTTTATGATGTACTGTAACCGGCAGGGGCTCTGCTCCATGAGGTGGCGCATACTAGTGCATATGGTTATTTAATTGGCACCTAAGAGGATTCGATTGTATCCTCAAGAAACAAATTTAGTTGGCTTATAACATGTTCTGTGTTATAATGTATCTTCAAATTTCTCTGAATTTGACAATCCCTAACATAAAAGCAATCTATAAGGACGCCATTATGTGAGTGTTGCAACACTACATAGTATGCCTTTTAATGAAAAGAGCACTACATTGAGATTTTTTTTTTTTTTTTTTTTTTTTCATTTTTTTTATTTATTTATTTATTTATTTTTTGATATTTTATTTACATTTCCGATGATCCCCCTTTTCTTTAGAAACCCCGTGTCCCCTTTAAACAACAGTCCTATTTGAATTCCAGCAGAAATGTGTATGTTGCCTGTAGGGAAAAATCTAAATATTCAGACGTCCAGCTTTCTCTTAAACGGGTTTAAAGTAGTTACAGAATCTATAAAAATGTAATTATGGACCCCTTTACTATAGTGAGTAGAAAGCTTATTAATATTTCAATTCAGTTAAAGCATTTGCTTACTGTAAAGGGTAACAACTACAGTGCAATTAAATAATGAAGAGAAAGCACGGGAAGTGCCCTGACCGTTGTCATTCCTCATTTACACGTAGTCACGAGATCCCTCTTACAGCACATCATATCATAAAGGAAGGGCCTGCTCAACGCTGCCACTTAACACAGGGAAGGAGGTCCTGACCCAGGCCTGAAACAGACATCTACACGGGGCTGTGAAAGAATAAACTTCGCCCCGACTTAGAGTTGATAAAATCTTGAAAATAATAAATTCTAAAAGTACAGAAGACAAATCTTACATTGACAATTAGGTTCAGCAAAATTTCTGTCACCATTATAGAAAACAATATTTTAACATTCCAAAATGAACTAATACAAAAATAAAATTGAAATATGATTTTACCTAAACGAGCATCAAATTATTTAATTGTAGACTAATCAAACTATGTGTAAATTATATAGCATGATTTTTTTTAAGTGTTCAAAGATTAAAGATGATCTAACTTAACATAAAGACTTACCATGTCCCTAAACTGGAAAAATCCAGTTTTGTTAAGATGACAATATCCATTAAATAAACTTACAGATG
This sequence comes from Uromys caudimaculatus, assembly GCA_028551405.1. NCBI lineage: Eukaryota > Metazoa > Chordata > Mammalia > Rodentia > Muridae > Uromys > Uromys caudimaculatus. The sequence goes on from CM052716.1 coordinate 8,468,998, forward strand.
GATCATAGTTTCTATGAAAATACCAGGGGATTTTTTCCCCATGCTTTTGCAAAAAGTAATAAGCTGATTGAGAAATTTAAATGGAGATGAAATGATACAGAATAATTAATAAAGTGTCAAGGAAGCCTAAATATGTAGAATTGAAATCCCCAACATTTAAACTTATTGAGGTTTATGTACTTATTACATTTATTTTTATAAAAGTATATAGCTATTTTTTATTTTAAATATATAGCCATTTTTACAAAAATTATAAAATGATTTTATATCAGATATTTATGTGAATGTACATAGTCGGGCAAGTATATTATTATAATTATTTTCTAATATTAAAATGCATTCCAGTATTCTTGAGTTTTAATAAGAAGTATTTGACCACATGTAGGTACATTCCCTATGAAATATGTGAATTATACACTAAGACCTGAACACAAACACTCTTAAATCACGCACTTATCCTACTTCTTAAAATACTGACAATTTCATCTTCATTTTATGTCTATTTTATATATACTACTAAGAGTCTTAATAGTTACCCTTAGAAAAGCCAATTCTCATATCTAACCACACCAAAACTAAATGAACTGCATACAGATTTACATTAAGAGAATTCTCAGATGGTTTACGTATTTTAATTTCTGATAGAATAGCTCTAGTTTAAGTGATTTTTGTACTCAAGAAAAGGTTAACGGATTACTGAATAAAATAAGAAAGTGCACATATCAAATGCATCCAAATGCATCTTCTCATAAGTATACACATTACCACATCAGGGTAATTAACACATCCACAATCTCCACAGTCATCGTCTTCTCTCTACTTTGTGTGTGTGTATGCAGTAAAAATACCTAGTGTCTACCCTTGTAAGAAATTTCGAGCCTACAATATGGCATTATTTTCATCAGAATGTCTTATATGAGATACACACACACCTCAAATACTGATTGACTTTACTGTTATCTAGGATCTAAAATATTGAAAAGGGAAGTGGTTGTCAGGGTCTAGGAAGAAGAAGTCTTGGGATGAGTCAGGCTGAGAGTACAAAGTTTCAGTTGTAGCATACTGAGAGAGGGAAAAAAAGAAAATATTGAGTTAATCTATCCTTCCTCATGAAGCATAACTGGTAGTCTCATTGCCTATATGATGCCATCAGTCCAGCAACACTTGGCAGCCATTCCTTCCCAATATGGCTGGCAAGCACACACTAACAATAGTACCGCTGGACTTGTGGATAGATCACACCTCAGCAGAAACTGTTCACATACTCTATTGCAAAAGAGCTTTGCCAAACCTCCTCCACTGCTTAGGGTACATGTCAGAGACTTTAACTGGACCTTTGTCCCATGGTTTTATTGGACGTGAGGCTGACCACCTCAGCAATGTTTCTTGCTGGCTTATTTAATATTTCCTGGGCATCACTCATTCTATCCAAGTTCTAAGCAGCCGTGGAAGTCTCCATCTTTGGTTTCTGTGACATAGAGGCTTATTTGCTTATTTTCATTCATTTTTTTCATTCATTTTTTTTTGTGGCTTTATTCTTTCTAGTCAGCATCTAGTTAGCACAGCACTAAGACCTAGAACACTGAAATCATGGTTTCCACAGCAGAACTTTCTGAAGCAGCGTGAGCTACACTTGATATCGTTTGGACTTTACTTTCTTACTTGCTGGATTGATTTTTATCTCCTCAGAATAGCATGTAAATTAATTTTTTTTTGATATTTACTTTGTATACATTTAAAATGTTTTCCCCCTTGGAAACACCCTATTCCATTCCCTCTCCCCCTACTTCTATGAGGGTACTCCCCCTCCCACCCACCCACTCCCGTCTTCCCTCCCTAGCATTCCCCTACACTGGGGCATCTAACATCCTCAGGCCCAAGGGCCTCTCCTCCCACTGATGGCCAACAAGGCCCTCCTCTGCCACATATGTGGCCAGCACCATGGGTCTCTCCATGTGTATTCTTTGGTTGGTGGTCCAGTCTCCGGGAGCACGGTGTGTGTGTGTGTGGGGGGGGTCTGGCCAGTTGACACTGTTGCTCCATCCATGGGGCTGCAAACCCCCTCAGCTCCTTCAGTCCCTTCTCCAACTCCTCCATCTGGGACCTCACTCTCAGTCAATGGTTGGCTGCAAGAGCATCCTCCTCTGTATTTGTCAGGCTCTGCCTGAGCCTCTCTGGAGACAGCTTATCATGCTTCCAGCAGCAAGCACTTCCCAGCATCCACAAGAACATCTGGGGTTGGTGGCTGTATATGGGGTGTATCCCCAGATGGGGCAGTCTCTGCCTTTCCTTGAGTCTCTGCTTGTCTCCTCAAAATAGCATGTAAGCTCCATGAGCCACAATATACAAAAAGAAAGTTTAAAAGTAATCCACAGGATTTCTGAATAGAGAGATGGACAGGGACTGAATGGAAGGAAAAGTGAGAGTGTGAGACGGAGGCAGAGGTGTCAGTCCCTCATTCCCTCTCCCCCCCAATGGTTCTTTTATGTAGTAAAGAATGACAGTTGAATGTTCTCTTTTCTGACAAAGCTCACATCGTCTCTGTCCACACACAGCATCTCTCTGCATTCCATATCCTGGGCCAATTGCATTAGAAATACTATCCCAGCCTGCCAACATACAGAGTCCATGTACATTTGGGAGAGGAACAAGTCTTCATGGGATACCACCTGATGTGTTAATAAAAAGATGAAGAGAGAGGGAATATGTTCTATGGATGTGTAGTGAGGTGTGGGGGAAGGGGATGGCTCAGCGGGCCCACACCAAGACATCCCTTCCTCCTGAGGGACCAGCCACATGACGGTATAGTATAGAATAGAGGTTATTCATGGCATAGGGAGGGGAGTTAAGAGGGCAGTAGAGGCAGAGAAAGGCAGAGGGGGGGGAAGGGAAGGGAATGGAAGGGGAGGGGAGGGGAGGGGAGGGACAGGACAGGACGGGGATGGGACAGGAAGGGGATGAGACAGGAAGAGAAGGGAGGGAAGGGAAGAGAAAGGTAGAGACCGTCCATGAGCAGGTGGAGGGCTGGTGGTGGGACAGGAAGGGACAGGATGGGACTGGACAGGAGGGGACGAACGGGACAGACAGGACAGACTGGACAGACTGGACGGGGACGGGGACTGGGATGGGGATGTGGAGGGCTGGTGGTGGGAAGGGAATGGGAAGGGGAGAGCAAGACAAGAGAGAAGCAAGAGAGGGAGGACAGGCAAGTAGCCTCTTTTATAGTGAGTCAGGCCTACCTGGCTCTTGCCAGGTAACTGTGGGGTGGAGCTTAGACAGAATGCTAACACCACTGTGAGTGTAAATCCTCGGTGGGAAAACAGACATCATGGATGTAGAGACCTTCTCTCTCTCTGAGCATCGGTGCTGATATCATGAGGCCACGGTGCCCTGTCTGATGTAATAACTTCTTTCCTTTTTTCCAGCTAGCATCACACCTGATTTCAGCCTCACAGCATATCACTGTGAGACTCCCTAAGACCCCTTTATATTCTTCTGTGTCTTGGCTGGTGCTGTTGAGATTTCTCTGAGCCGTGGCTCCTCTCATCTTGATCTGGTGCTACCTCATAACTGCTGTGCATCTTCTTCTCCCTCGCAGGCTGGGCAGCTTCAATACCTCAGTAATGTTAGTGAGGAAGCTACAGCATTTTAACGGCCATAGAACTCAGCACCTACCAGTTTGAGAAACAGACTTCATATAGGGGAGATCTCTGGAAGAAATGCTAATGTCGGCAAAATTGACATTTCACAGTGAAACACCACGCTTATAGGATCCCGAAAAAGACAAATGACAATGAGCTGATTTATGCCATTTGGTTTATCTACTTAATGGATTTTTCATTGTTTTCCTACTTTCTAAATTTCTAATTTGAAGCGATAGAAAAGTAAAGAGAAAAATTTGAATGTTTAAGCAGATGCATTTATTACTACCAGGAAACAGTATAAATATTTATAGCCAAGGGAAATTTGGTATAGTCAATTTGTCAAAATTGAAATGGCCCACTGCGTTGGGATGGTGCAGGCCTATAATCTCAGCACTGAGGAGGCTGGACATGTAGTATGAGCTCAGGGCTAGCCTTTTGATGTGTTTTAAATGTATTTACCTTTCAATAACATCTCCAAGTTTGCACACTTCCCCCAGCAATCGAATGTAAAATGCAAAAACCCAAATGAACCAACCATCTAACCAAACAACCAAATAAGAATCTATCTTAATATCAAATATGGATTAAAAGACCGATCTCTAAGTGAGCCTTAGCTGATTATTGTTATGCAATTTACCAAATCTGTTTTAGCTTATATTTCCTCTTCTTTGTCTTCTCAGGGATATGACAATAGCTCTTTAGAGTGTTCTATTTATTTTATTATTATTATTTCTTTTTTGTTGGTTATTTTATTTATTTACATTTCAAATATTATCCTCCTTCCTAGTTTCTCCTCCGCAAACCCCCCATCCTCCTCCCCCTGCTTCTATGAGGGTGCTCCCCCACCTACCCACCTACTCCCACCTGACCACCCTAGCATTCCCCTACACTGGGACATCAAGCCTCCACAGGACCAAAGGCCTCCCCTCCCATTGATGCCAGATAAGGCCATCCCCTGCTACATATGCAGCTGGAGCCATGAGTAGCTCCATTTGTACTCTTTGGTTGGTGGTTTAGTCCCTGGGAGCTCTGGGGGGATCTGGTTGGTTCTTATTGTTATCCTTCCTATGGGGTTCTAAAGACCGAATTAAATAATCCACACAAAAGACTGAGCATAACACTTGGTTCCAGGTGGCTGCTCATTGTATACTTGCCTTCACCACTGTAATTAAACATATACACAGTTAATTTTCACTTATGTGACCGTTCTTCAACAGTCTGCCACACACATCCATGTTTAGTTTCAAATAGTTTCTAGCAGAAACTAGGTATTAAGTTAATACACACTAAGGATTATGCTGTACTCCCCCCCGAAGCTAGCTGGCACAAGGCTGTTCTCTGGGTGAAGGCCACAATACCAATGTTAGATATTCATTGGAAAACAACTAAGAGCTTTATGCCTTCCCTCACAATGCCAGTGGTATCAGCTGAACTTTCAATAAGAATAATTGGGAAACTGTGCTTTCTTGCTTTTACTGGTAAGCACATTTGAAAAACATGGCTGAACCTGTGGTCTTCTTAGCAGATGAAGGCAGCTTCATAAAGCACAGCGAAGAGAGATCCATCTTACATCAAACACACACATACTACAAGGTGACTATTAATACTTTCATCACAGACTGAGGGGGTTAAAACGACAAATACTAAACAGAAAGGCAGATATTAAACAGCATGGAGGCTAAAGTTGTCACAAATTTCTGTGTCTGTGCATGTGGGGATAGCATGTAAATTTTGCGTGACAGGCGTAATGGAAGTGTAATTTGTTATTGAGTGCCAGCAATGAATGGTAAAGGGAAGAATTGGAAGTGAACTAAGAGCAGGCCGTCTTGGCTCTTTGATTCTGGACAAGTCATCTTACAGACAGGCCTTAGTTCTTATTTGAAATTAGTCTGTCCCATACAGCTCTAGAATCTTATGTTTATAATAACAAGCCACCAATACACTCTGTGGCTGTCTTCCTGTCGTTCTTCCAAAGTATCGCCATGGACCACAATCAACTCTGTTTCCTGAGTCAGAATTCAACATCCCTCCCAGGCTCTATCTGCGGGAAGACAATATCAAATCAGCACTCACAATGAGGGTGTACTGCATACGGCCGTCAGCTCTGTCTCCATGTGAATGAGACTCTGTCAGTGCAAATTGAAACTGCACAGGGTCCAGAGCTATCCTACCCTGGATTTCCTTTCCATTGTCTTCACAGCCAGCTCATGGCAGAATGCCAGGCAGGGCCACAGCAGGTAGTCGCCTGCATTGTTCAAGACTAATTGAATCTTAATTCCATATAGACAAAAATACTACTCTTGGATGGTAAAGGAGAAAAAAAAATGGATGCATGAGAAATGTAACGTGAAAAATTGTCTGTACAAGCTATGCATGTACATAGATTATTGAATTGAAATATATACACATTTTAGCCAAAATCAAAGTAAGTGAGGGGAACTTGTTTTCAATGTTTATCTCACTGACAATTCTAAGATCAGGAAGTTATGAAAAGTTATAATTGAACTATTCGACATGGTTATGCTGTAGACTGGAGTGTTCATGTTAGGTGCTATTAAATGCATAGAATTTTTTAAATTTCATGGTTCCATCTTCATAGCTTTCTTAATCCACAAATGCTGGCCATATGGAATATTTAATATATAACATGATTACAAAAGATAAGAAGCAAATATTCTCCAGGAACACCTCAAGTTCTAATTAAACCTTTCTGTACTCTTTGGGCTAGGATGGGGAAGGATATTAGTGTTCGCTTTCCCACTTCATGGGAGATTATTGCTTAGAATCTCATGACTTTGGGTTTGAGTTGGTTTTGAGCCTTAAAAAGATTTCTTATTTTTAACACAAGAATACAAACATAACCACAACGTGTAAACATAGGCACACATAAGCATTAGAACAGAACTGTAGAGACTTAAAGATCCATGGTAACTGTTAGGGCAGCAATAAAGGCTATCAAGGGGAAAGTCATGTGCAGGAGAATAAAGTCAGTGGCCTGTGTTGAGACCTAACATTCCACATGGGTCTGCTCTATCACTTACTCCAGGGACCACCCCAAGGAAGGAAAGTTCACCTTAAATCATACTAAAGAGATAGGAGCCATGGTTATTTGTTTAATGGGATGATGTACTTTTCTATCTCATATTCTTCCTCCCACCACAACATATACACACACTGCACACCGCATACCACACACACACACACACACACACACACACACACACGCACGCACACACACATGTGTGTGCACACACACACCCAGAGTTATCACAATCCCTACCAGGCACCATGAGGTAGTCATGAGTTCCATCAATGATGTTCTGCCTAAGAAGAATACACCTTTCCTTTTTTATTTTTCTCTCTTCCTTTTGGATGCTGGCCAGAACCGAAGTACATTTTTCTGGTACTTTGGCTTCATTTTATTCTCTAAACCTTTCCTTCCTGCCATGTGGCTGTTTGTCTATCTTGTGTCTGCCTGCTTAACTCAAGGGGCAGCGGCTGAGATACACAGCTTATTTGTCTTCTAAGGTTTCTCTTTTAAACTAATAGAATTGTGCAGGTGCTTCTGTTTGAGTCCACTCTTAAATACTTTTATTACTGAGAGTAAGAATCACAAGTGCAGACATCAGTTTTCCCGAATCATCTTAAAACTATGAGCAGATTTCCCATAATTCAAATACCATGATGTCCCTAAACTTTAGTACACATACGAGAATCTTCAATGCTGTATTTAAATGCTAGAGTTCTAGACCAGGGTAATTGCACATTGATTCAATTCAGAGTGTTAGAGACTAGAGGCTATGCCTCTTGAAAGAGTAACTTTGATGAACAGAACAAACCACAATCCTCTGTCATTACAGAGTAGAATACAATGAAACTATTCACTGCTGTCTATGAAGACAGAGTGCTTGGCAGGCTTTCTCTTCTGTCTCTGAAGGCATGGTCCTTCTGTATGTTTCCAAATCCAGACTATCTTCTCTGCCCTGCCTGTAGCTAGCACACGGTGAGCTGTCTTGGATCTACAGGGAGCCAATTCTCTGGGCTACACATTCTCTCTCCACCATGTGCTGGCTGAAGGGAGGCCTCCAATCAAGGCTCTGGGTTTCTGGTGCTTTGTCTATGCTATTGTGAGTCTTCAGCTAATTAATCCCCTGGTTATACAAATTCAGCCATGTTTCAAAAGCGATTCTCATAAATCACCATAGGCAGAAATGCTTGTTCAGGAAAAGGAAAAAAAATCTCTTAAGGGTAGGCTCTTTTAGGAAGTCCCTCAGCTAAAGGCAGGGGGAAAGAGCAGAGGAGGCTGCAAACTCACTCTGCCATCTTTAATCCAATTCCCTGGCATTTAACCCCTCAAGTGTGCCCCCCAACTCTTCTGCCCAGCTCCTTCCACCGAGGCTCTCATAACAGCACATGACCTTTCACCTCTGAATGAAGGAGAAGGATTTGAATTGTTTGCTGGACTCACTACACCCCAACTCAAATGTAATCACACTGAAGCCGCGACCCAAAAGTGCATTTGTAGTAAGCGTCAGGCAGACTCAAACACTTTTGTTCTTGGAGAAGGGAATTTCAGCATCAGCAACCAAGGGACTTTAATTGTTCATTTATGTCTGGAAGCTCTGATGAGGAACATCCCAGTCCTTTGGGCTTTAATGGGGACATGGGTGGTGACATAGAGATTGCTTCTTTAATTGTCTCTCTCCCCAACAAATCCTCCACCCTCAAAGGGATTATAGGTAATTTGAAGTCTGTACTGGAGACAAATGAAGGAGACTAGCTTTTGTCTAGTTTCCAAGACAAATTCCTCTCTACAAAAGCCCACCTTTTCTTTTTCTTCTTCTTTTTCAACAAACCACCCATTCATGTTAACACAATTATTGTCCCTAGTACACTAGGTGTTCTGTGAACATTTTTCTGGTGGAAACGCACACTAAAGCTTTTGTTATTCCTCAACTGATGCCTAAACAGTCAATCAGTTATGTGAAACTTCTATTCCTCGATGGTACAGTTACCTGAATCATTTCTTCACTGTGTGTTCATTACAGTTCTGAGTCCCTCATAGGATAGTAATTTGATACAAAGAAACTAAAATGGAATATTTGACTAAATCTTACTATTTTAGTAAATCAGGTTGTCAAAAGAGGCTGAAAGGATTTTTTTTCTAAGTTTGACCTTTTTCCAGTGACAGAAGGCAAGTTATTTCAAAGCTAACTGCTACAGGAAGAAAGAAGCTGGACTAAGAACTCAGATTCTTTGGCTGTGGTCATACTTGCATGTACTGTCTTTGTATATGATGAATTGGCCTTTATTAATTAAAACTTATAATCCTGTTTTATTTCCTAAAAGAAAACTGATGGAGTACACATTTAACTATTATGATCATGCATCTCAGTCATCGTGGGTAAGTGTGGTGAATGAATGAGCTACCTCACCTGCTAGAACCTTCCAAAGCTGAAGGAATGACAGTAATCCTGAAACCTCACACAGGATAAAAGAATGGCTTGCTCCAGGCCCCAGGCAGGTGAGACGCAGATTGCTCTATAGGCAGTGTGGATGACCAGGCGTCACCTGGGTGCTTGCGAGGACCAGGCAGAGCAGTCAACACTAACCTATGCTTTCCTTGAGCCAGCATGCTTTCACACGTGGCTAAACGTTCTATAGAAACCAACACTTAGTGCTTCGAATATCACTGCCTGCCAGGAACACCCATATCCTCATTTTAGCCAAAAGAAAACTTACATGCAAGGTTAAATGCAGTAGGGTCTTTGGTCCAGCACCCCTGAGAACACACCCAAAAGAACCAAGGGCAGAGACTGAGGGAGGCACCTGTGTTTAGTATTCATATCAGCATTCTTCACAATAAGCCAGAAGATTGAAGCATCAAATATCTAAAGATAAAATTATACAGTAGCAAAATGTGTCATTTATGTATTTAACCCTATAATATATATGTATAAAGCATATATTATATATCTCCTATATAAATATATGTATATAATATCAAAATATATATTCCTATATATTTACATAATATATGATATATAAATAACATAAAAACAATCCTTATATTTTTATATATAATATATAATATATGATACAATATTATATATCATATAATTATTTAATAAAGAGTAGTGTGTAACATGTTATAATTATATGCTATAAATACATAAACTACATATTATATACTGTTATATATATATGATGTTGGAGACATATAGTGCAACAAAGTGGAATGCCCTCCTTGTTCTGCCATGCCTGGAGCTCAGTGGAGGATAGCTGACAACTCTAACAGGCTCCTACCTGGGGCTGTGCTCTTAGCTGTGAGCCAGCAGACCCCATGCTCAGGCTGCATTCACCCCTGTAAGCTATTCTGATTGTTGATGAAACAAGATACTCATGTAGAAAGCTCAACGTGTCTGGCCACAGCATCTCCTGTGACATATGCCACCCCGCCAGCCCAGTGTCCAGCCTGACTTGAAGGCCTCCTGCTAACCCACCTTTACCTAAGTTTCAGACTTTTGCATTTGTTCCACCTTGGCAAACCCCGTATATCCCTCTCCAAACCTCTAGGTGCTGAATTTCACCTTTCAAAGTCTACCCCATTTGGATGGACAGAACCAAAAGTGGGTGCCCACAGTTATTGCAGTGCAGTTGAGATGTACGATTTCTTTCTTTAGGTGGTTTCTTACTTAGGATGGCATTCTTTGAAATGTATATTTAGCATTTCCTATAAGCCTGACTTGCATATATTACTGCATATTCTCAATGGGAAAGAGTGAGACCGTGCTTGGTGTCTCCTCCACTGTTTTCAGAGACACATGGAAGAAGTGCAGTAAGCAAGGACAGCATGCATATCTTCCATGGGTACCTGGGGCACAGTCAGCACAATGGGTGTGGCATTGACAGGAATGTGGAAATTCAGACGGTTGAGGTTGAGAGATTTCTCTAAACAGAGATTTTTTTTTCCTAGTAAATAAGCTGTGGTAAATGATATTATACCACAACAATGCTAATAGAGTCAATTCTTAAAACTCTCTGCAGAGTGAGCATCTGTGTTAAGAAAGGCACGTTTAAAAGCTCCCAGTGGAACTGATCAATCACCTTCACTCCCAGAGTTGGTCTCCTGACTGGGGCATCTCATACAGGGTTCACAATGAATGAACATATTGTTTCCACTGCGATGGTACTGTGTGTCAAGTGACAATATCATCCATCACAGCAGAGTCAAACTAACTGGAAGCTCAACTTGCATAAATTGTACTCAAGGGTTCTCTGGATCTGTGATGATTCACAGACCCTTAAAGCAATGTTCTTAAAGAGTGACTTGCTGGGACCTCACACTCAGTCCAACGGTTACTGTGAAGTGAAACTTGGGTATTCCAAACTTCTGGGCTAATATCCACTTATCAGTGAGTACATACCATGTTCATTCTTTTGTGACTGAGTTACCTCGCTCAGGATGATATTTTCAGATGGAGGAGTTGGAGAAGGGACTGAAGGAGCTGAGGGAGTCTGCAGCCCCATAGAGGGAGCAACAGTGTCAACTGGCCTGACCCCCGGTGTTCCTGGAGACTGGACCAGGAACCACCAGACCAAAGAATACACATGAAGGGACCCATGGTGCTGGCCACATATGTGGCAGAGGAGGGCCTTGTTGGCCATCAGGGGGAAGAGAGGCCCTTGGGCCTGAGGATGTTAGAGGCCCCAGTATAGGGGGATGCCAAGGTGGGAAGATGGGAGTGGGTGGGTGGGTGGGGGGGGAATACCCTCATAGA